>BKCH01000939.1:0-484304 GCA_008635985.1 Ficus erecta | reverse complement strand
TCTTCACGTCTCTCGACAAACCATCGTTGTAGCAGTCCCCTAAGCCATTCCACCAAGAATCCAACTGGCATTAACCTGGCTTTCGATCCACATTGTTTAATGACTCTGCAATGTTGGTTGTCATGATTGCATATCTCCGACCGTTGAAGTATGTCGCGACCACTTTATAGGATCGGCCTGAAGAAGGTAACGATGCATGTCGGGGTTACGAACACGGATGGATTCCATATGACGATGGTACTCACTTAAAAGATACGTTCTCGAGGCACCGTCAAAATAGGTCTTCAAAGGGCCTTTGAAATCTTTGTATCTAGTCTTCAAGTTTGCAGCCAAGTGTTGGACGCATATCCCGAATGCAGCATCTGGATACACAAGGTTGGCTGCATATTCGATACCCTTATGCCTATCGGCCACAATAGCAAGAGACTCTCGCGTGCCGATTGAATCCCTTAGTTTCTCGAAGAACCATGTCCATGATTCATTGCTCTCCGACGGAACAATACCAAATGCAAGGGGAAATATGGAGCCATTTGCGTCGTGTCCGCAGGCTGCAAGCAACATACCTCCAAACTTGGCCTTTAGTGCTGATCCATCAACCACAATTACTGGACGACAATAAGGCCAACCATGCTTCGAAGCAACTAAGCACATGTAAAAGAATTTGAAACAATTTGCTGAGTCTGTCTCAATGTCAACGTCGGATCCAGGATTTTTCCGCTTCACCATTTCAGCCCACGCTGGCAGAACTGTAAATATTAAATTATCAACACCATGTTTTAAGTATAATAGTTATAAGGACAGTAACGAACGTATAACCAGACAAGGGAAATTACCTTTGTATGACTCAGTATCATCGCCCCTCAGGCTTGTCAGTGCAGCTTCCTTCCCTCGCCATGCTCTAAGATAGTTGAAAGACACTCCAAATTCGGCCTGCATGTCTCGCATTATTTCAGATGGTCTATATAAGGAATTGGTCGGATCCAAGTATTTTGCCTTAACACACTCCCCAATCATCCAACTCTTCGCTTGACGATGATGCCCTTGAACGATTTCAATTGAACAAGTATGGACGTCGTCGAACCTCTTCACAACAAACAGTTCACTACCTTTCATCCTAGTCGCACGCAATTGCCATGGACAAGCCTCATTATCTATACATATAACGTGTAATAGAGTAGAGTTCGACCTCTTCACCTTGAATTGGTAGTGTTTACTCATGGCATCATGATGAAGATGGTATTGCAGTAACTTTTTGTTATCAAAAACACAGTTTACGCGCAGCGTGATAGGTGTATAATCAGCAACAACGACTCCTTCGGAAACACTGTCACTACTTGATACTTTGTCATATTGAGATCCAGTATTGTTGACTATAGAATGGCCTCCAATGCTTGCTGCGATACTCTTCTCGTTTGAACGATGAGTATCAGCCGAAACATTAAATTTCCCGGCATTAGAATCATCGTGATCCGTGCCTAAGTCATTGTTCAATGTTTCATGTTGATTTTCAATTCCATAGTCGGTGTGCAAATCCAGACCGACTGTTGGAGAATTGATATGAGGAGGAGGGGTTAGGATGATATTAATGTCATTTACATGTTGCACTGCTTCATCACTCTGTCCCCCCTCCCTAGAACGTTGAATGTCTATGTGGTTGCTTGCCCCTACCTCTGGTGCCATGGCTTCCGCAGCGGACTCATCAATACGTCGATTGTAACTGGAAATTTGCTAAGCACATGAACATCCTTCTTCTTTAGTTGTATGTAGAATTTAACGTCAGCATCACACTGTATCCTCACAAGAGGCAATCCAGGTTCAACACCGTATCTCATGACTATATTCTTGTCTGGACCCCTAATTCCAAGCACACTTCTCACCAACTCAACAAGACCAACATATGTTGAGTTCTCGGGCACCAATATTCCCTTCATTTCGCCACCAACATATCTCATTGTGGCGTCCCATTGACCATTATACTTTACGAAAACACAAACCGCATCCATTCCTGAATGATACAGAATCAAGTTATCCAATAGTTTGGTTTTCTTCTGTTATCTAAGATTATGTTATATGCTACAGGAGACCGAATAACAAGCACCATTATAAGAAGCACCATTACCATTAAATCATAAATTAACAAATAAAACCAAATAAGAAGCACCATTACCTCAGATTGGCTAATTGGAAGTTTGAAGATCTGGCAGATTCTGCCGATAACTGTGACGAGGATGGTCAGATGTCGAATTAACAGAGTGCACAAAGATGTGTTCAGATTTGTTGGACTTAGAGTGAGATTCGATCAGTGGGTAATGGTGCAGAGAAGAATCGTGAGGCTTCACTGAGAGAATAACGAACCAAAAGAGGAAAGAAAAAGTTTTCAAAAATTTTGGTTACTGTATATATAAGGTAATGTCGCGATTGAAATGGGCGGGAGATGTAACGAAAAATTTTGTTAGGGTTTTTTCGCCAATACGTCACCGTATTGACCAATACATTAAGGTCATAACGGTTATGACCGTCTGGTCATAAACGTTATGACATCGTGTGTAACACTATCGGTCATAACGGTTATGACCAGGCGGTCATAACCGTTATGACCGATGCTATAACACAGACGGTCATAACGGTTATGACCGTCTGGTAATAACCGTTATGACCGCTGCTATAACAAGACGGTCATAATGGTTATGACCAGACGGTCATAACGTTATGACCACTGGTTTATACTAACTGTCATAACGGTTATGACCGTCTGGTAATAACGGTTATGACCACTGGCTTATACAGACGTCATAACGTTATGACTGTCTGGTCATAACCGTTATGACCGCTACGTTATACAGACGGTCATAACGGTTATGACCGTCTGGTAATAACCGTTATGACCGCTGCTATAACAAAGACGGTCATAACGGTTATGACCGTCTGGTCATAACGGTTATGACCGCTACGTTATACAGACGGTCATAACGGTATAACCGTCTGGTAATAACCGTTATGACCACTGGCTTATACAGACGGTCATAACGGTTATGACCGTCTGGTAACAACGTTATGACCACTGGTTTATACAGACGGTCATAACGTTATGACCATCTGTAACAACCGTATGACCACTGGTTTATACTATCGGTCATAACGGTTATGACCGTCTGGTAATAATCGTTATGACCTCTACGTTATACTAACGGCATAACAGTTATGACCGTCTGGTAATAACCGTTATGACCAATGTTCTAAACACTTTGACCAATACGTCACCGTATTGAGCATTTACAGGGGGTCACAACGATAATGACCATGGGGTTCAATTTGAAAATGACCGATCTGTTGGAGGACGTCTGACAAAAAACTGGGTCATTTTTATAATGACCACCTGGTCAATATCGTTGTGACCAAAATTATACGCTAAGATTAACAGTCACCGGGGGTCACAACGAAAATACCAGGCGTCATTATGATAATGACCGGCCCTGTAAGAAGACCAACTGTTAAACAAGTTCAAAAAACAAGAAATTTTTTTTTCCCCCCTCTGCAATCAAATCGTTAACGCAAAGTTTTTAGACCATTGAAACCAGATTTTGTAATTTTTTGAACTTATCGACTTCTTTAATTCGTTAACTTATCTTTAATTAGTTTTTAAAATATTCTTGCCTTGTATATCACGAAGCTGTTTGTAGATGCCGTTCGTGGTGGTTTCGGACGGTTTTCCGAGCTTTTCCGAGCGACTGCAACTGTTCTCTCTCTAGAATTCGTTTTCTCTCTCTAGAATCGTTTCCTCTCTCTAAAAACTGTAGATGCTGGTTTCGGGGGCCATGCGAGGGAGGATGAGGATAACCAGTAATTTGACATACAATTAATCCTTCTGGGCCCCACATATCAGACTGAAGAGTGACGTGCAGTGCTAGAAGTGAAGGGGAAAAAAGTGGTGCTGATTTTAATATAATTTATTCCACAGGTGCTAAAAAGTGAAATTTACCGTATTTTTTCCGATATTATTTTAGTAATGTGGCTTTCTTAGATACTTTTGTCCTAATTGTTTCTGTTTCAGTTGTCCTATCGAATATTGTTTTATTTAAGTATCCTCCTATTTAAACTTTTTATTTTTTATTTTTATTTTTATCAAATATGTCCCCCAAGGTAATACGTAATTAAGTAGAACTAATAAAAATTATAAATAACAATTGAAGAAACGAATTTTATGCTATCTTAATAAGTATACTATTGAAGAACTATTTAATTGTCATTCTATATGAAAAGTTCAATAATCACAACTGTTTTGCAACTTGCATGACTATATAGTTCTCCACCATTTTTTTTTTTTTTTTTGTCTTTTTTTTTTTCAATAGTATCCGAAGGCCTTTACTAAGTGACCCATTTTATCGGACTTTATTTGCCAAATATTAAATACATGTCCAAAAATTCCAATTAAAATGAAGTTCGAAAATTGGTGTTTTTGACCCATTTACACTTGCCAATCTCACCTAGTTATTTCCCAAAACGTTGTACTTGCCTCTCATATGTGGTAGCTCCTTTTGAGTGGAGTCCCACATCGACCTTGTGAAATAAATAGGTTTTTGCCCTTTATTTAAAAGCGAATGCATTGCACGATTCATTAAGGTCTGATCTAATAATTATAAGAAGTTTGCTCATTCTCTTTTGATTTTATTCTATGTTTACGGTACATTGTTATTTTATATGACTAGTGCTGTCTATAACAGCAATAAAAAGATGCACGCCGGTTAGAAACGAGTTAGGTAGAAACTCATTGGACTTCGGATAGAACTCCTATTTCGGTTTTTTTTTTTTTTTTTTTTTTTTTTTTTTCATTTTACTTTCATGAATCGAATCCAGTAATTATGAAAATGAGGACGATATACGAAAAAAACTTGTCTGATAATAGCTATTTAACGTATTCAAAACTGTCCCTAAGAAAAAGAAGATGATCGTCTACTACGAGGATATACCAGAAGTAAATCATGCTGCTGAGAAAATGGCACTACAATGTTAGCAATTCCTATGTGTTTGCTTAAAGGAATTGAAGGATTTCATCAAGTGAAATGGCCTTAAGGTGGGTGATATTACACATATTCAGTTTCTCCAGTTGCAATGATGGAAGTTCACGCATCGTCCTCATCAACCGCCTCCGCAGAAATGGCTTCTTCTTCTTCTTCTTCTAATTCTTCTTTTGTTGTCCCAGAATGAATCTTCACCGTCAAAAACAAATCGAACGGTCAATATTAATCGAGGATAATTAAAAACATCTAAATGACATTTAATATTGATTCACTTGATACTAGTTGAGTAGGTTAATTTGATTAAAAAAAGAAAAAAAAAAATCCAAACTTTGTCCTTCAGCACAATGTCTTCAACGTAGCACTTGGCATACTCTTAAGGTTCATGGGCTGAATTCGAGAGATGACCTCCGGCTTCACCTTGAACAGCCGCCGCCGCCACCAGTAAGAAGCTCTCCTTTCTCCCTTCCGAGCTCACATGCAGCTTCATGACATGCATAAATTGGAAAGATAACTATGTAGACGTGATGGAAATTTTACTACTGTAATAAATTTGGATTTCGTTAATTTCATATGAAAATGAATGAGTTGTAGTTTTTTTGGATGATTCATTGGGAGATTTCACAGACAAAGAAATTGGAACTTTTTGCAAGTGTGTGTTGTTTTGTCTCTCTATGTTGTTTCATTCTATTTTCTGCTTCCTCTGCTCTTGAACAGGCTCGGCAAGTCGACCCTCGACGACATCAACATGTTCAACTCGAACATGTTGAAGAACTTCGGTTTATCATCGTCCTCGGAAATCGAAGGTACTAAAATTTTAAAAAATAAAAGAAAAGAAAAAAAAAACGTAATAAATCGCCTGGGGTTACGATCATTCAATTTGGATTGAGGATGACCAATTTGCCGATCTACTAGAAATTTGGAAGGGGACAGTGAGTTGATAACATCAAAAATAAATTCTTATAGTCCACAACTGTTTAAAATACTAAAATCATACTCATGTATTAATTAAAAATCACCCACATATACCCATTACTTTCCTTTCCTTTATCATTACGTTGACATACTATCATACTATACTTTGTATCAAATAATTAAAAACTCTTTTTCATTCTAAATTTACAAATTTTTCGTTATTAGATTTACAATCAGACCCTTCATGTTAGCTTATTTTTACTGACAAAAGACAGAATTACCCTTATTATCATTTTAAATTACATCTAGATTTGCGTGAAATGCAAAAGCCGGCAAACACCAACCCTCTATGATCGGTTAAAAGGGATAAAATATAGCTCACTTTTACCACATGGTTCTCTCTCTTAAGGGGATCGATTCTGTAAAAGTTAGTTCCATGACCATAGAAATCACCTTTACTTATTTACAGTTATTTACCTAATAAATTTACTATTTTCATGATAAATTTCTATTTACCCAATAAATTTATTACTTGCTTTAAATATTTAAAATTATATTATTTATTTTAATTACTTTCATAAAATTAAAAAAAAAAAACTGTTTACTACAATTTCACTTTGTTTTTTTTTTTTTTTTACTCATATATAAGTGTTGATTCGTTGTCATCAATAGTGTTCAAGAGCCCCGAGTCAATAAAGACGGAGAGTATTGACTCAAGAACATATTTCATTTAGGGTTCCGTTGTAGAATTTGGGAATAGGCCGAATTTTGGGCATGAGCATGAAAGCTTGACTTCGGTTGTTAATGGACCAAAACTTCCTCGGCCCTTCTAGAATTCAAATAATATTGGTTTCATGACCACGTGTGCATGCGTGCGAGTTTATATACATATATATACACATATACATATACATATACATATATACAAAAGTGCTTATATAATAATAAATATTAGAAAAACAAAACATAAATGAGTTGTAATCATACGTTTTGTGCTTGAATTTCTTTCTTTTTATTTATTTTTTATCCTGCGCTATAAGGAGTAAGATTACTATAAGAATTGAGAATCACAATTTGATCATTACTCTCAAATTTGTGTGGATCTCTCTCATAGTTTTTAGGGATAAAATATTTAACATGAGATTATTCAATTCCCTACTTTTGATAAGTACAAACCATAAAAGTTTGGTAACTACCAATAAGCACCAACAGTAATATTGCTTGAAAGGAAGAATTAATTTACTAATATATATTGACTTATTGCCACTAATTTTTCCTTTGGAGGTGATATACTTAATAAGCAGTTATACCAAACTAGAATATAGTGCACCATTTTTCTTGTATAAAGAGGATCAAATATTCTTTGCACTAGATAGCAAATAATATGTACCCTTGCATATAATTTGGCAACGTGGTACCTCATGGATATCACAACTTTTTTATTGCAAAACTGCCATTAATTTTTATATGTATAGTTAGTTAGAATATATGGCTATAGCTGAACAAAATTTTTAAAAGTGGTAAAGTTTGAAATATTTTAGATAAATTCCAACAATTAGATTTCAACATGCTATCATAACTTTTTAGCTAGATGAAAAGCAAACAATATTCCTTTTTAAGAATAGGGTATAAATCTTATATATTATTATTATAATTACCAAGCTCCAAAGAGTAATTCGCATTTGCTTTCCTCAAAAACAAATAGGAATAGTAGAATTACATGCATCTTTAATGGATTTGAATAATTTAGGCCAATATTCCGAAGGGTTCTTCCATGTGGAATTGTTAAAAGACCAGCGGCATCCATGATGAGATTCACCACGGTCATAATTAAAGGAAAAAAAAAAAAAAAAAAAGGAATAAACGAACAATAGCATCGAATTTGTGTAGTGGTTCTGGATATTATAGCTCTGATTCCAGACTAGTTTTAGGTATCAAATGCAATTTATATCCTTTTTATTTACTTGTTCTTCCCCCCACCCCCCCACCCAAAATGCGAGCCAAGGGGGGATTGGAGAGGAGATAAGTACAATCAAGCTAGGTAGTTTATATATATATATATATATATATCTGCATACTATTTGATACTTGTAACTTTTATTTAAAAAATTTGTAACAACTAATTGATTTATATATAATTATATATATATATATATATATATATATCTAGCTTTGGTAGTACATTTCTGATATGAATCCCACTACAAATATTCCCTACATGGAATTCTAGAAAATATAAGAATCTCCATGAGGCATATTCGTATAATATTATCAAAATTAATTAATGCTATCAAGTAGAAAATAATAGAATTCTCTTTGTCGATCTGATTATACTTGGTGCCAAAGTAAAATGTGTGTTCCCATGTTAAGGATATTGGAGCACTACTACATAGACGAGTGTTTATATATATATATATATATATGTATATGATGTGAAGAAGAAAAATGTGGAAACAGGGGGATACCCGATGCTTCATAGCAAGAGACCACCAACAAAAAAGGCTTGTTGTGTCTGCCTTGTTTGGTCTCACTTTGAGCACTAGTAATACTACGTCTATAATTAGCTACAAGACATACCAAATGGTCTTATGTGGAATTACATAACCAATAAACCAATAGTTTTGTTGCTCACCCCACTTCTTTATGATCCCCATTATTTACCTTGTTCATTGGACAATTTTTATGCCCTATATTTAAAAAATTAGAACACACACACACACATATTTATATATCTATGAGATATTAGGAGGAAGGAGACAATACCCTTTAAAGTAAGAAACTTTAAAAAGCTTCTCATTATTATTATTATCAACAAGATAAGGAGCTATACTACATGATTGCTCAAATCTACCCACTCCTTTGAATTTTTCTTTCTTCGTTGTCTACACAACCCCACTTCCAATCTTTTTTTTTTCTTTTTAAAAGACTTTGTAATTTGCATTGTTCCTTTAACTGAAAATGACAACGCAGCAATCACTCTTTTTTCACGATAGGTAGTGAAATCCGCGGGCCTATAAGCATTCGTATCACAAATGTACATAAATATAGACGAATTTTCACTGGTTACATTTTTTATTTTAGTATATCGATTTAATAAGTACATATATTCTCCTCTCACTTACAATTGGATATATATATATATATATATATATATATAATTTCTCATAGAAATACTATGATAAGTCAAGAAAATTTTATATTGCGAAAATATAACAGTGATATCTTGTATATACTAGCAATAAACCTAAAAACCATGATGTGAGTGGCCAAAGAGTTTTACCAATCACACGCACATTGTCACTCAAAGGGTACAAAAGAAAACATTATTTGTCACTATTTCATGTATTATGTGTATAAATATATTATATTTATAAATGTATATATTACTATGTGCCCTTCCAACGATTTAATGGGCGACAGGTACACAACAAGTAAAAGTTGGACGTTGGAAACGGCCTCTGATCAATATATTTATATATGTAATATATATATATATATATGCTACATATAATTTATATATATATATATATATAAAGAGGCAGAGAAGTAAATAGCATTTCATGAGTCATGCATGAGAGAGGCGTGTAATTTTAATCTTGACTGCTTATCTTCTCTGCCATCGCGGCAAAGCATATCGTTTTTGTTTCCTTTTTTCTCTTGCGCCTTGTCCAGATTCTCACTCCTGTCGTGCCATCCTCCACTCTCGCATTTGCCCCTGGATTTTCTTTATATAAAGACAAAGCCACTCCATATATATACTAATACACACGCTTGCGTAATAATAACACTTTTATTATATTCCAGTTTTTAACTGAAATAACTTGAACCTGACAACATAAAAATTTAAATATAATTTGTTACAACTTTTTTTTTTTCTAAACGATAATGTCCGTTTTAAGTCCAAATTAACAAATGACTTTCTCTAAAATGCATTACACAAGTAAAAGATCGCATTGATTCAAATATCTCTCTAGCAAGTCTCTACAAGAATACTCGATTGCCTCCGAGTGCGGTGATCATACCACAAAAGATTATTACGATGGATTAGTGGTTAAAAGTTCGAGTATTGGATGACTTTTTGGAGGGTCTAAAATATTATGAAAATTTGTTTTCTATCGGCCTAATTTGATATAAAGTGCCTAAGACAACATCCCCAAGTATTTTTACCGTTGGTACTTTCGGTGGGGATGAAGTGACATGGTACTCATCGAGGGATATGGTATGTCGATAGATCTTTCAGCGAACATTTATATCAGCGTCTGTAAAGCAAATTTGGCATGCTCAAGGAGAATATACTAACACTAGTTACTCTCTTTTTAGAATTTATATTAGTGTTAAAAAAACAAAAAACAAAACAAAACAAGAACACTAGATTAGACGATTGCATATAAGTGCTGCATATTAAAGGTGCATGTAGTGTAAACACATTATTACCATTTTTTTTTATGGATTAGTCTCCTTAATATTCCTTTATTTTATGTTTATTCTTATTTTGATTCTTGAACTTTGAAGACTCTCTCATTTTGATCTCATGAATTCTGAATTAGCCCCACTTATTTTGCTACATTAGAATTTTTGTTAAAAAAAAATAGAAAATGATCTCTTTAATACACTTCTCCCATTCTTTTGCAGTCCTTTATTTTTTAACACTACAACAACAGACGGAAAAAAAAATTACTTGACTACACTTAAATCCATTTTTTTCCGTCGTTTTCATAGAAACTCTAACAAAATGGATTAAAAAAGATATTTAAAACTTACGGAGTAAAGTGAGAATTTTTTAAGTTTAAAAATAAAATAAGAATGAACTAAAATTCAAGAGACATTAATGTATATAAACAATATATATATATATATATGTAAATGACAGGTGAGGAGGACAATTAACAAATCGAAGTGAATAAGGACACATAGGTTGACACAATTATCTACCGTGTCAAGCCCTCTGCTCAATATTATCAAAATCAAAGATAAAACACACAACGAGTTCAATTAGAATAACCTTGAGAAAGAAAGATCAAATCGTTAGCACGACCTCAATAAAACACAAAAATAAGCTAAAATCATTTGGTAGATGAGCCTCGGAGACAATATTAGAAGGAAAAGTCGAAACTTTCCCTTTAAAAATTATAAGAGAGGCTTTACTAAAAACCTTACTAGTAAATAAAGAAAAAAAAACGTAAAGAAAAGAGTGCTTATGTTTGTCTACCACTAAAGTACATTGAAGCCTCGATAGACACATTATTGCTATGGTTTTATTCGTTGTTTATGAATATTGGTATGTATTTATCAACTCACGTAGCATACAAGTAGCTGCATTTTTAATTACTAAGTACTAAAAAAATATCATGTTAATTACTATTAATAATTTGCATTCAATGATTGAGATAGAAAAAGTTAAGGTCGCTACATGTATCCTTAATATAATAATATTTTATCATACAAAAAAAAAAAAAAAGACCCACCTAATTTCACAAGAACGGTTTATGCAACATTTTTATGCCATTAATGTTGCTAATGATATAATATATAGAGCGAAATTTGAGCTTTCTTTCTCTTTTGATCTCTCTTACGAGTCCCTAAGGAAAGTAGTTCTAATATAAACAAGTAGTGCCTTCAGTTCAGCAAAATCCAGTCTTTCTAAATTTTGATCATTACTATAATGTCCCAGAACATTATCCAAACATGTCAAAATTTTGCACTCTGTTTTCCTATATATTTTTAAATTTTACTATTTTTAGCAATCAGATAATCTTTTTTCTGACTAGACAAACTATCTTTTTGGATTTTACCCAAATGCCCTCCGGTTATAGAGGCATTAGAAGGCAAAACAAATAATATGCTCCTTTTGCATCTAGCTTTCCTTACTTCATAAGTTGGAAATGGTCATTTGAGCTTTGGAACGCATAAACCTAGCACTAGATCAGTAGATATTTTGTTGTGAACTCAAGTGGTAGATAAGGACATATATTTTGCACTGCCAAATAGTTCAAGTCACTTAATATATATCTTCTACTGTTTCTCGAATGGAAAAGTTCCTCAATTACAACTTTCTTCAAAATAATTCTTGTAACAACCAGTTGACTTATCCGTAACGTTTTGTAAAATTATGTGAAATATAATAAGTTAGTGAGGAATTGTATCGTATTACACATAATTTATATAACTTTACAAGTAAGTCAATTGTCTATTATAAGTTGTTTTTAAGAAAATTATAATTGAAAACCGTCCTTTCTGAGAGATGGTAGAACCCTATATATATATATATATATAGTAGAAGTGAATTCTTTCAAAGAAAATGCATATCATCAGGGGGGAAACATAGAATTCATGCAAAAGAAGAATAAAAACAAGATAGTGGTCTCAAAGGGGCATTTGCACTTCTTATTAAAAAGAAAACATCAAAAGAGAAGAAAAGAAAAGAAAATACCAAAAAAAAAAAATTTATATTAAAAAAAATAAAGGGGAAGAAAGGAAAAAAGCGAAGTTGGATAGTGGGAGAAAACTCATCACAAAAATAAGGCTCTCATACAAGCCTGTAATTTAGCAATAAAGTGGGGGGAGTTTTTTGCTTTTGCCCTACTTTGCTTCTTCATTTTAAGTTCTCTCTCCCTCTCTCTCTCTCCACTGGCCGTATTATTTAAAAAAAAAAAAAAAACACTTATTCAGTGAACTACGCACTTAAACCAGTCTACATACATTTTTTTATGTGTACTATTTATATTTCATATAGCTGCCGAGACCCAAAAGTGGAGAGTGAGAGAGAGAAATATTATATATATATATATATATATATATGGAGAGAAGCAGTACTCATCATAATTCATACATAGAGCACGCTATAACTACATAGCCAGACCAGTTGAGAAACAAACTTAGCAAGGAGAGAGAGAGAGAGAGACATATAGAGAGAGAGAGAGACAGAGAGAGACATATTTATATACACACACATATGGAGTGGAAAAAATGTTATTTGGATGTGATATTAGTCCCGCTAGGGTTCTTAATAGTGGCTGGTTATCATGTGTGGTTGTGGCACAAGGTTCGGACTAAGCCTGAGACCACCATCATCGGTATCAATGCCAACGGACGTCGTTTCTGGGTCTCCGCCATTGTCAAGGTACATACACATATACACATATACATACACAAAACATCTATATACTTATACAATACACCCATACATGTGCATATCATGATCATCAGCCCGTTAATTTCCTCTACCTATTGTATAGTTCATAACTCAACTACACAATGAGCTCATTTATACATACACATGTATACATATATATATACACACATGTGTGTGTGTTTGTATATATATTGATAAATTGGTTCAGCATAGTATATTGTAGTTGAATGTGATGAAGATTGTTTCGATTTAAAAAGAAAAAGAAAAAGAAAAAAAAAAGAGAGGGAATGAGATGAATAATATGATGAAATGATATAACATAAGGTGACTAAAAAGAAAATTATTCGAGGTGCCACATAAAGAAGCTACCATTTGTGCCATCCGATTTTTTTTTCTCAGATATATTTGTTTTGTTTGGATGGAGATCATTGTGCTGATCTCAGGTAATTAAATGTCTCTATCGTCTTTTCGCCACACCACAACATATCCCGCCAAATGTTTCAAACATGCCCGTCACGTTCATATTTATATATATAGCTATATATACATATAAAAATTCTAAAGAATATCCTTCTCATGTGAGAGTGGACCCCATAATAGGACCCACCCTTATTTCACAATCCGATTCTCCCAAGTTAAGATAGTTTAGAAGTGCTAGCACATATATGTGTTTTTAGAACTCTACATATAGCTAGACAATTGTGTGGAACATATATAATACCTTTAATTATGGTACATTAAGATAATACAATTGTTTGAATTATACTTGGATACAAAGTGGATTACCTAATTTTGTTGCTAAATAAGCTATGAAACATTAATTTCATGACCCAAAAGTGGCATAAATTAATATTCTCTAGGATCATTCTTAAAAATAAAAATAAAAATAAAAAAAAAAAAATTTTGCTCTTATTTATATATGTGTATATATAACTAATGGGTGATGACTCACAAGTAGATTCAGCACCCTCATGTGACATAAGAAAGAATATAATATAATGCTTCTCCTGTTTGATGAATGCTTGAGTTGAATTCTGCTTTAATTATATTAGCTGTTTAGCACTGCTCCCAAGTAGCTCCAACTACAATACGGAATAGGACCGTTTAATGCATGCAAATGCCTTGTCTAATTTCTTCCACCAACTTTGGTCTATTGCTTCACACGTCACCTCTCCTCAATCATCCTCTGCTGGGTGTGTATATATATATATATATACACACACGCGCGTACCCACATATATATATATATATAGTACCAACATTTTTTAATGTAATGACGTTGGAATCCCATAATCCACAATATGATGCACAAATTCTAGAATCCAACAAATAAATCACTCCATCAATAATGATGTTATAAGATAATGGATCCCTGTGATTAAACAATCAGCCCGATAATGACGCAAAGACAACACTGATTTTATTTTTAATTTTTTAATACACAATAATTACTAATGCATTAAATTTTTTTTTATTCTCCTTAAAATTTGCAGGATAATGAGAAGAAAAACATTCTAGCAGTGCAAACGTTGAGGAACACAATCATGGGATCAACGTTGATGGCCACGACATCCATCCTTCTATGTTCAGGACTAGCAGCCGTTATAAGCAGCACATACAGCGTGAAGAAACCCCTAAACGACACGGTTTACGGGGCCCACGGCGAGTTCATGGTAGCCCTAAAATACGTGACACTCCTCACCATATTCCTCTTTTCCTTCCTATGCCACTCCCTCTCCATCCGCTTCATCAATCAGGTCAACATTCTGATCAACAGCCCCCAAGACGACACGTCGTTGGTCACCACCGCCTACATCGCCGAGCTCTTGGAGAAGGGATACGTCCTCAACACCATCGGTAATCGCCTCTTCTACGCCGCGCTCCCGCTCCTGCTGTGGATCTTCGGCCCGGTCCTCGTCTTCCTTTGCTCCGTCACCATGGTCCCGGTGCTCTACAACTTGGACTTTGTGTTCAATGGGAATGGTGGTAGTGTGAGCAAGGGCAAAACGGTAAATGGGAATGACCAAAGTATTGAGTTTGTATAAAAAAAACAATCAACTTATATTTGATCGAGTGCTAGTACTCTAGTACTTCCGTCCAAAAAAAAAAGAAAGGAAAAAAAAAAGGTGCTAAAACTCTAGTACTTGTGTCATTATCTTGAGTACTACTACTACTACAAATATATATATATATATATATATTATTATAGGTCCGACATTATAGTCGTCCTTGGATCATGTAGTACTCATTTAGTTGTTTTGTAGTTAGTGGTTTTACTTTCATAAGAGGGATATGATGATTTGATCGTCTTTTGAAGAGACCACTCTCACATGTATGATTTTCTGAAATTAAAAGGAATGCAATCGAATCTCCAGTTTCCTATTTTATGAGTATTTGGTTGGGATATGATGTGTGTGTGTATATATACACACACACACACAACATCTTTAGAGTGTGTATATAGTTTAACAAAAGTCATGCTCTACAAAAAAGAAATGCAACATTGGAATGCAATATTAGGACTATGAATACACTCATACAAGTACAATTACCACGTGCACATTTACCACCTAACTATTTTTTTTTTTTTTTGGTTCTTATTTTTTCTATGAACATGGAGGAATGACTGTGATGTGATATAAAGTTAGTATATCTCAACCAAGTTGACACTCACTGACCTGTTAATCCTTCATAAAAATCCTTTCTCAAATATTATTGAAGCGAAGAAAAATAAAAAGTGTAACAAAATATTCAGATTACATCTCTCAATAGAGCAACAAAAATTTAATTACCGCGCAACTTGTTATATACTCTTATTTTCATGAGTTTTGACAATAATATAGGGAAGTAAGAAAGTAATCACATTTTAGAACCTAATTTAACTATAAATGTTTTTGAGCTAGCTAGGCAAAATATAAGAGTGATTTATAAATAGTTGGCTCGAAATGTATGTATGTACCAGCTTATGTTATATGTATTATATTGGTAACTCAACAGAGCTGTGTTCCTTGTTAACAATATTACTTGAGTATTTCTCCCTTATTATATCTTCATTCTTCAAAACTTCCCCAAGTTTTTGTTGTTGTTTTTGTTTTTGTTTTTTTTTTTTTTTGGTGAATAAGCAAAATGTATCAAAAAATAAAAATAAAAAAACAAGGTGTTACAATCTTACAAAACATAAAAGACCTAGAAAAGGAAAAACTACCAAAAGAAAACTCGACAAAAATTAGAAGATAGCACAAAAAAAAAAAAAAAAAAGAAAACGCATAAGAAGAAAATATTAAGATTTTCTCACTTTTATTACTACGAACTGTAAACTGATAATTAGATGTCTTTTTCTTATGTGTCTTGTTGGTCAATTTAGCCCTAAAATTATCCAAATCTACCAGTTTGCCCATGAGCGCAAAGAAACAATTAATTTCCATCTCCTTTTGAGCAATTAAACAACGTGAAGCGTCTCAACTTCTGAGTTTTCATCTTCATCAAATCTTCATCAAAACCTCCTCAAGTTCTTTTTTAATCTTTGTTTATACTTTTTCAAAACTTGGGAGGGTGAAGGGATTCAAATACTACTAAACTCTGCAAAATCTGTAAGTGCGTACCACAACTTTATCAGTTCAATAAAAGATTTTTCTTTCCTTGTTTTTCATGGAAAAGAAGCTTCACTATTGACTAAAAGCTAAAAATTGCGTAATAGAAATGAGCTACACACAGAGGCATATAACATCAATAAATACGTTTTTAACTTTCCCAAAGTGTTGAGTAACGTTTGGGGAAGTATAAATGCTTAAACCTTCGTGTGATCTTTATCAATTGGAAATGTATAATCAGTTAATTTACTAAGGAACCAAAAAAACAAAAACAAAAACAAAGAAAGGCAAAAAAACAAAACAAAACAAAACAAAACAAAACAAAAGAAAAAGAAAAAGTGGCTTTAGGCTAGCAAAATAATTCGTAAGACTTTGACTGTACGACTATACTTTAAGAAAGAGAGGTACAAACAAAAAAACAAAAAAACAAAACAAAAAAAGAAAGAAAGAAAGAAAAAGAAAAGAAAAAGTAGTCCTAGCCAACGGTTTGTTTGTCATTAAAGAGCATCAATTAGCTAGCTCGACATGTGTACTCCAGTAACCATATGAAATTAGCCACACATACATTAATATATATAAAGAATCTTTATACAATTATGTATCAATTTTAATATTAACTTCTGAATAACAATTTATATTATATATGAGTTGTCATTTTTTTAATAAATAAGTCTTTAAATAACTACCAGATTAATTAAAATTAAAAAATTTCATGTACTAACAAAAAAATAATAACTTACTATAATATATATATTGATATACAAAAATTAAAATTAAAATTGATGTTGCTACAACCAATCGGGAATCCTTGTGCTATGGCTCACAACATTATATATATATACATATATATATATATATATATATATATATATTGGTGTTGATACCACTGACCAAGAGTCCTTATGCTATATATGGCTCACAACATTATATTCATATATATATATATATATACATACATATATAAATATATATATATATAATTCAAATTGCAAATGAACAAACACACGCATGCATGTATCGTTAAAAGGTTATGCTAATTATTTACGCGAGTAGGTGATCTCTCAAATTTGCATGTCACTTAGCACTTATACGCACAAAATTGTTGTCAAGTTGATGCATGGGATTGGGAGCAAAAGGAGCTTTCGCATTTTTAACGGGTTCCAAAAGTTTCTAAAAAAGAGGCTTATATATAGTTTGCTCAAAAATTAAGTATGCTATATATAAGACAAATAAAATTAACTTTATAATTTATTATTATTATTATTATTTGTTTATTTATAGATCATAATAATAATAATAATAATAATTTTTATCATTTATAAACAAAGGAGACAAGACACAAGACGACACGTACCAATACTTTTTTTTTTAATCGGCTTAAGAGTCATGATTAAGGAATTGAGAATAAATTCAAATGTATGGGTGGATGAGTTCCAATGGTCAAAGTTCATCAATGTGTTTGGATCATACTAAGCATGCGGCCACCCTAATCGGATGGGGGGAAAATTACTTAAGCCAATTGAGTAAGTTTCCCTAAAAATTATTTTAAAAAAAAATGCTCTAGTTGACAAAGAAAAAAGAAAAGGTCTTACTAAATCAATGGAATACGTAAGAAAAAATAAAAGCTAATCATTTCATTTTCTTTTCCCGAGACCCAACAATCCTCTGGTTCTTTCTTAATTACTATTAGTATATATACTACTTGAGTGAATATGTGAACCATTTAAGTAGTCAAACTTCACTGATTAGGGGGCAAAAAAAAAGTACTCAAGCTTCACATGAAACTTATTATATTAATTAGGCAGGGATTAATTTGCTTAAATTGATGCCTATTTGCTAAGGATATGTTTTCCATAATTCTTATCTTGACCAACTAGTACCGATCTTCGAGGTACTATTATTTAGAAGTTGTCCCCTATCGTGATGCTAATTATGATTTAAAGTTCGAGAGGAACTTGTTTGGTTGGAGAGAAAAGTAAAGGAGGGATAGGAGTGATGGCATCATTTGAATGATTTTGGAACTTATGATTATTTGGTAAGAAGAAACGATTAATGGACTGGTTATAGGGATTCTAAATCATTTAATGAACCACAAGTTTAATCTCTTAACATTGAAGGCTTAGAGAATAAATCTGATAGGAATTCATTAGGTATAACTCACCCTTGCAAAACCGGCTTGTAAAAAACAGTTTGTAAGGATAAGGAATCCAAGGGCTTATAATTAAACTCACTATTCATCATATAATCTTTTCATATGGAACATTTGTAGTCTAATATAACTCATACTAAATGCAAGGAGAGAAATGAATGTCTTTCCCATTTCCTCTCCATTTTACTTAACTAAGCTACATTCTTTAATTTGTTCGTTCCTATTTTCTTTCTCTCTTACCAAACGTGGTCTTATCATCAAGAGACACTCAAAGGTAGCTCTCATCAACTTTCAAACCAAAAAAAAAAAAAAAAAAAGTTGTCTCATCTAGGATGAATTAACAAAAAAAAAAAAAAGACAAAGCAGTGACCGGGGATCGGATTGTTCTTGAAGCTACTCAAGACTGTCCCATGCGACGATGAGGCGCAGCTCAAAGAGGGTGACATTGTCCACAGGCAACTGCGGATGACACCCTTCTCGGAAAAAAAACAAAAAAAAACAAAAATTTGTTGTAACTAGGCTGAATGAGCCTTTTGAGGGTTGAGATTGCTCATCAAAAAGGTTCATCTCGGAGAGATAATCAAAATTTCTATTGTCTCATGAGATGATTTTAAGCAAGAGGCTTCTTGGGACCTTTTTGGATCATGAAGCTGGAAGCTTAGTCACATTTGATGATCTCAATTAGCAACATGACACTTTCCTAAACCATATTTCCTACATTTTTTGCTGGGTTGTGGCCAGAACGATTAGGTCTGCCACTAAAATGGCATGATTATAATTATTTATTTTTTTTCCTAAAAATAGATGTTAATTTGATGATAACTCTTTCCTCTCTTTTTTTTTTTTTTTTTTTTTTTCCTTTTCATTATTATTAGCTTGCTTGTTGTATTCATATTGTCTCGATGTTTACCATACTTTAATTCTTTTGAGTCTTTTTTTTTTTTTTTTTTGATAAACTTTTGAGCATTGGTTGCTTGGTACTTATATCAAGTTACAGTTCCATGACCAGATTAATTTGGTTTTTTTTTTTTTTTTTTTTGGTGAAATGGGTTGCTTTTGGGTTTTTGGTCTTTTGATAGGACTGGGCTACCCTCTTAGAAAGATGAGATTACACCATGGGAAGTAAAAAAAGCCCATGCAATTAGCAAACGTATGTCATAGGGTGACGTGACTGTATATATGTATTTATGGTAGATTTTGAACTTGAGAGTTCGTATAAACAAATTCGTCCCTCCTCATTCGTTAGGGGTGATAATTCCTGTTTACGGATTGTGTTCGTATCAATTCGTTTATTAATAATATCACAAAACATCAATACAAACACGGTCAATTAACAAAACTGTTAAAAAATTTAACCCAAACACGACCCTAGTTATTAGTCGCTTTAAACTTATCAAACCCATTATAATTAATAATTGATGCAACATTCATGATGTACTTAACAAGATTGTGATACTTTTAACATGTATCATAAATGTAGTACGAAATAATATAAATGACAATTTTTATTGTTATGGGTTGTAGTAATATAGATGAAAGATAAATCTAGTCAATCATGTCAACTTGGGTCAATCTTAATAACTAAAATATTAATTGCAGAAAGTGCAAATTTAGTGGTGGAAAAATTTTTGTGACTAAAAATATTTAGTCGTGTCTTGGTCACCGAAAGTCGGTCTTAAAAAGTCTTTACTGACCAAAAAATTTTAGTCACTAAAAAGTGGGATTTTAACGACTAAATGTTAGTCAATAAAGGGTTTTTAGAAAGTCGTTGAAACATTACAATTTAGTCCCTTAATATAATACCTGAATTCATATACTGATTAATTATTTAGTCCTTAAATGCATTTTATTTTTCTTAAATTATAAAATTAATAAATATTTTATTTTATATTTCAAATTATATACTTTTTAATTATTTTTACCAAAAAAATAAATTAAAAAATCCGATTATGAAATTAACAAATATTTTCTTGGAAATTTCAAATTATATTTATTTTTTTTGGTAAAAATAATTAAAAAATCTGGAATATTTTTATTTTACTTTTCAAATTATAATTAACTAGTTTTAATCCTTTTTTTCTTATTAGTGTTTTATTTTATAGAATATGGTTTAAGATTGTGTTGTCTGTAACAAAAGTTCTATGACAATTTAAAGAGATATATGTATATAAGATCATGACTCCAATGCTGAGAACAATTCCAGAAGTGATGGGAAGTAGTGGAACAAAAATTTCTTCATAAACTCAAAATTTAGGAATCTTAGGTGCATAACAAAGATTTTGGCTTTGAGTTTGCTCGGAAAGAAGAAGCCCATAAAGAATCAAGGTATATGCTGCAGGCTTTGTAGTTTTTTGAACGATGAAACAAAGTCGGGTAACAATGGACATTTTTTCAATAAGGATTTGATTCAGCCATCTCCTTTTTTGGTCATTGCAAAACAAATTTTGGAACTGAAAAGTCTAAGAATTAATCATGTAAAGTAAAGTACCAACAAAATCAAAGAATTTTATGTCTTGATTAGATGATATACTTACTCTAAACTTTTTTTTTTTTAATTAATCAATGGCTTGAAGAGATTGAATTCTGAAGAGCATTCTGGTTAGACCCATAAGCTTTAACATGAGAGAAAACGAGAGATAGAGAGGTACGGTTGTGAGATGAGAGAGAGGTGAAGAAATACTTGAGAGAGAAAGGTAGAAAGTATTGAGGAAAAAATTGGGAGAAAAAGAGAGATGAAGAGGAACGGTTTTGAGATGAGAGAGGGATGAAGAAATACTTTAAAGAGAAAGGTGAAAAGTGTTGAGTTAAAAATGTGAGGACGTGGGGAGTGTGGAAATAACTGTCACTAGGAGATTTTTCATTTAACTTTTAATTTTTTTTTCTTTTTTAAATGGCTTTCAATATTTTGGAGGGACACTTTCAAAAAATTTAGAAGGAGAATAAAACACTTCTCTTTTTTAGTTTTTTTACCGGGAGGTTTTGCATTAACTTTTAATTTCTTTTATTTTTTAAATGGCTTTCAATATTTTGGAGGGAGTGGGACACTCCGAAAAAAATTAAACACTTCTCTTTTTCTATTTTTTTTTTTTTACTAGGAGGTATTATTTAACTTTAAATTTCTTTTTTGTTTTAAATGACTTTTAATATTTTGGAGGGATACTCTCAAAATAATTTGGAGGGAGAATGAAACACTTATTTGTTTTAGTTTTTTCTATGCTTTCTTCAGACATTTGTAAAATTTATCATC
The DNA here is from genome assembly GCA_008635985.1 of Ficus erecta. Lineage (NCBI taxonomy): Eukaryota > Viridiplantae > Streptophyta > Magnoliopsida > Rosales > Moraceae > Ficus > Ficus erecta. Next base: position 462,256 of record BKCH01000939.1, on the reverse strand, counting down.
CGTAAATAATTTTAGGAAACGACAATAGTCTTTTTTTTTCCTTGAGGAAACTACAAAATAGTTTTTTAATTTTTTTGAATTATTTCCAAGCTATATTGGTTTCTTAAACAAGCTTTTTTTTAGAAAATTAATTACTCATTTTTGAAAGATAAACTAATCATTTTTTAGCTACTGAATCTTCGTTTTTTTTCCTGCCTGACATAATTTTAGTTTTTTTTTTTTAATTTAAACTCCTTTTTCTAAAATATACATATTTTTAATTACTCATTTTAGAAAAATAAATCAATTATTTGTTATCAACTGAATCTTTTTTTTTTAAATTTTTCCTGCCTAACAGAATTATTTTTTTTGGGGGGGATTTTTTTTTCACTTTAAACTCCTTTTTGCAAAAAAAAATTAAAAATATATCTACGTATTGTTTCTATTTTGGTAATGTTTATCTTTTTATTTTCTAATTTTAATTTAATTATCTTTTATTTATTTATATATATTTTTAACGGAATTATTTACTTATTTATTTAACGTCTCGTAATAATGAATGTAAATTAAAAGATTAAAAAAAATAGAGTCTGATATTAATATTTCTAATTCATATCAAGACTATTCTAATTTTACAAATATTTTGAAAATAATTCTAGGTTGAAAGGAAACTTTTTTTACGATTTAAGCAAACAATAGATTCAATAACTAAACTTTAATCACAAACCACTAAAAAGTTTTTAGTACAATGTTTTTGTGACTAAAGCTTAGTTACAAAAAAGTAGATTTAATGAAAAAAAGAGTGTGATCGTTCGAGGTATAATTTGTTATAATATTTTGTGACTAATATTTTAGTCATCAAAAGTCATTAATCTTTACCGACTAAGTTTTGGTTGTAAAATATTACTTTCAACGACTAAATTATTTTCGTGGTAAAAAGTTGATATTCCCTCCATTTTTAACATTTGGCACCAAAACTTTTTGTGACTAAATGTGTGTTTAGTCACTAAAACAATCTTTTTACAACTAAATAGTTAGTCGTCAATTGACTTGGTCTCGAAAATAGTGTATTTTTGGACCAAACATTTTTGTGACCAACTTTTAGTCGCGGAATGAAATATTTAGTGACTATGACTACTTAGTCACTGAAAATTAGTTGCTGAAAATGCAATTTCTTGTAATGTGCTAGGCAAGGTCATCCCAAATACCATCCGTTTATTGATCATGTAAATCATGTTATTGACCCAAATTCATTTATAGAATACCTAAATCCTTTAATTTCATATCATGTTATCGTAACTTAAATTATATCTTACCAGCTGTTGAGCTAGTTTGGCGTGACAATATAGTTATCCAGGTGTTAATAAGTGTGAAGAAGCTTTACACGAAGGAGCCGAGTAAGACACGAAACTTTACAGGAAATAGGAGCCTCAGCAATCTGTGCACTAACAAAAAAGAAAATGCTGCGTCATATAGGTTCCACCTGTTTTTACCCGTTCCACTAAACAAATTACTTAGTATGCCAAATAAAATAAAATAAAAAGAATTATTCACTAATTTACCACGTTGAGGACTGCCATTTGACAAGGAAAATATGTATGGTCTTCACATCACTTCTTACGTACGTTCGCACAACTTTTGATCAATAAGAATAAGATAATGAGAAGGAAATATTAAACTTTAACCCTAAATCATGACATTGCAAGTTACAAGTGGCCAGTTTCTTAAGGTGAAAATTATGTATTTAAAAAAAATATATATATATCATATTAATCCGTGTACAATTGTTAGTGCAAAATTTTGAAGTATGGAGAGTTCTTTGATTGACTATGGAAAAAATACTTTATCGGTCGAGTTAATTTTTTAATCGTTGGATTTACATCAAATTTTGTCATTATTACTATACTAGTTTGAAATAATTATGATGTGATCTAAGTTCAATATCGGTACTATATATATTTTCTATTGCAAAATTACTTTTTAGGTTGAGGTCCATAAGTTTGCTTTTCTAATTTAATAAAAGCGAATGAGATATTGAGAACTACTTATAAATTAATGATCACTTAGAAGAATCAAATAGTCAATCGAAAGTCGACAGCTTGTACTAATCGAGATGATTAGCAGTGTTCATTAGCATTAATAATAATCGGTCCGGGTTATTAATTTAGAAAGGATTGGTTGGGAGGGATTGGGATCCCACAGTTGCTGGTGAAGCTGAGTACATGCATCCAGCCTTTTGGGAGCCCCAGGAGGCAGGGCCAATCCCCAAATAAGCATTTAACCCTCCTACCATTGAGCCAAATTTCCATTGCTCAAAGTTTGTCGCAACTTTTCCTTCATAAAATAAAATAAAATAAAACTAAAAAACAAATTACTTTTTTAATATAATCTTTGAGAAAACATCAAATACCTTGTAGGTTAAGGTAAAAAGGCATCTCCCATCCCCCATTATTGTATTAGATAGAATATTCAAAATGACAAATGCTGATTAGATTTTTGGGATTTTATAATTTTGAGTGATACTTACTTTTTTGGTGGTATTATTGTCCTCACAAAAAGTTGAAAACTATTTACTTCTCAAATTATCAAAATAGATTTTGTCAAGATGCATGAGGTCGTTTCTACTTTTTGTGATAGCTTTTGAGTGGGGAAAAAAAGAAAGAAAAAATAAATAGTTTTTAGGATAATAATCTCTCCCTTTTGCCTAAAAAATGATTCATAATTATGTTTACTATTTAAAAGAATGACCTTCCAATTACACTTTCGGATTTCCAATGAAAACTCATTCTTAAACTCCTCCTATCTGATCTGCTGAACTAGTCCCAATAGGGTTCCTTCTTGACCAATTTAATTAGTGATTCTCAGACAAGTTAAAAACTTCCTTTTTGATGTTCTTGCAATTTTTTTTTTTTTTTTTTTTATCTTTAACAACTATCGAAATTTCTCTATAAATATTTTAACACTAAATGACACTTGTAAATAGGTCGACAAATTGATATGTTTGTTGAGATATGTATATATACGTACATATACATATATACGTATATAATTAGGATGACCCTTTCGATCTCATTCATTGAAACCAATAACCTAAAATTATTATTAACAGATAATGTGAGTTTTTGGAACCCAATAATTGTCTCTTTCGATCGTTTCCCCCACTTGGATGTATAGCACTTTCCTTAGCAAGAAATTAGTAAACTTTTGATGGTGGCTATGACGCTTGGAAAGTTAGGTAATTGGTATTGCCAAGTCTTAAGAAAAGTAGAAAAGGATGTTCAAAAAAAAAAAAGGAAAGAAAGAAAGAAAGAAAGAAAAGTAGAATAGGGCAAAAATTAAAAAATAATAATAAAAAAAAGGGGGGGAAAAAGAAAAAGGCAAAGCTCATTGTTTAAAACACAAAGGAAAGTGAAGTTTAAGCTCCTTTTTTTGTAAGCATTGGCAAAGAAAAGAAAAGAAAGCAGCCATCAGCATCTTTATTTGCAGGGGTCGGTGGCTGTCCCAATCAAAGCCCCTTCATAGCTTTGTCCTACTTTTCCCCATTACCATCCTTTAACATGCTCTCTCTTTACCCCTTCTTTTTTTATTTATTTTTTATCTTTTATTTTCCTTTTGTTTTTGCTAAAAGCACTCTAATTACCTTAACCCCACTGGATCATACCATGCCAAAAAGCCAATACTCATACGTCCCATCTCTCTCTCTCTATTTTTGAATATCAACTCACGTGACACTTTGTTATCAACTACTCAGGTGGCTTTTTGTTGTCATCTTATTATTGATATATAAAATAAATTGATGTTGCAATCTTTTAAACATAGACCGTAAAAAAAATGACAACTCACATAAAACATAAATTAGTATTAAAAATATCAATTCTATTTGATATTTTTAATATTTTTCTTAAAAAAAAAATACTTAAGAATGCAATTGGCATAGAACATCACAACATTATTAGTATTGAGCATCACAATTTTTGCACCAATAAAAGTGCTCCTTCTATGTCTAAAATACAAGATGTCGGTAAAGTGACAATAAAGAATGTGGGTGAACATGAAAAATATAACTTGACAAAAGAGTTTTTTTTTTTTTTTTTTTTTTTTTAATTCGTGTGTTTTGGCCCCTAAGGGGCCAAAAGGAGCTTAGTGCGGTTGTCTAACTAGACATCTATAAAAGCACAGCCTTATTATTACATTTTAAAAAAAAAACAAAAAACTATTATTATTACATTTTCATGTTATTATAAAGTTATATATGAAATTATTATTACGTTTTTTCTAATTGTTTGTAGAAATCTCTACTTTTACGATCAAGTAACCTTTTTAAATTTCAGAGCCAAAAAAAAAAAATCTTTTTAAATTGTTTTTCACCACTAACCAAACTCATATGTGTTTGTCTTTGGACTAGACATATATTGTTCAAATCTAGTGAAAATTGACGAATAAATGAGGGATGACTTGATTCACATTAAATAATGGGTAAAACTATAAACCTCGTGAGAATTTTTTTGGAATTTAGCGAATAATTTTTTGATAAAATACACAAAAATACTTTATAAGTAGCACACAGTTAACATGATTTTCATGAAATTTTGTTAGTAAAAGTGTAACATTTATAAATTTGATATAGATTTTTGGAAAAAAACTACAACGATACCTCTTTTTTAACCCCATCAATGGGGAAAAAAATTTAACCGTTAGTGCTCTTATGTGGTATAGATGTCATGCGCACACGAAATTTTTTGTGTGCCCTATTACATCAGATCATAAATCAATTACTAACAAAAAACAAAAAACAAAACAAAAAAAAAGTACAGAGTTCGCCGGCGTCAATGATCATCCAACGTGGCCGCCGCAGCCCAGCAAAAGTGTGAGCCACCACTGCCGGAATCGCGACCTCCGCTACCGTCGTCGACATCGAGCGGTGGTCTACTGGGTCGCCGGCTGAGGTCGCGAGCGTCGTTGGGGACTTGCCGTTTCTGGTCTCATGCCACCGAAGTCACCGCCACCTGAGCCGTCGATCGCCGAACGCCACGGTTGCTGTCGGTCTGGACGAGCCCTGTTCCCGATCTGGACGATCGGTGAACATCTCTCGATCCGGCGAAAGTGCGAGCCACCCACCGTTCATATCAGAGCTCGCCGGCCTTAGTCCCTTCTCTGCTACCCAGTGCGCGCCACACATTTCCCACATCGCAAGCTCGCCCTGGGTCACACACAAAGCACAAATCGGTCTGATTCCCTCACGCCTCCGTCGGAATCCCTGGCGGCCTTCATCGCAACTCCGCCGGCGAGTTTGGGAGGGCAAGGTGGTGTGGTGTGGTCGGTGAAGGGAGCTGCCGAATTTTCCTTCTTCTCCGATGGGAATTTTGAGGGTTTTTTTTTCCAAATGTTTTGTAAAATAAAATCAGGTATAATATATTATATATTTCTTTGGTGTAACTTTTTAATCTTAACGTTCAAAAACGATTGGATAGTTAAAAATTATTACCCCTTTGATGGAGGTAAAGTAAGGGGATCTCATTGTAAAACTCCCCTATATTTATTATGAATTAACAGTTTCTACGTACAAAATAATCAAGTCTATATTCGATTTCATATTTTTTGATATGTGAATATGTGCTTTGGATACGAGAAAAATAATTAGGGGACTTTTGTGGTGAGGGAAGCTTGCTTTTCCCAACCAATGGTGTAAAAAATTTCGGACCCTTGGACGAAATATCAATGATCCCATATCATCATCATATGAAAACAAAAATAAACCTAATTACATTAGATCATGTTTCCTTTTCATTCAAATTTAATTAGTATAAAATATCTATATTTTATCAAAATACCATATTCATCCCATATCCAACCCACCGGCATCCCACTGGTTACCCATTGGCGCAACCCAACACATCCTCAGTTGTGATCCAATCCTCCGGTTGACGAGCGTAAGTGGTCGCGACCCACTAGTAGTCATCAGAAAAAATCCATTCCCTTCTGCCGGATTTGCTCAGCCCACGGTAGATCACAGTACAGTTCGATGATCCCACGCAACCCAACACATCACCGGTTGTGATCCAACTCAACGTTGTGATTATCGAAAGTAGTTGCGACCCACAACGAGTAGTTGGCGAATTGCCTTCCTATCCGTTGGATCTGTGCAACGATCACTTAGTTGTGATGCTCACAACCCGCGACTACTCAGGGCCACAACGGTCGCAAGTGGTGTCGACCGACTTCGAGACGCCTAGATCTAGGGCGAGACGCTTTCCTTTGCCATGTCGGAAATTTTTTTTTCATCTTCCGGTCGCCGGCAACCTTCCATTGTTGTTCCAAACTCTATTGTTTTATTTTTAAATATTTGGTTTATGAACTTTTGTAATTACAAGTTATATGAGGGATAAATCCATATTTTGATAAAAATTACAGAGCTTCTTTTGTGATTATATATAATATAAGGTGAAATTTTGTTATATTGAAACTTTAGGAATGATCTGATCAAGTGTGGTTTTGTACACAATAAAATTTGTATGCCCACACCATCCACATCGTTCAAATGCATATAATTGATATATGATTATCCCCCACCGATGGGGGAAAAAGGCTAGGTTCGCATTGTAAAAATGGCCTTAAAAAAAAAAACAAAAAACAAAAACAAAAATAGAGTGTTTCAATTCTAGGATAGATTTCAAATTGTTGGCAAAGGATAAGAGAATAGCACCCACAATTTCTTAAAGGTTCACTTTCTAGAAAGTAAAAAGTTGCCCTAGTAATTAGTAGAGAACTCGAAATTAAACTCTTCAATATTGATTTTAAAATAATAAAAAAACACTATTTAAGATTATGGTACCCCAATGCAGAATCAACTCAGATTCTAGCGGGCCCACCACAAACACATCAAGTTGTCACGTGGCAGTATCTTGTCTCCCCAAGATTCCACCAATCAACGGCTCCCATTCACAGTACGTCAAAATACCTAATTAGCACACCGAACCAAACTCAAACGAAACAACCCACTAAAAATTCAACAAAACAAAAAATTATAAAAAAAATTTTTAAAATTTTTTTTTAAAAAATAAAAATAAAAATGCATTCCTTCATCGCCAAGAAGCCGGAATTGCGAAATTACCCTTCGCACCCCAAACCGTCTACTCTTAGAAACAGAATAGACGGCACACTTAGCGTCGTAATTCTGCGGACCCTAGGAGGGCATTTTCGTAATGAAGTAAAATCAATTAGCTTTTTATTTTTATTTTTATTTTTTTTGGTGAATAATTAGCTTTTTCTTTTTAACTTCATGTGCCGCCCACCTTTATAATGTTTCTTTTCTCTTTGCACAGACCGTACTTTTCCCTTCCTATTTATACTTCACTCTCTTTGCTTAACACTTCCCCTCTTTTACGCACTCTCTCTCTCTATCAACATATTTATATACACACACACACACATATATATATATACACATTCGTGTTAATCTCACCGGTAGTGGCACGGTTAAGAAGAAATGGAGAGAAAGCCGGGCGGCCACGTCATGCCTCAGACGACGTCGTTCTTCTGCGGCGGCGGCGGCGGGGATATGATGATGATGACGATGAAGAGAAGCAAGTCAGAGTTGGCTCTGGCGGAGTTCGTGAAGATCGGAGACGACAACGACGTCGTATTAGCCAACAACCGTAACGAGAATATTAACGACAAGCTGACCGGTAATATTGATGATGAGGAGAATAAGATCTGCAGATCATCATCAGCTGTTAATAATAATTTCTCCCACGCAGATCATCATGGGATTTTCGCCGACGATTTTGGCTTCCCTTTCAAAAGTACTCGGGTGAGTTCCTCCATTATCATCTACTTTCTCTCTCTATATATATAGATGTGTGTGTGTGTGTGCATACGTACACAAATGCTTATAGTGTGCACTAAAAGTTTATGTGGCAGTGGAATATAAATATTGGGCAAATTAGGCTTAAGATTTTCAGGCAAGATTGATTCTACATTTAATACGGAGAATATATTCTAAATAGTATCATTACACTATTTTAAATAAAAAGTTAGATGGAAATCAATTAAGAGGTACATGCTTATAAATTAAATGTTACAATTATCAGATAGTTCTTGACTTCGGACTTGAGACGCTTTCTATAAATATTTGTTACTCCATTTCTAACAATAATTTGTTGTATGGGTCCCATATGGGCATTTGAAAAGAAAGGCCCTTGCGTACCTAAGACTTAAGATATGAATCTTCTATTTTTACTCGCTAAGCTAGCTTCTATAAATCATACCTGTTTAAAGTTATTATTAAATATGTTTGTCAAATTTTTTATGTTATTCCTTTTACTTTTACATATTAGAATGTAAAATTGGTGGTTATAAATGACACAAACAAATTTTAAATATTGATTAAGTTTATTTTCGTTTGTTTTATGGAAAACAGGTTGTAACATGTTAAAAATTAAGTGTTAACTAATATTTGTAAAACTGATCTAAAACAGATGGTTATTCTTTATTTATTTTATTTTTTTTTGATATATTATCATATAGAAGAATTTATTTTACACTCTAGAATGAAGAAAAACCTTTTGCTTCTAGATGTATTTTATGTTTGAACATGTATTACGTATTAAGCTACTTAAGACATACAATTTCACAAAATTCGTGTTATTTTATTTGTGTATTTATTTATGAATAGTAAGCTTTAATCAGTTATCGTGACTAATGTTAGAGAAATTTCTTGGTACATGATTACCATAAACAGTATGTGGAGTTATTAACTAAACATTATAAAGAAACATATATTTTTGGTAGCTCTATGTAATACCATATTTCTCTCTCTCTCTCTCTCTCTCTCTCTCTCTCTCTCTCTCTCTTACCTTGATAGGATTGAAATTTTGAACTCTTCATTTTTTTAATAGAATCGGGTGGGGAATTATCACTATTTCATCAATATTATATATCTTCATTTAGTGGCCAAATAATGAATATCAACCACTAATCCTCTCCTTCTTCTTTTGTTTATTTTAGATAAACGTGGAAATTAAAATTAGACTTCTTTCAAGTAATTTAATAAATAAGAGGTCTCAAATTCAAGTACATGAAAAAAAAGTCCAATTTAGAAAATATAGATAATAACTTTAATAAGAATATTTAAGGTAATAAGACAATACAAACCAATTATGAAGAAAAGATGGATAATTGGTTCGGTAAGTGGGACAGATGCAATTTCAACACTTTGTGTCAATTTTCAAGAACAAAGAAAATATTTTTGAAAGAAAAAAGGAAAAAAAAAAAAAAAAAAAAAACTACAAAATTAAATGATATGTGGTAGGGTAACAAAAAACGTGCAAGCCATGTCGGCATGCGTTGTCGGATTTTTGGAGCCAACGTAGAAAAATTATAATCAGACAAACCATAATGGTGTGGACTTGTATGGACTTCTTTGTGTATGGGTTTAACAATGTTGGACACCAACTTTTCTTTTCTTTTTTTCCTTTTCTTTTATTATCTAAGTAGGCCGGAGCCATTTATGACTGAGTGGGAGTTTTCATTTACAGTGAACTTTTATTTTTATTTTTTTTAATGTTATCTCTAAAAACATTTTTTTTAATTTTATCCCAATTAGAAATTGATTATTCGTATACCAACCCCTCTAAAAACTTTTTTGTTTAATGTAATGCACCCAAACTGAAATAATAGACTGACTTCAACTGCTGCTTCTAAGGCTTTTGTTTGGTTTTGTCTTAAAAATTCTTATATTTCAAGCACATGTCTAAACTAAATTAATTAACTGCAGGAAATTATGAGTTGCTTCTCAAGCAGTACTGCTGGACTCGCAGAAGCTATTCTTTGCAATCAAAATCTCACACCGAAGAATTCCTGCGTCTCAGTCACCATAGATTCTAATTCATCAATTTGCGGTATGTTCTAAGAGACACCAATTAAAAATCGGGTTTTTTTTTTTTTTTTTTTTTTAAATCTCATGCCATATCTAGTTAGAGCAAATTCTATGATTTACTACTAGTGATTATCGTCACACGTTTTTAAATAAATCATATTCATGTAACATTAACTCTGAAGCCATACAGTTTCACACGACAATTTGTAATTAACTAGTCACGACAATTGTCATTAGTGATACCAACATTTTTCATATTATTACGTGGAGAAAGATGGAAAAAATATTTTTCAATTTGCTAATTATTCAATTGATGAGATGGAAAATGTTTCAGTGGGAAGTCCGTTATCGGCCAATAAATCGAAAGGCAGTGATGAACAAGCAAGAGGAGCTACAAGTGGTTCCTCTCATGAGCAATCAGACGACGACGTCGAGATAGAAGCTGGACCCTGTGAGCAGAGCACGGATCCTACCGACATAAAACGCATTCGAAGGTTATTAATCATAAAAAAAAAAAAACTACTAATTTTTTGTTACCATGTTTTCGATTTAGTACTATATGAATACAAGTAATCTAAAATTCTTAAGAGTTAATAATTTTACACTGTTCATGTGTTTTGTTGCAGGATGGTTTCGAATCGCGAGTCTGCCCGGCGATCAAGAAGAAGGAAGCAGGCGCATTTGGCGGATCTTGAGTTCCAGGTACTTGGGACATTTTTGGTGATTAAGTTGTTCATGTATTTGTGTCACATATTTGGAGGTATATATATCATCATGAGTTCAATTTGGTGATGTTCCTCAGGTTGAGCAGCTGAGAGGAGAAAATTCATCTTTATATAAGCAGTTTTCAGATGCTACTCAGCAATACCGTAATGCCGATACGACTAATCGAGTGCTGAAATCCGACGTCGAAGCAATGAGAGCCAAGGTATTTATTTATTTATTAAATTTAATTTGAAGTTGTTCTAATTGCCATCCTAATCTATGATCAATTAATATAAAGCGAGGGAAAAAATGTTAAGCAGAACACGCACAAGACTTGAAGCGATTCCATTTCAATGTCAGAACTACGTGATCCATTTTTGTCGTTATAGATTTTTTCTGTATTAAATTAGGAATACAAGATTATTTTCTTACACCTCTCAAATCATAACGCTCACTCATCTCCTTCTCTCATCTTGAAGTGATTCCATTTTAACTTCAGAATTATATGTCCATCTTTAGATTTTTTTTCTTTATTAGAAAAAGAATACAATATGATTTTCTTACACCTCTCAAATCATAACGCTCACTCATCTTCGTGTCTCCACCTCAAGGATTATATAAACCTTAATTTCGATTGGACATTGAAGGTTTTTCTTATATTTGACAATGCCTTTTTACATAATGCTATGTTTGGTAGGGTGGAAAAGAGGAAGGAAGGAAGTAGCATGAGGGAAAAGTGAAGGGAAATTGATGTAGTTGATTGTTTGTTAAGAAGGAAAAGAGAAGGGAAAGGAAAATATGATGGACAAATATTATACCGGGTTCCACTTTTTTATTCCTTCCAAAAGTGGGAGGAAAACCAAAATCCATCCAATAATTAATAAAATTATTTTTTTATGCTTGTTTTTAAATTAAAATAATTTATATAGATAAATAAAATAGTAATTTCCACAAACTTTATTCTTTCCTTACATGATACTAAATAACATAAAGGAAAAACAAAATCATTCATCTCCCTCTTATTTTCTTTCACTTCTATTTTTTTCTTTCCCTCTTATTTCTTTCCCTCGTACCAAACCTAGGCTTAATGCTCGGTTACTATGTATAAGTTAAAAAGAGTACCCTTGCAGCAATTGCAATAGTGCAAATAAAAGGGAGGGAGAAAAAAAAAAAGCAAAGAAAAGAAAAGCAGAAACCATTTAATGCCAAGTTGAATATTTGATACAAAGATTAATGTATTAAAATGAGGGGAAAAAATCTAAAACGAATACTAGCTTGAGTATTGAAAATGGAAAATAAATGTCATGATTTCAGGTGAAGTTAGCTGAAGACATGGTTGCTAGAGGCTCCGTAACTTCAAGCTTGAATCAACTCATTCAAAGTCATCTAAGTAGCATACCACAACACTTCAACCCTCCGAATCTTCACCGCGCAGCGAATGTCCCGCCAACCATCACCGTTCTCGCTGATCATCACGATGCTTCCTACACGGGAATCGCAGTCTCGGGTCAGAATTCATCCCTACTTGGCTTTGGAAACCCCAATCTTTCTTCTCCCAATATCACTGCCGGCATGTTGAGCGATGCTGTGAGTTGTGCCTCGGAAATTTGGCCATAGAAAGGAACTTTAGGAAAATGTGCTACATCTTGATTCAAATTCCCACTTTAGACTCTTCTTGTGTTGTTTAAAAGTTGTAGCTTTTGATTTTGATTTTTTTTTTGGTTCTTATTGTTCTTGTTTCTAATTTTGACTTTCTAGTTTGTGTGTGTGTGTGTGTGTGTGTGTGTTTTTTTTTTCTTTTTCTTTTTAGTTTGTTTTTCCCTGTGCGAAGTATACGAACTTGTACTAGTAAAATGCTATAAGATTACGACGTTGTTGCATTTTCTCACAAACTTTTTATTTGTTGGTAGTAGATATATAATAAGTCTGCCAATTCATGTCTCTTTGACCTTTTTCTAAGAGCAATTAACCATGACTTCAGATTAATTAATAAAAAATGATCATTTCTAATTTTTTTTTAATCTTATTGATTGGTAATTAAGTAATTTCAAGTTCAGACATTATTGGATCTATCTAGTAATAAAAGCAGTACAAAATCTAATTTATAAGAATAACAACTTTGAGAAATTTTTGGTGGACTCTGAAAACATATATAATTTATAGCCCGTTTGTTATCCGGTTTTCACCAATTTTTCAAACTTTTTTTTAAAGTATTTTCTCTCATAAAAAATTGAATTTATTTCTCAAACTTACTTTCCAAATTACCTAGATCCAAATCAAACCATCACAGTAAGGCATTATTTCAACCATTAAATTCTTATATATTAGATCACGTCTGTTTTGCATTTTCATTTTGATTTGAGTTTGGTCAGATTTAAACATTAACAAACATGTATTAATTAAAGTGATACCTTACCTAGAAAGATCCCAACAACAAATCAACCTTCTTTTTTTTTTTTTCATTTTTTAAAAATATATTTAAAGTTGAATTGTCACGTCATTAGTAGTTCCATTAATAACTCATCGGTATCTCGTTTTGTCCCCTATTCCCTACACAATTTTTTATTTTTGTATGAATAACAATGTACTGATTTTGCAAGTAGATAAATCGTGCCGGCTTCTGCCAACTGTGAAAATTATGTTTTATATTTGGTTTCTGATATTATAAATAATTATTTATGTTTGTATGAGAGAGTGTGTCTCTATATGTATGTGTATATACATGCATATACATCCCCATGTGTATATGTATATGATGTGACAGTCGAGAAACCGCGTTTTGTAGTTGGAATTTTTAGAGAACCTGGGATCTGCATTTTGGTACGCACCAGCTTGCTAAGGGTAAAAGTATTACAGTTTATTAATATCACTAATTATCTATGGAATTATTGAGGAAAAAAAAACATTAAATATTTGTTTGGATCGTTAGTTGGAGTTAAAATTTTTTAATTGTAATTGGTTGATCTTTTAAAAAATAATTATAATTTTTATTAATTTTTCAAAAAAATATACAATTTAATTAGAATTAAATTAAGATGTCAAACAAACCCTGGAATAAGAATTTGTCCAAGTACAATATTGCCTTTCTTACAGCACTACATTCTAGTCTTAGCACTACAGTAAATAAATAGAGTTGGCACTACAATATTCTAGCTGGAATATTTTGGAATTGATAAAAAGTACTACAAAACTTTTATCAAAGTAAATTTAAATTCCTCAAAAATCATCAGAGTCCTTTTGTCAGTAACACAATTCCCGAATTTAGCCAAACATGCAAATTTTTAAAAAAAAAAAATTTAAAAAAAGTTATTTCCATTTAGGCAAGAATAAGGTTCCTTAATCTATCTCATTCCAAATTTTTATTATAAGGAGAGAAAAATGTAAATAAGGAGAGCATTGTGTAAGGATATTAGTGAAAATATTTTGATATTCATGATTGTTTGAAATGAGAGAAAGGAGAAAGGAAAGTATTAGGGAAGGACTTGAATCTTTTAGAATATCTCAATTTTAGTCTCTTCTAAATTGACAAAAAAAAAAAAAAGGAAAGATTTTAATCTTATAAATAAAATAATCAGTTTTACATATAATTATTCAATGAATCGGGTGTACCACATAAGTATAATGATGTGGTACACCCATCCAACTAAAAATTGACATTTTGATATTTGTTTATGTCAATTGTTTGTAATTATATTTCTCTTTCCTAATGTATATCACATTAATTGCTATATCAAATTCCCATAAATAATCCTTTCTCTTATATTAATCAGTTAAAATTTAATTATAATTTTTAATTAACAAAACATTTTTATACAAATGAATTTATAAGTCAACATTAAGTAGATCATTTTTTAATTACTCCAAAAACTTTAACAATTGAATTTATTTGGGAACAAAACAACGCTTCTCCTTCTATTTCTATAATGACTAAAAAGTTATACTTTGGGAGATCATATTGTTGGGTAAAGACAATATATGTTCCGATGATATATCATTTGAAGAAAAAACAATCCTAATTTGAAAGAAGGTGAAAATTCAAATATATATATATATATATATTTATAAATATGTATGTTATTTATATAAGTAATTCTTTTAATTTTCTCCACAATATGTCCTTCGTTCATTCCAACAACACTTCCGCTTTTCGTTTATATTTATATATTTATATAAAAGAAAAAAAGAACGCAATCGTTAACATATTTGAATTTTTTTAAAGATTTAGAGAAATATATAATGTTTAAAGTTAATTAATCAGTAAAAAAAAATTTAAATCACGTAATGTAAGAGTATACGTATATTTATTTTTATTTTTATTCTTTGAAAGATGTGAGTATACGTATATGTATAGAATTTATTTTTTTTTACTTCATATATATTTTTTGTATAGAAATTTAACTCAACAATTAATTAATGTGATACACATTAGAAATGAGAAACATCATAACAAAAGGTTGACATAAACAAATCGTCCAAATGTCAATTTTTTAATCGGATAGATGTACTACGTAAACATAATAACGTGGTACACCTGGTCCACTAAATAATTGTAGCTCTATACTTCGCAAGAAAGACGATATTTATTTTCTTTCCTTCCTTCTTCCTTTAATTTCAAACTAGACAAATCTCTCCATATTTTCTCAATTCCTTTACTTTGATTATCTATCCTTCGTAAATATTCTGCTCTTCCTACCCAGCACAATATCCCAAGTACATATATATATATATATATATATACATATATATTTTATCTGCTAATCGTTTTCTCAAAAAAAAAAAATGAATAAATAAATAAATTTAACATACGTACTACATAAACTAATCGGATTCGATACGATGCAATACGTATATACGCTGGAAAATGGGAATTTTTTTAAAAAAATCTTTCTCCAATTTCCATGTTCATCGAAAAATAGTTCTACACACGTGCGCTAGCTGTATTTTTTATTTTTTATTTTTTTATCTTTTCCTTTCTAATTAAAAATGTAGACATGTTACGAGTTTTGTGAACCTTTTCTGCAAAATAGCCAGAGATTGTCTAATATCAATCCCATCCCGAATTTAATAGTCTAAAGAGGTTCTATAGAGATCAGGATTGGCGTTTACTTTCCCCAACTCACGCATCCTTTTAACAATTCCATAAAACTTTACTAGACTATTGTTTGAGATCAATATTTCATTAATAGAAACGACAACGTTATAATGAAGATGAAACACGTGTTTTTTATATATAAAATATGTTAGTTTTAAGGGGATCCGAAACAGATGAAAATGACAATGTTAATCTAATAGTGGAAGGATCTGAACCTAACAGAGTATTTATTAGAAGTCCGAGGACCTTTAAGGGAAAGGTAAATTTGAAGAGCAAAGGAAAGCCATATCGACCGAAGAGAACGTAATTAGAGCGACTTCATACCAATAACGTAATTAGATTCAAGGGATAGAATTAATTCATATGTATTAAAGATGAACGGTCGAGATTATATTAAGAAAGGATTTTTCAACATACTTGCTTGTCTTTGTAAATAAAGACAAAGGGGGATGGAGAAAAGGTACACTTTTCTTGATTTCTTTAGCCGAATTCTAGCATTTTCATTTTTGGGACTTTGATCTTAGATCAAATCTGACTTCAGCATCGGAGAGGGTGGGGTTTTTTTTTTGTTTTTTTTTTTTTTTTTTGTTTTTTTGTGTAGGAACCTCCATTTGTTTCGAAGGTGAAGCCCCAGAGACCAACAAGAGATCAAGAATCAAGTTTTATATTCGTTGACGATTGGAAACCCACAGAGAAAACAGTCCCAACAACTTACAAATAATTTCTCCTAAAATGTAAGCTGCTTGGAAGCAGAAGAAAAAAGAGGGATCAAGATTCAATGAGTTAATTCTGACTTTGTACGTAACAGTAGAACTGCATCAAATAGTTAAAACGACGACGTTCAAAGTTGGCAAGCCATGCAAATAACGGAAAAAGAAGAAATCCCGTTTAAAATGAAAAAAAAGAAGAGAGAACGACGTCGTATGAATGAATTTTGTATTTTGTTGTTTTGTCATTTGTTCCGATAGCAACTTAAACACCAACTTATTTCAAACTTGATAAAGATTATATAAAAGACCCAAAATAAATGTACAATTACCACAATGGATTACTATTGAGAGAGAAGAACAAACAAATAAACAAACAAAGGCATAATAATTTCTAGCCCTATTAATAATAAGACAACCATATTTTATAACAATGATATGTCAATGAGATTTGAGTCCCATCATCAACTCAAACTCACCAAAATCAACCTTGCCATCCAAATTCAAATCCACAACTCTCAACATCTTCTCAATCTCATCCATTCCCCACCCACAATCCAACCCCAAGCACTCCAAAACCCTCTTCAACTCCACTGCCTCTATAAACCCGTTCCCATTCTCATCAAATATCTTGAAAGCTTGTTTAAGCAACTCACTTCTCTTTGAACCATCCTCCATTTCTTCCCCACCAATCACCTCCTCCACAGCCACCTCCTCTCCCTCATGATCTCCCGGCAACTCAAACACCGCGGAGGCCGACTTATTATCCTCTCCGTCGCCGCCCTTCTCCTCCTCGACGCGTATCAAACCGAGCCTCTCCACCACTTTCCTTGCCTTCTCCTTGTGTATTCTTCCGTCGTTTGGCATGCCAAACACCATGATGAGAGCTCTAGCCATTGAGTCGTCAACTTTGCCTGCAACTTTTTGTCGTTTGCAGGTTTGGATGTCGTTTTGGATATGAATATCAATGTTGTCATGAGGTGATGAGCTGATTGATCTTGAACCTCCTCCAATGGCGTGCACCAAGTCTCCTAACAATCTTGAGCATGTTTCTGTGATTCCCATTTGGCTGATGAGAATTTGGATGGATTTTCTTGGAAGAAAAAGAAAATGTTGTATATCTAGTGAAAAGAAAATGGGATTTTCTTTGGACTTTCTTGAGTGATATGTATGTAGTGGCATAGATTATTTGCACTTTTATAGTAGGGAACATGATATAATGCCCCGGATGTTCGTTTAAATTTCTTAGTTTGCCATCCAAATAATTTGAGTTGTTTAAAATTTATTACATGATTGATCTCTAAGATTCCGAAGCTGGCAATTTATCATTTGAATATAAATATTGGGTGGCTAGTTCAATGTATACTTATAATGCATAATATATTTTATTGTTGGGTATACTGGCCAAGAAAAAAGGTTCCACTTGCCAATGTAAGAAAGTTCATGGTAAATCTTTCATTTGTACGTCTTGTCAAAGCTTATATATATATCCAAACTTATCATTATCAGCTAATGTAATATGTGATTTATCATTTTTTTTATTGATCTATGCTTAAAAAATTATCACGTGATCAACTAATAATAAAAAATAATTATATAATTAAAAAATTGATGATAATTCACGTATCGCGTGATCTTTAGTAAGAGAAAATGATGGTGACATAAAATTAGGATTCTTAGCATTCATTAGTAGAAATTGTGGATTTCACGACGGTTAAAAACTGTCGTGAAAAGCTACCACGACGGTTTTCTAACTGTCATGGAATCTACCATCGTGGAATGGACAAAATATGGGGTTTTAGCTGCAATTACCACGATGATTTTCGCTGGAAACAGTCATGGAAAATGGTCATTACATGACTGTTTTCAGTGAAAACCGTTGTGTAATGTCAATCTTTCACGACTGTTACCAATGGAAACCGTCTTGGAAGATGGACTTTTCACGATGGTTTGCAGAGAAAACTGTCATGGAAGATTGACTGAAAAAAAATATAAAATTTCATTTTTTTTTTTTTTTTTTTTTTTTTTGTGATTTCCCACTAGTGGCATATCACACATGTTATCAAATAGACGACCCAAAATGAAAATAGCAAAACAACAACTACATTACATTTTAAATGTGCACAATACAAGTACAGTACATTAAGTTACAAGTTTATAGTCGATATTAAATGAACTACATTACAAAACTTGTCCCTTCTTCCTTAACAAAATCCATATCATCACTAGTAAATAAATAATAAAGACAAGAAGAATAAAGGAGACCCCATTACTTTTCCTTATGTTCTTTTGCTACTGAGGCAGACCTCAATAACGTGTCTATCAAACTTTTCCTCTTCAAAACCTATCGCATTATCAAACAAAATCACAAAATTAAATCCTTAATAACAAAGTTGATTCAAGCAAGATCAAAAGTTACAACGTAAAAAAATGATGAATGAATTTGATTTTAGCTTTTACACTAGATCCACATGGACTCAGATAAGACATTATTCTATATAATATTTCCTTGCACAATAAAAGGATGAATAACGCATTTCAAATAATTAATAATTCAGAACTTACCTGGTCGTGATAATTCTTCTCAAATTTACTTATCTCAATAATGAACTTCTGCAAACATAATAAACAAATTTCAATCCTTAGTAATTAACTTTGAAGGAAAGAAATATGGTATATAGTTCTTGAGGCATTAATAAAAATTAATCTAAAATTTAATTTACTTGAAAAGCAGATGTTCTAAAATCTATTTTTATTTTTCAATTGTGATTTAATTTTTTGGAATAACAATCTTAAGGTGTTTCCTCTAGTATTCTGATTTCAATGAGAACATTTTTAGATTAAGATCTCTATTCAGTGTTTTCTCTCCTGCAACTGTGTAGGAACCAAATGGAGTTTTTGAGTGTCTCAAACAGAACATATTTTTTGTTAGATGAAAAAGAAATGTATGAAGAAGCTGTCGAACTAAAGGAAGGGAAACATTGACAATCTTCAAATGTAAGGAATGAAAATTAAATAGCACGAAAACTACAAAAGGCGGTTTTGCAATCCTAAATAGACCAGTCAGAAACTTTCTCTCATCTCTTGCCAAATAAATTAATAACAAAAACATGATTAGGAAGTCGGATTGTTATATCAAAATAAGTAAAACCTTCCTTCTAATTAACTAAAATTAACCGCTAATCATTTATTTATGTCAATACTCTATAGAGAAACAAAAACAAAATCAAGGTATGCAAAGGGAATATTAGCGATCTAATTCCACCTGAAGTATATGTTCGCTTCAATCTTTACCCAAGGGTCCAAAGCTATCAGGAGGCCATACCTATTACCAAAAAAAAAAGGTATGAAATCTCCAATCGTACTGCACTGGATAAGACTGAAACGAAAGTTAGAAAAAACATTAATGCTCGTCGTGGTACAAAAATGATGATGTAAAAATCCGAATAGTCTTCCAACAGTGATTCTATTTGCGTTTGATAACATAATAACCATATGCAAAGACGGAAAAAGAAAAGAAACAACTAAGTCTAAAACCTATGAATAGGAGAAACATAAAACTACTTGACAACCTTTTCTTTCCTTCAAAACTATAACGAATGTTTTATGCAAAAAATCTCACATACCCACATTCTAAATTGAAAAAATCCAACTTCAAATTCTAAAATAACAAAAAAAAAATATTAGAAAACAACTGAAATAAAAGTTAAAAAAAGAAAGGAAAGTAAGATGAATACAAACCTAAATAGAGTCTCACGGCCAGGGTGCGAAAGATGGCTATGGTGGCTTAGATGGTGGAGAGAGAGAGAGAGAGAGAGAGAGAGAAAGAGAAAGCGAGGGCGGCGGTGGCGGCTTCGATGGTGGAGAAAGAGAGAGCAACATGATGCCGGATGGGTGAAAGAGAAAGAAATAGAGAAAGGAGAGATAAAGGGTGGTGGTGGGGGCTTTGATAAAGAGGGGGAGAAAGAGAGAGCGATGGCGGTGGTGAGGGATTCGATAGAGAGGGGGAGAGAGAGAGGGTGTCGCGACGGCTAGGTTTGTGGGGGCGAGAAAGAGAGAGAGATCTGGGTAAAGGGGAGATGGATTTGAGAGACTCGGGGGTGTTGTTTAAAAAAAAAAAACACCACAATTTTGTCCAAAATCATAGTGGAAAAATAAGTGATTTCACGATGGTTTTTAAAAACCGTCGTGGAATCAAGCCTTTCTACAATGGTTTCCAAAACTGTCGTGAAATTTTCACTTTCCACGACGGTTTTCAGAAACCAAACTTCGTGCCGTGTTTTTTAGGTACTTTCTACAACAGTTTTTCAAAAATCATGGTGAGATCTCCATTGTGTATTATAATATTTGTAGTAGTGATCACTACCCTTATATGTAACTACTAATTCTACTAATCAAAATATATGCATACCCACACCTCCCTTCTAGCTAGCTATCCGGGCCCATCTTTGATAATTGAGGTTTTTAATGATCATTTTTCTTTTTTCTTTTTTCTTTTTTCTTTTTTTTTTTTTTTTTTTTTTTTGAAAGAGTGATTAATTTTAATGGTGCTGGGGTCAGATATTACACGATTTTTGGTTTACGGGTGAAATTAGAAAGAAGGAAAAGTGAATCCAATTATTTATACTATCAATATTGCATGAAAAGTTTACTAAAATTAAATTGAGTTTTGAATGTACATTAGTTTGAAGTTGAAATGCATGCACAGCAGCACTAATGATCCGTTCCCACCAATCAGTTTTAAGGTTTAAAAACACAAACATTTACATATATATATATATATATATATATATATAAGATATATACATATACACACTAGCACTGAATCACTACATACCTTTCTTCAAAAAAAAATAATAATAATAAAATCACAGGGTAAATTTCACTTTTAGTACCTGTGGAATATTTAATATTAAAATCAGCACCACTTTTTTTCCCCTTCACTTCTAGCACTGCCACGTCACTCTTCAGTCTGATATGTGGGGCCCAGGAGGAGGATTAATTGTATGTCGAATTACTGGTTTATCCTCATCTCCCTCGCATGGCCCCCGAAACCAGCATCTACAGTTTTTAGAGAGAGAAAACGAATTCTAGAGAGAGAAACAGTTGCAGTCGCTCGGAAAAGCTCAGAAACCGTCCGAAACCACCACGAAAGGCATCTACAAACAGCTTCGTGATATACAAGGCAGAAAAAATTTAAAAACTAATTAAAGATAAGCTGCAGAATCAAAGAAGTCGAAAGGTGGAAAAATTACAAAATCTGGTTTCAATGTCTAAAAAGTTTGCGTTTAACGATTTGATTGCAGAGGGGGAAAAATTTCTTTTTTTTGAACTTGTTTAACAGTTGGTCTTCTTACAGGGACGGTCATTATCATAATGACCGCCTGGTAATTTTCGTTGTGACCCCTGTGACTGTTAAATCTTAGCGTATAATTTTGATCACAACGATATTGACCAGGTGGTCACTATAAAAATGATCAGTTTTTTGTCAGACGTCCTCCCACAGGATCGGTCATTTTCATAATGACCACATGGTCATTATCGTTGTGACCCCTATAAATGCTCAATACGGTGACGTATTGGTCAAAGTGTTAGACCATTGGTCATAACGGTTATGACCAGACGGTCATAACCGTTATGACCAGACGGTCATAACCGTTATGACCGATGCTATAACGCAGAGTTCATAACGGTTATTACCAGACGGTCATAACCGTTATGACCGATAGTATAAACCAGTGGTCATAACGGTTATTACCAAACGGTCATAACCGTTATGACCGTTTGTGTTATACGTCGGTCATAACCGTTATGGCCAGACGGTCATAACGTCTGGTCATAACCGTTATGACCGATAGTATAAACCAGTGGTCATAACCGTTGTTATCAGACGGTCATAACCGTTATGACCACTGGTTTATACCAGTGGTCATAACGGTTATGACCGTTGTTACACCAGTGGTCACACCAGTGGTCATAACGGTTATTACCAGACGGTCATAACCGTTATGACCGTCTGTATAACGTAGCGGTCATAACGGTTATGACCAGACGGTCATAACCGTTATGACCGTCTGTATAAGCCAGTGGTCATGACCGTTATTACCAGACGGTCATAACCGTTATGACCGTCTGTATAACGTAGTGGTCATAACGGTTATGACCAGACGGTCATAACCGTTATGACCGTTAATGTATTGGTCAATACGGTGACGTATTGGCGAAAAAACCCTAACAAAATTTTTCGTTACATCTCTCGCCCATTTCAATCACGACATTACCTTATATATACAGTAACCAAAATTTTTGAAAACTTTTTCTTTCCTCTTTTGGTTCGTTATTCTCTCAGTGAAGCCTCACGATTCTTCTCTGCACCATTACCCACTGATCGAATCTCACTCTAAGTCCAACAAATCTGAACACATCTTTGTGCACTCTGTTAATTCGACATCTGACCATCCTCGTCACAGTTATCGGTCATATCTGCCAGATCTTCAAACTTCCAATTAGCCAATCTGAGGTAATGGTGCTTCTTATTTGGTTTTATTTGTTAATTTATGATTTAATGGGCGTGCGTTTTGAAATATATTGTATAAACAAAATCTCTGTTACCAGTTTTGAGATATAATGGTGCTTGTTATTCGGTCTCCTGTAGCATATAACATAATCTTAGATAACAGAAGAAAACCAAACTATTGGATAACTTGATTATGTATCATTCAGGAATGGATGCGGTTTGTGTTTTCGTAAAGTATAATAGTCAATGGGACGCCACAATGAGATATGTTGGTGGCGAAATGAAGGGAATATTGGTGCCCGAAAACTCAACATATGTTGGTCTTGTTGAGTTGGTGAGAAGTGTGCTTGGAATTAAGAGCCCAGACAAGAATATAGTCATGAGATACGGTGTTGAACCTGGATTGCCTCTTGTGAGAGTACAATGTGATGCTGACGTTAAATTCTACATACAACTAAAGAAGAAGGATGTTCATGTGCTTAGCAAATTTCCAGTTACAATCGATGTATTGGATGAGTCCACTGCGGAAGCCATGGCACCAGAGGTAGGGGCAAGCAACCACATAGACATTCAACGTTCTAGGGAGGGGGGACAGAATGATGAAGCCGTGCAACATGTAAATGACATTAATATCATCCTAACCCCTCCTCCCCCTCCTCCTCCTCATATCAATTCTCCAACAGTCGGTCTGGATTTGCACACCGACTATGGAATTGAAAATCAACATGAAACATTGAACAATGACTTAGGTACGGATCACGATGATTGTAATGCCGGGAAATTTAATGTTTCGGCTGATACTCATCGTTCAAACGAGAAGAGTATCGCAGCAAGCATTGGAGGCCATTCTATAGTCAACAATACTGGATCTCAATATGACAAAGTATCAAGTAGTGACAGTGTCTCCGAAGGAGTCGTTGTTGCTGATTATACACCTATCACGCTGCGCGTAAACTGTGTTTTTGATAACAAAAAGTTACTGCAATACCATCTTCATCATGATGCCATGAGTAAACACTACCAATTCAAGGTGAAGAGGTCGAACTCTACTCTATTACACGTTATATGTATAGATAATGAGGCTTGTCCATGGCAATTGCGTGCGACTAGGATGAAAGGTAGTGAACTGTTTGTTGTGAAGAGGTTCGACGACGTCCATACTTGTTCAATTGAAATCGTTCAAGGGCATCATCGTCAAGCGAAGAGTTGGATGATTGGGGAGTGTGTTAAGGCAAAATACTTGGATCCGACCAATTCCTTATATAGACCATCTGAAATAATGCGAGACATGCAGGCCGAATTTGGAGTGTCTTTCAACTATCTTAGAGCATGGCGAGGGAAGGAAGCTGCACTGATAAGCCTGAGGGGCGATGATGCTGAGTCATACAAAGGTAATTTCCCTTGTCTGGTTATACGTTCGTTACTGTCCTTATAACTATTATACTTAAAACATGGTGTTGATAATTTAATATTTACAGTTCTGCCAGCGTAGGCTGAAATGGTGAAGCGGAAAAATCCTGGATCCGACGTTGACATTGAGACAGACTCAGCAAATTGTTTCAAATTCTTTTACATGTGCTTAGCTGCTTCGAAGCATAGTTGGCCTTATTGTCGTCCAGTAATTGTGGTTGATGGATCAGCACTAAAGGCCAAGTTTGGAGGTATGTTGCTTGCAGCCTGCGGACACGACGCAAATGGCTCCATATTTCCCCTTGCATTTGGTATCGTTCCGTCGGAAAGCAATGAATCATGGACATGGTTCTTCGAGAAACTAAGGGATTCAATCGGCACGCGAGAGTCTCTTGCTATTGTGGCCGATAGGCATAAGGGTATCGAATATGCAGCCAACCTTGTGTATCCAGATGCTGCATTCAGGATATGCGTCCAACACTTGGCTGCAAACTTGAAGACTAGATACAAAGATTTCAAAGGCCCTTTGAAGACCTATTTTGACGGTGCCTCGAGAACGTATCTTTTAAGTGAGTACCATCGTCATATGGAATCCATCCGTGTTCGTAACCCCGACATGCATCGTTACCTTCTTCAGGCCGATCCTATAAAGTGGTCGCGAGCATACTTCAACGGTCGGAGATATGCAATCATGACAACCAACATTGCAGAGTCATTAAACAATGTGGATCGGAAAGCCAGGTTAATGCCAGTTGGATTCTTGGTGGAATGGCTTAGGGGACTGCTACAACGATGGTTTGTCGAGAGACGTGAGGAGGCCCTTAAAATAACATCTAAACTGGCCCCAAAGGTAGAGAAATTGATTCGCACAAACTTTGCTTTAGGCCTAACAGTAACGGTTTGCTTTAGTCCACCCTATTGGCAGCCCCGAGGGCTGGGACGTATCTGAAGAAGTAAGATTGTGAATTGTTAATCCTCCCACTACAAAGCGTGGGCCCGGAAGGCCACGGGTTCGTAGGATTCCATCCCAAGGTGAAGAACAAGAGCCTAATCGGTGTGGTAGATGTAATGGTTACGGACACAACCGTCAAACATGTACCAACTCAGTACCCTTACGAAAACGTCCAACCACAAGGCCAGATACAGAGTTCATAACACCAATTTCATAAATGTGATGATAGTGTATGATCATTTTACTTTGCTTTTTTTTTTTATTTATCATTGTTGTATAACAATTTACTTTACTTTTTTTTATCATTGTTGTATAACAATTTAGCTCAATTTATCACACTTCATGTTGTATAACAATTTACTTTACTTTTTTTTTATCATTGTTGTATAACAATTTAGCTCAATTTATCACACTTCACATTAAACATGACCAATATTTTTATGATAAGTACAAAGTGTAATTTTTAGTACAATAGATTGCTATAACACGCTTTTATTATATAAAAAAACATTAACTGTTAAACCAAACATTTTTTAGGTAGATTTAAGACCAGAGGTAATAACAGTTATTACCGTCTGGTCATAACCGTTATTACCGATTTTATAACACAGAGGTCATAACGGTTATGACCAGACGGTCATTACCGTTATTACCTCTGTGTCTTGCCTCTGTGTTAGACCAGCGGTCTTAACGGTTATGACCGTCTGGTAATAATTGTTATGACCGCTACGTTATACTATCGGTCATAACGGTTATGACCAGACGGTCATTACCGTTATGACCACTGGTTTATACTACGGTCATAACGGTTATGACCGTCTGGTAATAACCGTTATGACCGCTACGTTATACTATCGGTCATAACGGTTATGACCTTCTGGTCATAAC
Source organism: Ficus erecta (assembly GCA_008635985.1). Lineage (NCBI taxonomy): Eukaryota > Viridiplantae > Streptophyta > Magnoliopsida > Rosales > Moraceae > Ficus > Ficus erecta. Next base: position 436,129 of record BKCH01000939.1, on the reverse strand, counting down.
CGTTATGACCACTGGTTTATACCACGTTCATAACGGTTATGACCGTCTGGTAATAACCGTTATGACCTCTGGTTTATACTATCGGTCATAACGGTTATGACCAGACGGTCATTACCGTTATGACCACTGGTTTATACTACGGTCATAACGGTTATGACCGTCTGGTAATAACCGTTATGACCGCTACGTTATACTATCGGTCATAACGGTTATGACCAGAAGGTCATAACCGTTATGACCACTGGTTTATACCACGGTCATAACGGTTATGACCGTCTGGTAATAACCGTTATGACCTCTGGTTTATACTATCGGTTATGACCAGACGGTCATTACCGTTATGACCTCTGTGTTATTGAAATGAAGTGAATTTGCTTTCCTACCAAGCAAACAGAGACGTGAATTTGCTTTCCTACTAGCATGACATTGAAATGAAGATTTTGGGCATGAATCAAATAAAACGAGAAGCTAAAAACAAACCAAACAATGATTTTCAAATCTTAAAAAAAAAAAGCCGAGAAAAATTAAAAAGAACCAGCTATTTCAACGTACCTTCCAAATTCGACGAGTTTATAACCTTTTTTTCCCCGGATTTAAAGTTAATTAATGGGTTTTCGTTTTCTTTATATGAATCCCATTTGTTTAAATGGTTATTTTGAGGTATAGAATGTTGATTTATGATGCTATTTCACCCTTTTTTTGTTTTTTTGGTACTAATATAGACTGAGATAAATTATTTTTGTACTAACTATTTAACCAATTTTTACATTGATTTATTTCAAAATTGGGGGGGTTCTTATGTATCAATTCGAATTGAAATAGTTTTTGGGTTCCAATGAAACAATTTTTAATTTAATTCTTAAGAAAAAGAGTTGAGATATATATTATATTGAAAGACAGATCTTAATCTTAACTTATATATAAATTCAAAAGGTTAAAAACCGGGCTTTGTGATAATTTGTAAAAGCCATGATTGTGACAAATAAGATAAGTCACAAAAAGTTTGTAAGTTCTTATTATTAATATTATAATTAGAAAGTGACTCTTTTATAATCGAAATAAACTGCGTTATATTTTGATTTGTTTTATCAAAAATATTACTGATAAATTAAAAGATATTTAAAGCCGCAAAATCTTTTTTGGTGATTCCACTCTTTCATCATCATAACTCATTTTGTTATAACTAATATTTATATGTACTACGTTCAGGGTACTACAATAGGCCTTCTTACGTTAATTTTTGAACATAATTCGTTATGTGCCATTAATTTTGACCAATTTATTGACGTATTCCGTTAAAAAATCATTGTAGCAACAATTTATGGGATTAGTGGTATTATTTGTTATTTTATTATATGTTATTGCATTGTAGCAACATTTTATTTAATATTTTAGGATCATCCCAGCTACCAAAATTATATATTGTTGAGAGTTTAGGGACTAATTTAGCAATTTACCCCTTATTTTTTTTCTATTGTCAATAAGGATTAATATCGCTTGTATAAAAAATATTCGTAACTTTTGTGATTAAATTTTAAAAACTACTCACCCCTTAAAGTCTAAACTAGTGTCACTTAACCTTTTCTTGCTAGAATAATTGAAATTAAACCAGCGGTCATAACAGTTATTACCAGACGGTCATAACCGTTATTACCGTCTGTATAACACAGAGGTCATGACCGTTATGACCAGACGGTCATAACGGTTATGACCGATAGTATAAACCAGTGGTCATAACGGTTATGACCGTCTGGTCATAACCGTTATGACCATCTGGTAATAACCGTTATGACCTCTGTGTTATACAGACGGTCATAACGGTTATGACCAGACGGTCATTACCGTTATGACCACTTGTTTATACTATCAGTCATAACCGTTATGACCGATATTATAACACAGAGGTCATAACGGTTATGACCGTCTGGTAATAACCGTTATGACCACTGGTTTTATACTATCAGTCATAACAGTTATGACCGTCTGGTCATAACCGTTATGACCGATAGTATTAGTATTGAAGATTTGCATGCTTTTTATTATTATCATGTACAAAGATACATTCCATAAGATACATTCCATTGATAATGAAACGTTTTATTCCCACCTGATTATCAATTTGATGAGTGTGTAATGTTACAATTAATTTTACAACGGTAGACCATTAAAAAACAATCAATCAATGGGGATTACAAAGAATTAAATAACAATCAATGGGGATTACAAAGAATTAAATAACGGTAGACCATAAAAAAACAATCAAACAATCAATCTAACAGTCTGGCTAAGTTAGATAACAAGATTGAAAAAGTTAGTCTAAATGTTAAACGTCCTCCTCCTCATCAGCATCACTTTTATAGGCATCGGCTAGCTTATTATTTGCATGGGACCACATGTGACAGGCAAAATACTCCCTGAAGATTTGCATGCGTTCAGCAATCACCCAATATTTTACATCCCTCCCTTCTATCAAGCACTCAGCATACTTGATTGTAAACATTCCACAGTCACCCCTGTTGCAAGAAAGATGGAGAAAAAATTTATTAAATAATCAACACACTCCAAACAGTTCATACATAGAAATAATTTGCAATGCTTGTACTAACCCATTGGCTTGTTTAGGGATGTCTTTCATTATGGTGACTGGTATTGGGTGATTTCCTGGAGGAACCCGTGGTTTGAACTCGAACAAACTGTTTTTTTCAGCTAGAAATGGAATGAACTTTGATAGGCCTTCCATTCCTTCGCGGACCTTATTGTTATGACGTCCTTCATGCTGAAGAGAGTCGTATACCTCAAGGGTCCAGTTTGTTAGGTCGAGTTTTGCTAATGCCCAATGTTTCAGATCGCTAAAATGCATTGGCATTAGCACCGTGTTAACGTGAAACCACGAGGCCCCACTCTGGGCGCGCACGCCAAGCATTATCCTGAACACAGAATCACAGCAGGCCCAATCGAACTTATCAGGTGCTGCCTGGTAGACGGTCCACAACGAATGGACTTTTGCAGCAAAAAACGTGTCTACGATTGTCACCTTTCGTTGTTCCAGTTCAGGGTACTGCCTGATATTCTTCCTCAGGTAGTAGAATGCAACGTCAATGTGCTGCACAAACAAAAAAGATGCAAATGAATTGGAAAAAAATACTTACATAACAAACAATGTATCATGCTAACTCAAAAAAATACAATCTGAAATACAGGATACTCAAATAATTTGAGTATAAAATTTTGAAGAAAGGTACTTACTTCATCTCATTGCCAAATAGGAGAGGTAGCTAACTCATAATACCAACTCTTTTTTTCCACCACCATGCAGCCGAGGTCATGTGGTTTTTCAAGAACATCATGCTTTGCAGTGTATCGGGGAGGACGTTTACTAAACATAATGTACCGTCTGGTTAATCGGTGATGAAGTTGTTAATAAATTGAAAATTTCAAATCGAGCATAATCTGTAAGAATAAAAAATTTACCCTGCAGGAGTCTTCTTCAATAATCCTTTTAGGAATCACTCCCTGAAAGCCTCTAGCTTCTCCTTCGAAGGTTCATCTGCGAGACCCGGAGGGAGGGGAGTAAGCAGATTAGTCGGAGGCTTCGACGGCGAGGCAACATCAGTGATTGATCCAGTGGGCCGTTGACCAATCCTTGATAGTCTGGCCCTCTTCTTCTTACGGATCTATAAGTGAAATATGTAAAACGAGTTAACATTGTACACAATTACCATAATGACTATATAACTAAGTTACAGAGATTCGTAACAACCGCGTCACCGAGGCTCTCATCGTCTTCTGGCTCCTCAACCTTCACGATATCCATGATAGTGTTTTTTGGTTGACTATCCTTCTCCGGGTCTTGCACTATCTGCTCCTTCTTTTGTTGATCGGTTGCTGTTAAATCAGAGGGCAGAGCCTGTGTGGTTTCACAACATGGCATAAGAATAAATACAATGTTCTAGTTGTGGAACACAGTTGAGATAATCTACATTTAATGTAATACTCGGCTAACAGCTAAATGAGTACCTTATTCTCGTCAACCTTGACGTCTTCCCGAGGAAGAATCACCTTTTCGGCGGTGAGGAACTCCATGGCTGCTTGAACACCCATATCAGCAGCGGCTCCGACGTCAGAGTCGAATATCACATCATCTCCAGAGCCGGTGCCGATGTGAGGTGAGGTAGGTTTGAGCTCATACTTATCAGCCGTGTGAACTTGAGGCTTCTGGCGGCTGCTGACGAAGTCCTCGGTGTGTGCCTTCCCCTTCCCCTTCCCCTTCTCAGAAAAGTTGGCGGCCAACATTTTTATTACACTTCTCATGAGTTTGTTAGCCTTCTTCTGGCCCTTTTCAAGAGCCAACTGGCCCTTTTCAAGAGCCACCAACTTTTCTTTAAAGGAGACAACCTCTCCTCGGATTTTTTTTTGAAACTCCAGCCAATCAGAGTTTGTATCGGAGTTCGGTCGGGGTGCAGAACGCTTGGGAGGCCTGGGAGCTAATTTTGGCACAACACTTGGGTTCTTCATAAACAGCCGCGCAACCCATGGGTCTTTCAACTCTTTTTCGGTTGGCATCAGAACAAAACACTTACCCTGAACACATTTGATGTTAATAAAAAAAATCAGTAGGGGTTACGGATTGTATCAATATACTACTATAACCACTGTTAGTATAACAGGCTTGTGAAAATGTTAAGTTGCCCAACATTTGTAATTGACACTGCATACATAATAAATATACGTAAGACATCCTATACAATAATACCTGATTTTCGCCAACATCGGTAAAGGAATTTATGACATCATCGAACTTGACATTGTCCTCGGTGGTCCACGACAGCATACGCGGACAGGCATGCTCGTACTTCTTGCTGAATTTCAATGTTATCGATGGGAGGGTCTCATAGGCCCAGACGAGCAAGGCATGAGGAAAGCCCGATACACTGTAATGCACTTTGTCGGGCCTTTTTGAAGCTCGTCTCTTCGTCGACAGCCTGTTCTCAACTGCATTACAGATTGCAGTCCGGGTTGCCTCCCATGACAGAACGCCCCAAGGAAAATCATTGAAATCAGCAATGTTATCGGCCAGGAAAAAAAACTTAGCGTCTATCTTGACGGAGTTTGCATTTGATAAGGGAATGCAGAACATCAAGTATAATAAACTAAGCTTCACAGCGTCGTCGTCGTTGTCAAAAGCCGCATTCGACATCTGCAGCTCCAAATTTTCTCTCGACATGCCTCTCAAGGTCGAAAAATATCTTGTTATTAATCGGCTTTCGACCACTGGGAGATGGGTAGACCCTGCGCATTTCATGCCGGTGACGAGGCAGAACTCGTTGATGGAAAATCTGCCAAGTTCGCCTCCGATCTCGAACCAAAGAGCATCACCCATTTCTGAGTGATCAGTCAATCTCATCACAACGTTGTGGAAGACCTGGCCAGCCCAACCAAGATTGGTTAATCCCAGAAAATGCTTAATGCATGGCTGCTTGAGGACGGCCTCGTACTGTTGGGGAGACAACCACTGTCTCAGTTTCTTAATTGTTTCCGGAATGTTGATAAAAGTGTTGATTTTTGCCCTGGTAATGTCAGCATCCGATACCCGTCGATTATATTGAACCTGCGGTAATGTTAATCGTAACATAAAAGGGTAAGTATACTTACTACAGTGAAGTAATAACAAAAATTACCAGGCATAAAATAACAGCATTATGAAAACTAAAAAATTAAAAATTGATCACCACCAATTAAACAAAAATTGTCGGCCAAGTCATAATTAAAATGACCAACAAGCCATAATTAAAATGAGAAAACACTGAGTAATTATTATTATGACCAAGTCATAATTAAAGAGAAAATACTCCGTTTTTGGCCAACAAGCCATAACAACATGAAAAAGAGAAAACACTGAGTAATTATTATTATGACCAAGTCATAATTAAAATGACCATCCTAAAATAAGTTAAAACTCATAGTAATCATTAATATGACCAACAAGTCATAATGAAAATGACCACCGGACATACTAACAGAAAACTGAAACTGAGTAATAATTATTATGACCAGAGAGTCATAAAAAAAATGACCACTCCATTTTGAAACAAATAGCCGAGATCATCTACACTTAAACACAAACATCGACGAAAACCCTAATATAAAATATAAATCAAAACACATACTTGAGTTAACGGATGTTTTATGGTACAGAAACAGATAAAAATCTTAACTTTATGTACAATATGATAACATTGTTCAGTAAATCAACTGGAAAGTGGAATATCATCAAAAAACGCATATAAAAATGGAAACTTTGTTTTCAAAAATAAAAAAATACTGCATATTCTTACTGAAAAATACTAAAAGTGTAAACTTTTTAAACACAAAGACCAGAACAAATTTTATTCGATCCAGCTTCCGTCTTTTATTATACGGCACTTATATATATATATAATAACAATGAAAATATTTTTCAAAATAAAATCAAAAAACACAAAAAAATTTCATTACCTTTTCAGAGTCGGATATATTGTCGTCTTGTTCACTTATGAACATCTGGGAGACTTTTAGTTCGACTTCCCCCTGAGTAGCCTTCGGCGCAGTTTCGGGAGTGTTCTTCTCTGACATTTTTTTTGGCGTCGACAAGGGTATTTTTTAAATATTTTTCGACGTTAACAGACGTCCAACCAGTATATAAAGGGCTACGGTGGTGGTTTAGGACGGTTTCCGAGCGGTTTTAGAGCGGTTGCAAAGCTTTCTCTCTCTAGAATCGGAGTTTCTCTCTCTAAAACACTGTAGATGCTGGTTGAAAATTTTTGTGAAATTATTCGAGGGAGAATGCCTTTTGGGCGGGTGAGAGATGAGGGTAAATCTGTAATTCGACATTTAAATGACTCTTGGTATTTTCATTTATTTTAAAATGCAGATTACAAGACGGTCAACTTCATAATGACCGCCTGGTAATTTTCATTGTGACCTCTTTGTGCCTAAGGTTTTTCCCCAATACGTCACCGTATCGTGTAACACTATCGGTCATAACGGTTATGACCAGGCGGTCATAACCGTTATGACCGATGCTATAACACAGACGGTCATAACGGTTATGACCGTCTGGTAATAACCGTTATGACCGCTGCTATAACAAAGACGGTCATAACGGTTATGACCGTCTGGTCATAACCGTTATGACCGCTACGTTATACAGACGGTCATAACGGTTATGACCGTCTGGTAATAACGGTTATGACCACTGGCTTATACAGACAGTCATAACGGTTATGACCATCTGGTAATAACCGTTATGACCACTGGTATAAACCAATGGTCATAACGGTTATGACCGTCTGGTAACAACGGTTATGACCACTGGTTTATACTATCGGTCATAACGGTTATGACCGACGTATAACACAGACGGTCATAACGGTTATGACCGTCTGGTAATAACCGTTATGACCACTGGTTTATACTATCGGTCATAACGGTTATGACCGTCTGGTAATAACCGTTATGACCTCTGCGTTATAGCATCGGTCATAACGGTTATGACCGTCTGGTCATAACCATTATGACCAATGGTCTAACACTTTGACCAATACGTCACCGTATTGAGCATTTACAGGGGTCACAACGATAATAACCATGGGGTCATTATGAAAATGACCGATCCTGTGGGAGGACGTCTGACAAAAAACTGGTCATTTTTATAATGACCACCTGGTCAATATCGTTGTGACCAAAATTATACGCTAAGATTTAACAGTCACAGGGGTCACAACAAAAATTACCAGACGGTCATTATGATAATGACCGTCCCTGTAAGAAGACCAACTGTTAAACAAGTTCAAAAAAAAGAAATTTTTTTCCCCTCTGCAATCAAATCGTTAAACGCAAACTTTTTAGACATTGAAACCAGATTTTGTAATTTTTCCACCTTTCGACTTCTTTGATTCTGCAGCTTATCTTTAATTAGTTTTTAAATTTTTTCTGCCTTGTATATCACGAAGCTGTTTGTAGATGCCTTTCGTGGTGGTTTCGGACGGTTTCCGAGCTTTTCCGAGCGACTGCAACTGTTTCTCTCTCTAGAATTCGTTTTCTCTCTCTAAAAACTGTAGATGCTGGTTTCGGGGGCCATGCGAGGGAAATGAGAATAAACCAGTAATTTGACATACAATTAATCCTCCTCCTGGGCCCCACATATCAGACTGAAGAGTGACGTGACAGTGCTAGAAGTGAAGGGAAAAAAAATGGTACTGATTTTAATATTAAATATTCCACAGGTGCTAAAAGTGAAATTTATCCTAAAATCACACACACGATTCTTATTAAATAGGAAATGAACCTTCCTTGTAGTGACACTAATAATATCTAGTAGAAAAAAAATGATAACAAGTGGAGAAAATTCTAAAGATGAAATTATTAAAAATCTCCACCAGATCGGATTTATTGGTGGAAAACACTTTTCTGCCTCCTATTTTTGAAAGCACGTGAGGTTAGAGGGCAGAAAACGCGTTTTTTGTAGCATTAACTTTTTTTTTTTACTTCTCCATTAGCATGCACTAGTTCCCCATCCAGATCACGTGGGATCACATCACTAATTTTATACTTTAATCTGTTTCCTCGAAAACATTTAAACTAAAGATGCAAAATTAAAAAATTCAAGATAATAAATCGTCAGTTTTTCTATATTATTAATTTATTCTAAATTAGGAACAGACTTACGATAACTAAGTGGAGCTTCCGTTTCCATTGAACTTTTCTTTTTTATTAATTTTATGTCTAAAAAGTTTAGATTTTAAGTCCTAAAAACCTTATCTTTTAATGTACGCGCACTCATTGAAATACTAGACTCATTCATTCCTAATCTTTTGGTAGAATATAATAGTAATTTGGTTGATTGTTATTTGTAATGAATCGTTTGGGTTTTCAAGCTCTCATTATCTGCTATGTACTTCTATTGGTTTGGTAACTTTAGTTGAATAGAGTACTATTTGGATTTCCGCATTAGGATTTGGGAATGCAAGTGATTTATCTTGTATGACTACGAAATTGTGACAAGTTACTTTTAAAAAAAAAAAATTTGTGACAAGTTTGAAAATCATAATGGCTAAACAATGTAGTTACTAAATTACTACGAAATCATTGGAAACTCATAAAGTAAAACTAACTCTTAATCTCTTATAATACCAACTTACAATACCAACTTACAACGGAAGATAACCCAAACACTTATAAATTCATTACTTATCTTATAATCTTTTCATTTAAAATATTTAGTATCTAACACAATTTTATTGTAAACCTTGGATATGTGCAATCAAAACCCTAAAGTTTTTTTTTTTTTTTAACAAGCAAATTAAAAAAAAAAAAAAAAAAAACCACATTTTTTAAGGGCAATCAAGCCACAAACAAGTTTCTTTTTTCCTCAATAAATATATATATATATATATATATATATATATCAAGACACAAGTTAACAATGAGCTACACCAGTAGCACTGTCCAACATTCAAACAAAATTCGAAGCTGACATACATTCTCATTCCTTCATCACCCAAGCAAATTATGAAACCAGAATAAATATGGTTTTTTTTTTTTTTTAAGTTCTCTTTTTCATCAATCCAGTGGACAAATATACATGTATAGGTAAAGGTGTTACTAATTGTCTATGTTTTCTTCTGCCATATATGGTTTTTTTTTTTTTTTTTTTTTTTAGTTCTCCATAAACGTACATCTTAGGTGAAGATTTTGATGGTGAAGGGAGAGAATTTTCCCATTTCTCAATTAATTATAGGTTTACCAACATTCATCTGTCCATCGGATCCGGTCTCAACTAATTTTAAATAATCCTCCGGCACCGGGATATCCAACTCCGAGCAAACCAAATGAACAATTCTCGCAGTCACCGCACCAAAGGACATCTTGTTTATGGTTACAGCAATAGCAAACCGGTTCTTCACATCGCAAAATCCAGTTGACCCGCCCATTCCCGAGTGCCCAAAGCCAATAAACAACTTGTCCTTCGTGTAGTACCTCTTGAACCCCAGTCCAAATCCTCCATCTGGCTTGGCCAAATTCTCATATTCGCCCACACCCAAGAACGCGTCATGAATCCTGGGGTTGCCAAAAATCTTATCACCGCTTCGAGGACTGGTTACAGGAGTGCTCTTGGTTGTAGTGGTGTCATTTCTGTTGCTACTGCTAGTCTCACCAACAAGCCTATCGTAACCATCACTGCTGGGATTTCTATTATGATTACCACTCTTGGAGTCTTTGCCGTGATCCAGATTTTTTCTGTGGCCATTGCTTTTGGCCTTTGAAGCAGTAGCTTTCTGCTTTTTAGATGACTTCCCTGGGAATTTAGGGATGTGGGGGTGGCTTCCTAGTGGTGGCTTTGTGGAAGAGGAATGTGGAGGTGGAACTACACCGCCGTCAACTAGAGCTGCATAATACCGTGCAAGTGCGCGGGCCGAGCAATGTCCATTAGCAGCAGGTATGATGGCTCGTCGAGTATTAAGCATGTTGAATAAATAAGGCACTGCGGTCACAAGCTGTGCAATCCTGTCTGGCTGGAAAGTTTCCGGCAGGTCACTACGATCTCTAATCCCGGAAAGCTTGCTTAGATCATCTGTATCTACCGTGAGGGCTGCAAGTCGAGACTCCACACCTGGAGAGGAATGATCGAAGCATGGAAATACCCCAGCTTTATAATTACTTCTAATATATTATGCATTGCTAAAATTTTATTTTATTTTATATTTCACCAGTGAAATGATAATTTTGTGAACGCGAACAAAAACTCATTTCAAGATCGTTGTTAACAAGGAAAATGTGAATGAACCGTCGCGACTACATTTCCTAGTAAAGAACAATCAACGCACTTACCTGGAGGAATTCCGACATATAGCTCTCCTTCAATTTGGAGGGGATGAATGAAGGCTTCTTCAAGAATCTCCTGAAATTTCTTCCCAGATGCATGCTGTTCACCATGAACTCATAATTAGAACACAGGAAATAGCGGGGCAAATAATAGATAGGTAGATTGCCATCCTAACAAGGCATTTAGCCTCTCACTTATTCTGCGAAAAAAAAGGCCAAAAAAAGGGGGAAGAGGGTGGGGCGCAAATATATAGGACCAAATTTAGAACCCCCTCCCAGCCACTTACAGACTAAGTATTAAAGCCCAATCGCGTTCCCAAATTCAGGAGGAAAGATAGCGTTAGGATACAAACATGTATCAACACGTATCTTGAATATAAAGAGTAGCACCTAGATAGATCTTCAAAGCTTTTATGGTCTTGAGCATTGAAAGAATAGACCCAAATATTTAATACCCATTTATATAAAAGCCAAAGAAAAGCATGTTGTCAAAAATACAGAAACCAACTCCCTTATGAGACGAGAAATTTTAATATTCATTATTTTTCCCAGTTCAGTGTAAGAAATAAACAAGTTACGGATGAAACTCCGATAAATTGTCATTGATTAAATTATTCCAAACAGAATGCAACCATACCTCGATAATTCCACCACACAACCAACCAAAAGATAGATAGTGGTACAACTGCTGCTCCCCCGGCTGAGTCTCGGGTACTGACATAGCAATGTTTTTCAGACATTCATTCCAGTCGGACAACAGCAGAGGATTCTCTCTAGTAACATCTGCCATGGCATTGTGCAGACCAGATGTGTGATTAAGCACATGATGAACCTAAAAAAGAGGGGGGGGGGGGGGGGGGGGAGAACAATCATGATAACAAAATACAAACTATTAATTTCAATACGTGGTGAAATAAGTTTATTAGGATTTGGGCAAAAGATCTAGACCTTTATGACATCTTTTCCATTTGATCTAAATTCTGGCCAGATATTTCCAATATTTTCCTCAAGCTTCAATTTTCTGCGAACAAAAAAGGAAAAAGAAAATTAAAAAAAAGTTAACATCACATAACGATGTGAAGGAACATAATATGTTTTTTGACGAACAACAAAGTACGTGAAATTAGTAACTACATCAACATCAGTAAAATCCATGCATATGCACCAACACATTTTTTAATAGAATATTAAACAACTGAAAATTTCGCATCATCATCAATGTGTATGTCAATTGTCAAGAGTGTTTATTTTCCGATTATTGAAATGCTATCAAAGAAGTAGTGATGTATTTTGCAGGAAAAAGGAAATTGCAATCAACTTTACACATGAAAATAGATATTTTGATGTGTTTCTTAAATACAGGAAGAAGTCCAGTCTAGAGAATAGCCAAAAAAAATCTCTTAACACAAATTGAGAGATAAGAGTATAAACTTTGAAGATTCATTCCAGTTTCAGAATTCAGGGATGATCTGCATTGAATAGATCTAGAAAGAGAATAATTGGAAGAGCTGTAAAATATTGAAGTAGTTTATCATTTAGGAAGAGTTTGACAATAATTCAGGCATTGAAGGATTTAAAATGTTGAAGCATCCACACATTGACATAACACCTAGGTCATATAAAGCAAATACAAACGCAAGCGCAACTGAGAAGTACAGTCTAAATTCCCTTGAGTTTAAAAGTGCATTGAAAGTAACTAGCTGGCAAATTTGATTGCCTTTCTTTACTACCTAAGACATGATGATATAATGAAATAAACCGCCACAAAACCAGGAACAATAAGTTTGAAAGTGAAGAAACTAGTGCAAGACAAATTCACACTACGAAGAAGGGAAAAAATAATAATAAATTAAATAATTAAAAAAAAAAAAAAAAACACACCAAACCTTTAAAACATATTAACATCACAGCAGACAAACCAGACCGGATAATATATGTACGTACCCATTGTCAACCAGCCAGTGCAACATTCCCGCAGTGATACCCTTGGTTACAGAAAAAACTGGAAAGAGACTGTTGGGTTGAACTGGACGAGGATCATATTTACCGAGCGCTCCAGCAGCAGTGTCAATGATAACCTTTCCATCTTTGTAGGCACATACCTTAATTAAAATATAATGTATTGATTAGAACAACAATTCTCTGTAAAGAAGCGACGTATATACACATTACCAACTGTAAACTTCTAATATCATCCCACCTGGATTCCCAGAATCTTGTCATCTTTTCCCAGCTCCACCAGGAGTTGCCTTAGCTTGGCCTCGACATCAGAGTGAACAGGGGTGTCATATATCCACTGATCATTGACCATTGGTCCGCTCTCAACGTTTCTGACAAAGCTAGCAGCAGTTCAATCAGAACTAAACTAAACATGAGAACGATAAATGTGACATATCAAGGTTCAGGACAAACGCACCCTTGCAACACGGACGCAGCAAATGGCCTCATGATGTCAAGATAAACTATGCGCACATTCATTGTGGAGGAAAGCCCTATTATCCATGTCATAAAAACATTGTTAGAGAGGTGCCGATATTGATGTCACTACTCACTACTGAAGGGTTCAAGTACACACCTCTAAGTAGATTAAGGACCCGTGAGAATATTACAATGTCACCCGGAAAAGCATCGACCTGGAAAAAAAAATGTTACGAGATGTTGCTAGAGGAAAACAGCAAATGAACGAAGCAGAGGAAAACTTGTGGAAAAGAAGAGCTAGACAAGAACATACGGGATTGAAACGTTTAACTTCTTTTTGGTTGAGTTTCATCTTTTCCTGTATAACCTTCAGGTTTTTGTTTCTTTGCTCAGCCAAAGATTTTACCGTTTCCTTTAAAAGAAAAAGAAAAAGGATGAATGAATCAATGAATTAATTAAGTAATTAATGTAGACGGAAAGAGAAATAAATGGATGAATGAATTAATAAATAAATGAATGAATGAATGGACAGTAAGAGGAATAAAGGTTGGGCATACTTACAAGAGACTCCTTCGCTGAAGTTGTCGCACGGAAGAATACAGTTATTACCTCCATGGCCTGTTCTGGTACGTCCAGCCGCAACTTGAGTCCCATTTCCGCAAAAGCAGACAAAAGAGCCACTTGATCCCCCTGTAATAAATGTATCACAGATTATTTCATTATTACAAAAAAAAAAAAAAGGAACAGAGGACAAGTTATTTGATTGCAACTATTATAGTCTTCGTGTAAATAAACTATCATGGGTCATTTAAGAAAACCTTTTTATTTTTAGGTTCATCTAACTACTTGTATTTACGTAAATAAAACGAACATGTAACTTTACACTTTAGGGTTACGTATAGAGATATGTGTTACACGTCATTAACTAGAAACAGTTAACTTAGTTCCAGTTAATCTAGTCCCATGTCTCCGAAAGAAAGGGAGAGGGAAAAAAGTAGAAAAATAAATCTTAACCAATAAGAAAGACAGAAAGAGAAAGGTGCACTATCATTTTCTCATGCCAAGAAACCTACTCAAGGACTCAGAAAGCCAAGGTCTACAATCAACAAACCAATTCATCAATCTAATAATCTAGAATGAACATTAACATTCTTCTACTCTAAAATGTAAAGAATTTTGGACAAACCTCTGCAGATGCTAAAAACATTTTTGCCAATGCTTGTTTGAAAGAACTGGACAACTTTTTTGTGAGCCCAAAATCAAGTAAAATTGGGCGATGAGGAGGTTCCTTGCTCACAAGAAAATTTCCTACACCAAAGAACCCAAGAAATCAGTTTAAAGTAGCACTATTTTTTTTTTTTTTTGGGGGGGGAAACTTAACATAAGTCAAAGCTAAATATTCAATTATATAGGGTATAATAAATTGAGCTAAGAGAATAAAGTGGAGATAAAGGAGGAGACTTAACCAGGATGAGGGTCACCATTGAAGAAACCATCAATATAGATTTGGTGGGCATATGCACGGGTGATTTCTTCAACAACCTTTTGTTTGTCAACCTCATAAGCTTCCAGTGCTTCCGAGTCGTTCAAACGAATGCCATCCATGTACTCTAAAATGAGAACTTGTTCTGTTGACTGCCATTGAAAGTAACATTATTATAAGTATATTAGACGAAAATGGAAATGCAGCATATTGTATCCAAGAAATAAAAGTAAAGACAATCTATCCGGGCTCTTATTTCCAACTCTCTTATTTTTCTTTCCTTTTTTTAACCTCTAAAAGGCTTCTACCACTACGTTATGTAGTTAAATGAATGTTCTAGCCACATCTACATTCTCTTTTCTTAAAATTTGAACAATAACTGAAGCCGCAAGCAATCTCAAATCCCAAAACCATGGATTAAGCAATACTTTTCTAAGTTCCAGCTCAAAAACACTCTTTCTTGCAACACAGATGGTCTTATAAGGTAAGGTATATAGTACCTGAATAACCTCTGGAATCAAAACGTCCACTCGATTTGCATTCACATTATCATCAAATTTAGTTCTGCAGCCAAGATTTTTAGCCACCATTCTAGTATTATCTACAAAAACAAAGAAATGTAAAAACAGTTAATGCTGCAAATTGCAAACAAGCCACGAAGGAGGATATGTAGTCAAATTAAGCCTATCTGATCATAATTTACGAAAGGATGAAATAGAAAGCAGAATGAATCACTGAAGATGTATAAATACTTTTTTCTAGAATCCTCTATTAAACCCCCAAATAAAATAAAGAAAAATAAAATAATACACAACAGTGTGAATTATGTAATGTAGGGAACAAATTGGAAGCATTACAGTCAAATTAAGCCTATTTAATTGGTAAGTTTCAACGTGATGAAATTGAGAAACTGACAAATCATAATTGGGTTTACAAGACAGCATTTACACTTATAGCCAATTTTAAATTTTTAGGTTGATCTGCAAATTTAACCAAGCATGGGCATAATCAAAATCATTCACACCATAAACAAATTCATATATTCTCAGATTCTAAAACTATCACAAATTCACATGCGGATCAGCATGGAACAATAAGGACTACTAAAATGTCTTGATAACTAAGTCAAACGGGGAAGGGCATACCAGCTTCATGATTGAAGTCGAGTTCCTTGGGAGCTTCTTTGCACCATTCATCTATCATAGGATTAAAATCATATTGAGGCTCTGCCCACGCTATCCAGTCAACTATTGACTTTGCATTTTTCAAGTCCTGTACAACAATAGTACACCCAAGTGTCAACAACAGATGATCACCAAAATAACCATTTCATACCAACAAATAGCAACCTAAATTTACTTTTCTCATCATAACAACCATAAAAACCAAGCATGCCGACCTCTAATATGATTCTCTTGATACCGTCATGTTGAACTTTAACAACCACCTCCCGACCATCCAGCAGAGTCGCACGATGCACTTGTGCTATCTGCATAAACGTGAATTAGCAATCAATAAGATAGTTCAGAATCTACTTACTTCTAAAACGCTCGGAAAGAGAAAATGAATGGTGCCCTAAACTAAATGCCCATATCTCTTGGTCTGTTATTACAGTCCGAGGATCTTACTGAGGCAGTTGCTAAAGGAACTTTCACAACTTCAGAGAACAATTCGTCCATTGATTTCCCCAGCTCATTTTCTATAGTCTGACAAACCTGTCCAAACAAATATTTCAATTTAGCCAATTAAGTACTTGAAATGATAATGACACAGAATATATAGATAGACAAGCCCAGCATGCAAATATTGTATCAACCCTGATGCAAAATTCCAGACAAATCAGCCTAAAACAATTATGTCCTACAGGTCACAATGACTTTGATAAGGTTGGCACTCGACCATGCTTATCAAAAACAAACTTTTGGTGGTTATCATAGACTTTCCATGAATCATCTCCTTAACAAATTCCGTAATGCCAACCACAAAATACTAGCCAACAATGTCACACACACACACACACATATATATATATATGCCTTAAAAAATAAAACAAAATCGAAACAGAAAAACTAATTTCATAAAATGAATCACTGAAACAGATTTCCCAGGAAAAACAATGAAGCCAGGAATTACAATCCTCTATGGACCAATAAGGGGACCAGAGACATTAGATACAACTAGCAAAATCATACGAATATGAATATCTCTATACTGCATCAATTAACAAAGCTCGGATACCGGAAAAGATAACCTCTTCAAAAGGACGTGGAGGTAGAGAGTCTTGTAACTGCTTCAGAAGGTTTATATAAGACCCAGGAAGCACATCAGCACGTGTAGATAAATACTGCCCGAGCTTTACCCACAAACCTTCCAACTCGACTATCAAATTGAGGACACGTCTAGCATTCCGCTCATGAGCTTTTTCCCATAAGGCAGCTCTTTTAGATTTTCTGGTCAATTTCTCTCTTTGTTGTAAAGCCTTTAGAAATAAAATATTAACATACATTAAAAAAAATAAAAATAAAAAATAGATAGCAAAGAGTTGCAATATAATGGGAGAGAATCGATCTATGGAATTTACCTTGTAATCAAAATATATTATCAAAGCGACAGTGAAAACTTTCATGCGCCTTCTGTAGATATTTCCCCACCCCATTGCAGCAAGCTAGTCACGAAAACGGGCACGGCGAAGACTACATAAAATAAGATGCAAAAACCATATATAACAACCCGAATAAGTGGAAATTTGTATCATATTCGTAAAGGAGTGCTCTGTAATGGCTTAAACTCTAAACAGCTTCGGTTTTTCTTTCCTTTTCTTTTCTTTTCTTTTTTTTTTTTTTTTACCATTAACTAGTGTTCCATTATTTCTGCCAAAAACAAAAAAAAATACAAAAAACAAAACAAAACAAAACAAAACTGTGTTCCATTACAAAATCATACATAATAATTACTCAAATAAGTGGAAAATTGTTATACTCATACAAGAATATTGTGTAATGGTTTAACCGCTTCCAAAAAAATGGTTTTTAAATCATGAATTCAGCTAAATTTACAAGGACAAGCTCGGGAAAATCTCTAAGAAACGTTGACCTGAGTCTTCTTATCAAACATAAACACCAAAAAGGAGAGTGAAGAGAACAAAAGCGACAAAATTACACAGAATGCATTACAGAATTGTTCAAATTTATAAATTAAAACACCTCTAAACCGACGATTAGCGATAATTGCGACTGAAATTACTTTTCGAAAGATGAAAAACAGATTCAATTCTCTACATTCATCTGAAAAAATTCATCAGATTAAAGCATTCCAATTACCGAAGTTAATTCTGAGAAGCCAAACAACAATTAAGGGAAGAAAACGAAGATAGAACGACACAATTGAGGAAGAATCAAAGAAGAATGTCGAGTCTGAAGTCCTTTGGAGGAGAGAGAGAAAGGGAGAGAGGAGAGAGAGGGGAAAAGAAAATTGACGAAGGAATTTTCCACCTTCTCGAAACGATAGGATTCTGGTGTCGTTTTCCTTCTGGAAGCAGTGGAAAAAAAGTAATTAGGACTTCTCGTCTTTTTAAAAAATATAACATATATTTATTATCTAATTTAATAAATAACTAAATTTTCTTCTAATTAGATAAATGGTTTAATATTTTTGTTTTGTTTAATCAATTTTTATTTTTTCCAAACACCTCCCCTCTCTCTCTCCTCTCTCTCCCAACTTTCTTTTTCTTCCTCTGCCCGTTTTTCTCTTGATCATCATTGTGTTTTTCTTTGTGTTTATTCGATTTCAGTTTATTTTTTGAATTCAATTAAATCTGAATGTTTATTTTTATTTGTCATTTGTATTTTTTTTTTGGTGAATTGCGATTTTAACTTAGGTTTTATGTAAGATTATTGGCTTATTCTTTTGATTTTGCTTGTTTTATTTTCTCTTCACTTTGGTTTCTATGATTTTCTGGGTTTTTGTTCATCAATTTTGGAAAAAAAAAAAATGTGGTTCATCCATTTCTTTTCGTTGTTATGTGTTTTCTCATGTTTTTATATATTTATAGTTAATCATTGATTGACCCTCAGTCAATCTCAAGCTCCTCCATTAGTTAATGATTATGGTTTTTATATATTTATGGTTTTCGTTGTTAATGATTAACCATTAGTTAATCAGTGATTAACTATCATCTCAAACTCCTCCAAAATTGACATATCTTTTTACACTCGTTAGTCACTAATTATGCTAGAGTCAATTATTGATTGATAATTAATTAATTAGTGATTAACTAGAGTTAATCAATGACTGACCATTAGTTAATTAATGATTAGTCAATGGTCAATCAGTGATTGACTACAAAAATTTATAAGTTATATTATCATATTCAGTAATTTACCGATAGTCAATCAATGATTGACCGATAACAATCAGTGACTGACCGTGGTCAATCAGTGATTAACCAATAATCAATCAGTGATTAACTATAAAATTTGGTCAATCAGTTTAATTAACCATTCTAAGAAAAAAATATATATATCTTTTAACTAATTTTTAAAAACTTAGCCCACGTTTGGTGAATCAACTTCACTCAAACTCAACTCAAATTTTTCATCTCAATTTTTATCTTTTTTTGAAAAGTCAACAAAGCTTATAACTACTTTTTAAAAAGTCAACTCAACTCAAATTTAAAAATTTCATCTCATCTCAAACTCAACTCATTCACCAAACGGACACTTTTTAACTAATTTTTGAAAACTTGGGTCATTAATTAAAAAAATTATTAAAAAAAGGTTATTTAGCTATAAAACCCTATTAGAAATTCAGTTGTTTCTCCTTTACAAAAAAAAATAATAATAATAAATAATCAGCTAATTCTAAAAGGCAAAATTAATTATCCTGGAAAAAAAATTATATAGAAATTATTGTGGATTATTTCAAAGTCTACTCTAAATAAATATCGTTGATCTTATTACATCGAATAAGTATTATGGTTTTTAGAAAAACAAAACAAACTCTACTTCATGATAAATTGACTTGTGCAATTACTTGGTTATATTTACAACTACATGAATTTGATTATTGAGAAGCTATTTCTTTGCTCTATAAATTATCAGTTAATTATTATAAAAAATATTTTAGAACTTCAATAACATTAAAACATCATACTAATAGAGAGGCGGATCCCATATTGTAAAACATACAATCCGTTAATGAGACATATGGTTAACATCAATAACATTCTCTAATATAGTTCAATTATTATTAATCTTTCTCAATGGATGTCTAATTGATAAATTTTCATTTGTGTAAATTATTGATTCTCGAAAATTGAATTATAAAAAATCAAATACTAATTATATAATATTTTTTGAATATTAAAAAAAAAACATGATATGGTTATATATGTAATCTAGTTGTGATTTCATACTTAATTATGCTACAAGTGGGGTGATTAATTTTGGCTATTTCAAAAACTTTAATATGGACTTTTCAAAAAATAAATAAATAAATAAATAAAACTTTAATATTGAAAAAAGTGTTTAGGCATAAGGATGCGTTTGGTTTTCTTTACGTTAAATGCAATGAACAAATGAAAACAAACGAATAAAGGCAAACGAGGATTGTCTTCTTTTTTTTTTTTTTTTTTTGGATTATTATTGTTGTTTTATATTCGCAGAAACAGACGTTCGGTGCGGGTGGGTGGTGGAAAGCTTTACAGCCCACCTAATTTTTTCCAAAACTCCCACCGGTCAAAATTCAAATTATGAAAATGAGTTGCACTTTCCCTTTCATTTCCTCCAGTACGCCTTTTATTTTATTTTTTTTATTGATTTCATTTTTATCCCAAAATTATGAATACACTCCCTTCTAATTTTTTTAATTTTAAAACATCTCAAAATCAATACTTCAAATTATTAGTTTATTCTATAATATATGTTCCATCTATAGTAGTACTATTAAAAGTAGAACTATCATTATATTAATCAAGGTTAACTTTATATTTTTCGAGTTCCCAAATTTTTATTTTTGAAAGTTGTAAACTCTAACATTATAATGAGAAAATTAACCTTGATTAAAATACATTTGACTTTGTGTATTAAATACTAATTACAGTCTAGTTTCTAAATAATTTTTTGAGAGAATGATTATAAAGAGATAAATTAAGAGTTTGAGAACTAGTTGTATGATATGTTAAAGTTCAAGGATTCAAATGGAATTGACCTATATAATTCAAGAATTAAAAAACGAAATTAGCACCTTTTTTTTTTAAGATGCGTAAAAATTAAAACTTTAGATTTGTGTAAAAATAGTTTTATTTGGCTTTTTATTAATTTTCTTATACTTAAAACATCTTTATAAATACGGTCTAACTAATTTTACTCAAGTATTTTCAATAATTAGTAGATATTTTTAAAACAATAACGGCATATACACACACACACACATAAACTTTGCTGGAAAAAGAATATATATATATATATATATATATGAATGCCGACCATAATATTAGTAATAAAGACTAACGGATAATTTGTGTTGATACATTCTTTATTTTTTGCCATTTCCAAACTGGACTCTAAACTTTTGGTTTTAGTTTTGACAGAATAGCAAAATAAACTGGACAATCCTAATAATGTAGTTGAATCGATGACGAACGTCCATTAATAAATGAAAATTAAGTTTCAAATGCAAAAATGAAAAAAGCTTAAGGTCTATCTTGTCAAATATGAAAATTTATGGGTGTGTTTTGTGTAAAATTATAGGGTATTTCGTCCAATAATGGATGTTCATTTGTGATTTTGGACAAAAACAGCAACATACTTAGGGTTCAAGTTACCAAACATAATAAGTTCAACATATAACCATTACTATCTCAAAATTGAAAGTATAAATATATATATATATATATATATAATAGAACTATTTTAGTCATCATATATCTGCACAATAATCTAATTTATACTTTATCACGCCTCTAAATTTTGATTATTCACATTAATTTTGAGAAAATAAATATTATGAAACCCCTATCTGTTTGTAATCACAGTGACTTTGACTAGTGTACAATTGACAACAAATCCCTTCAACAAAACAGCACTACCAAACTTAACTCTTAAGTAAACTATGATCTTGTAATCATGATAAATAATTGACTTATTATAATAATTACGTTACTGATTTTTTGATACATCATTTATTTACTAAATTAAATTATTCTCCAACAGCCCTATGTATCGATTGATATTTGGAAAATCACATGTAATATTTTACCATTATTTTTCTTAGTCAATTTTTATCTGAGTTACCGTACCTCAAAGATTGTTTTACCATAGTCACTTAATTCATAAATAGTTGATTTATTAAATTATATAATTTTTTTTTAATTTATACGAATCACTCACTCATTGATAAGTCATTAATCCCCACATAATCTATCAAATTGAGTAGGCTATACTGAAATCATTTTTTTTAAGGATTAATTGTTTGTTTGATTCCTAGTCTTTTTACAAAATTGTGATTTGGTCCCCAACCCTTTGTTGTGGCTATAAGTTCTAGCTCTAAACTCTTTGGAATGATGTAAAAATGATCCTTTATTAAAGAAAAAAAAGAAGAAGAAGAAGAAGTTAAAAATTGAATGGAACATATCATATGTGTATGACATATGTAAGTTAAATCATGTAAGTTTTTTTCTTAGGGCTCGTTTGAGCTGCCAGTTCCACATGATATTTTATTATATGGATTTCAAAATCCCAACTCTACATCAAACTTTTCCTCTTTTCCATTTTCAAAAAACTCAAACTTGAAAAGTGCATAACTTTCTTATTTCAAATTGAAATGAGATGATTTTTATGTCAAAAAGGCTCATATTGACGAGACGAATAAAACAAGATCTATTTTGCATTTTTTTTTTCTAAACATATATTAAATTTTTGCATTAATTTCTATATTACATAACTTTTTCAAAAGTTTTCCCCCTAAACACACATTTCTAACTCAAGCTTCAAAATACTATCTCCAGATGTCCCCCAAAACACATGTGTGATTCCTGTGACATTTTTTTGTTAATTGTTTAAAGTATTGATTTGTTTCGTGTTCCAATTGGAACTCAAAATTTTCAACTTAATTTTTGTCTTTTTTCTTAAAAGTCAACAAAAATTATAACTAGTTTTTTAAAAGTCAACCAACTCTAATTTAAAATTTTTTATCTTTAACTGACAAACTAAACGAAGGCTATATGTTAATGAAAAAAAGAATATTTTGCATTGTTTTAAAGAGTTTATAGAGTTTTTAATCACATAAAAAAAAGTTAGGAACAAATCAGAATTTTGTAAAAGGATTAAAAATTAAACCAACAAATTATTTATTTTTTCGTTTCTTTGTCTCAAACATCGGGAAACCTCCATCCTATGTTTGCCCTTATTAGGAATAAATAAAATAGAGGGATTGCACCTAATATATACTCCTTTCGTCGGGCCATCTATTCACGAATCACCTCAATTTGAACACTTTCAATTCCTTTCTATACAAGTGCATAAATGGTTGATTAATGGAAGGAATATCATAGTTGGGATGCTTGTATTGGATGCTTTAGATTCCACCAGTTAGAAGGTCTTTATGTCCAAGCCAGGTCTCATTGCAAAAAAGAATACAGAGGATAAGTTGAATCATACAGCTCCTAAAACGTCAAATTTGGTCTCGTTTGGTGTTGATTCCAAAACGTTTTGGAAAGAAATTTCACAGTTTTCAATCAGGATATTTTGAAAATGATTCTAAAATAGCATCTGCTTTGTATAAAGTCAGAAAACACAAATGAAAACAAAATATCGTTTCATTTTTCATTTAGCAATGACAAAATGAAATAAAGTTGTTTTTTCATTTCCAATGACAAAATGAAATAAAGTTATTTTTTCATTTCTGTTTTCATTTTCTAATGATTATACACTCAATAAAAAATTTTAAAAACATACATAAACACAATTTTACCTTTTGTACTGAAACTAATTTATTAAGAAATACATTTAAACACAACTTTAAAAGGTATCTCAAAATCTTTTTCAAAACGTTCTCGTTTTATTTCCCATCCAAAACAAATCATTTTCAAAGGAACCAATGTAACAAAGTTAGATTTTGACATTTGAGTGAAAATTTACTCCCAAGTAGAGTGCTAATTGATGGTAAATTTGACAAATGTTGTGTTAATTTGATGGAAAATTTGTCACCAAGTATAGTACATGTTAAATTTGATATTTGATTGCTATTAATTGATTCCTTCACATTTTCGTATTACATTACAAATTTTGTACTTTTTAAATTATTTGGAAACTAAACTTCACTGTTACGGATTTCACTTAATGATAATGACAAGAAATAGCTATAACATTGTTTATTAAAGTACCAAATCTCATATATGATATTTTTATTGTAACGACTCATGAAACTCTTTGGTATGATATTGTCAGCTTTGAGCCTCATGCCCGCATGATTTTGATGTTAGGCTCATCCTAAAAGGCCTCATACCATTAAGAGGTGGTTTCTTTGCTTATAAATCATCACATATATATATTTCCAAGTGATGTAAGACTGTACAGCTTACTATTTTCCTTTTAAGGACTGTCACAATTACCCCTCCTTTTAGGGGCCCAACGTCCTCATTGATCACATTTCCGGTTGGGTATAGACTCTGATATCATTTGTAACAACTCATGCCTTTATTTAGTATGATATTGTTTGCTTTAAGTCTCGTGTCCTCACAATTTTGCTTTTGGGCTTACCTCAAAAGGTCTTGTACCATTAGGAGGTAGTCTCTTTACTTATAAACCATCATATATATTCATTCTCAAACGATATGTGACTGCACAACTTACCTTTTTTTTTAAAGACTGATAACTGTCACATTTATATCTATTTAAAACAAATGTAATATGGATACTGACATGTACATTAGAGATTATATAAGGGAGCCTTTCAAGACAACAGCTTAGATTCTTGTTCTTCGGACTATCAACTCGATTCTTGGTGCCTAGGGTGTCTCCTAGCCATAGCGATAGTTTAAAACTTGATTTTTTGGAGGTGAAACTCCAGCCTTAAAATGGTCAAACTCTAACCTTAAAAATGCTTCTAATTTTCCAACAAATTATTAATTGTTGTAGTTTAACTGAAACAAGAGTTCTATGAACCAACCATTACACACCACTTCAATTGAACTGAGGGCTGGTTTCAATATTCAAACTCATAATTCAAATATTTATTAAATATATATTTAAAAAAAATTAAAAAGAGAAATTTAAAACGAGATATTAAATAAGAGTTGAATTCTGTAAAGTAGTAATTCATTTCAACTCATAAATTGATCGTCACCAAAACCAAACCAATTTTATGATCCATTTGATATGATTGATTCGATGTTGATAGGAAATCGAATTGGACAGCTGAATCATAGTTAAATCAATCATTTGATTGAATTTTTTGAAAAAAAAAAATAATAATTGGATGGTAGATAGCTGAAATTTTGAGAATTATTGATTTCAAGTCAACTCATACTCCTTGTCTCACCTTCCTGCATGTCCCCCGAATTTTTTTTCCTTATATCTTCTTCTTCTACCTTTTTACTTTGGGGACTTCAATGGTGGGGCATGTATTTTTTCCCCCACCAACGGGGTAAAAAACTTTTGGACCATTAGATTGAAATCCACGGGTTAAAAAAGCCAAGGACCATCTAATGAAAATACACCCCCTCCCTCAACCCTCCCCCCACATACAATTGCAACACTTACCTAGATTTAAAAATTTAAAAAAAAAAAAAAAAAAAAACCCTAGACTCCTTCGGCAAAAGAAGCCAACTCCGTGGGTTGTGGCAGTTGGGAATCGAGGCCCAGATTTTAGTGGATCCATTGGGCAGGGGGTGGCAGGAGTGAAACTCAGATCGGGGATCATTCGGGGGGGAACCCAGTTGCAGGGGTGGTGAGCGGAGGGGGGTGAACCCAGTTGCGGGGGAGATGAGGGGAAGGCCCCCCCCCCCCCCCCCCCTCAGTCGCACCAGGGGGGACGAGAGGGCTCAACATCGGTCGGGGGGGGGGGGGGGGAGGGCTAGGTCATTGTTGGGGGGGGGGGGGCGGGCAAGGTCGCCGTCGGGGTGGGGGGGTCTGGGAAGTTTGCTGCTAAGGATGGTTTTTTTTTTATAAAAATTCTTTTTTAAGTATAATCACATGTAAAAACTCACACCTTGATTTAATATACCTTATTAATTTATCTGTTCTCATCCGTTGGATCTTACCTCATTGATGGGGTAAAAATATTAAACCACATTGTAAAATTCCCCTTTTCCTTTCCTCATTCTCCAATAAAAACCCGACCACCCACCTTAATTTCTCCATAAATATTTAGCTATTAGCCATATGTCATACTTGAGTAGAACTACTCGGCATATTAGTCGATGTCGCTTCACTTTCACGATAGACATAATCGGGTATTTAGCATTAATATCCCGTAAACATGTTGCTTTTTGATAACTTACCCTTTAAACTTCTAATTTTAGAAAATTTTCCTCTCAACTTGCTAAATCATGGTAATGTACCTCCTATAAGTTAATTTTCTATTAAATTAGTTATGAAAAACTCACGTACGCCTCATGTGAAGACATAAAAAAATATTTCCAACAAAAAATTTCTAAATCCAATACAAATCTTCCAACTTCATATCCGGAAAATTAACTAAAAGTGGTACATTGTAATAATTTGACAAGTTCATTAGGTAAATTGTCAAAATTAAAAGTTTGAGAGACAAGTTACTAAAAAGTAACAAATTTAGTGGGTATCAATGCCAAATACCCAGCGTACTCTACAAAAAACTAAGCTGCACTATGATACAAATCCAACATTTTTCTCAAGTTTTTCTAACAAGATAGTGGATATATTGTAACATAGTATGAAAATTTGTCACACCTTTTTTTCACTTTAATAATTTGACATAATTTTAATTTAATAATTAAATATTTTACTTAATGTCTGTCGATTAAAATGGATAATATAGATAGTTTGTTTGTTTGTTTTTTTTTTTTTACTGTATTATCAATAAATACTTTATAAATTTGATTTATTGTCTCCTAATGGTGTGCCACATGTTCATCTAACAAATAGCTCAACATTGAATGGTAAAGGGTATTTTGATGTTGCTAAGCATCACGCATTAATTGGATGGGAGACTTATGAAATAAGGCTTATATAATTCCACCTATTATTACTGGTGGCAATTAATACATATATTGTGGTGTTCTAAAGAATTTTTCTTAAAAAATAAAAAAGTATTTGTGGTTGTTGGCAAATTATTGACAGACGTGGCCCCAAAAATCTTCATGATTCAAAGCAGAAATAATTATTAAATCCCCCTTTTTTCAAAGATACATTTGTATTCAAAGCATAAAGTTTTTTCTTGGCTTATTTATATTTATTTTTTGCTTGAATTCTTGGCTGAATTCAAAGACGAAGGATTTGACACGTTCAATTGAGATTTTCCCCAAAGACAAAATGATTTTTTATGGTTAAATAGGTGATGTACCTTACTGCAAAATTCTCGTGATAAGGACCTTGCAATTTTATCAAGATTTTCCATTCACCTAAAAAGTACATAAAAGTATTTACCTAAAAAAAAAATACATAAAAGTACATTTAAGGTAATAAACAACTACACCTACTTAAAAAAAAAAAAAAAAAACCTGACTAGTTTAATCACCACATTTTAAGTAAATAAAAAACATAAAAGTACATTTTAAATAGTGATTGCTAATATAGTCTAGTGATATTATCATACATGACTCCACCTAAAAGTATAGAGTTTGAATCCCCCATCCCAAGTTCAAAAAAAAAAATAATACATCTTAAGTAAATAAATAATTATTGTGTGATTGAAAGTATATATTAACAGTAATTTCATACGTGTTTACATTATAAGGTGTAGAGTTTGAGTACCTTATCTTTAAGTTGAAAAAAGTAACTAAATAATAATTACTATAAAAAAGGTAAAATGAGTAAATAAAGATTTTTAATAAATTAATTAAATGTAGAAAAATACCGAATCGTTGTTGATTTATTTTTAAATTGTCATATTTTTCATTAAACTCCTTTAATTTTCTTTATTATTATTTTTTTCTTTTTCATATGATTTTGAAGTGCCATGATGATCAAGTCACACAACATGACTAAAGTAATCCTAAAATGAAAGACCCCAGATGAAATCTATTAATTCCATTAATATATGTATATCTCCGTTGGCTTACAAAATTTTTCACTACTCAGACCTTTTCACGTAAGATTTTAAGCTAATTTAATTGTTTGCACTTTGCTCATTTATTATTATTATTATTTTTTTTTACTGGTTTTTGTGCTTCCAAATAGTTGGATAGGAGATTATAGTCTTAAGCAGCTTCATAAAATAACAAATCGGTTCGTTTCGATTATTCGAGA
This sequence comes from Ficus erecta, assembly GCA_008635985.1. Classification (NCBI taxonomy): domain Eukaryota; kingdom Viridiplantae; phylum Streptophyta; class Magnoliopsida; order Rosales; family Moraceae; genus Ficus; species Ficus erecta. Next base: position 407,920 of record BKCH01000939.1, on the reverse strand, counting down.
ATTAATATTGAATTGAATTGGCTGTCTAATCTCAAAATTATGAGATGATTTTTTAATGGCTTGATGGTTTGTGTCTTGCTGAATTACTCTTAAATTCAAAATTGTCCCACTGTAATTATGTTCCATAGAGTTGAATCATATGTTTACTTCATTTTCTAGTTTATGAAAAATATTAGCATATCTAATCCTAACTTTTACTACAAATATACGTGATATTTGAGTTGTTATTTTTTTATCGACAAAAATTTAAAAGATTATTACATTTATTAGTTATATTTATCAATAAAAAGATAATAATTTATCATCACGTAAATTGACATTCAAAAATTAAAGTTATAATTGATGTCCCTAACAACATTCTTAAATTATTAGAGTGCATGATCAATCTCGATTGTTTTTACATCGTTAAAAATTATTTTTTAATCTTTCAACGATTATGTGATCTAATTACTATCATATAGAAAATAATAATCTTATCTTAAAGTCTCTCACTTTAACTAGATACTAGCATTTTATATAATCTCGCAGGACTCTACCGAGTATATCTTCTATTTCACAATCAAAAAAAAAAAAAAAGTTTTTTTAACGTTTTTTTTTTTTTTGAGTTCCGTAAAAGAGTTTCGTTCTTGTTTTCAAACTTGATAAAAAAGGTTCATCTTTTTTTTTTTTTTTTTTGAGTTTTGTAAAAGAATTTTGAGTTTTTTATTATTATTTTTAAGTTTTGCAAGGGAATTTCGGCTTGTTTTATTTTTAACTTTTGTTTTGTCGTTGGTGCTTTTTTTTTTTTTTTTTTTTTTCTTTTCTTTCTAAATTTTTATATTATTTAGACAATATAGTATTTCACCCGCGTGGAGCGTGCGTTTTTTTTTTTTTAAGGATTATAAGGGTAGAGGTTAAAATACCCAGATAATCTCAGAGAAGTGGATGCCCTCACATAATACATAGATAATGGATCCATCACAAAGTGAATTACTCATATATCCTGATCAAACGATAAAGACGACTCGAACCAAAATATTCAACGGTGATGACGAGGTGGAGTGCGAGCTTAGTTAGTAGTAAAGTAAGAAAGAGTTCACCACTCTTCCCCTTTTTTTTTTTTTTGGCACCCTCATCTCATTTTTCTTTTCTTAGACTGAATCACACAGTCTTACAATATATTCATCTCATTTTTCTTTTCTTAGACTGAATCACACAGTCTTACAATATATTTTTCATAAAGCTACTCATGTCCCAAGATAAGTCTTACTTTAATTCTTTTATATATTATTTGCTAGTAGGTTATATCTTATTATGTTCCTTTTGGTTTTCAGATTATCTTGGAGACTCTTAAAGATAACTGTTTTCTTATGTCTTCTTTCTTGCTCAGATTATTTAGTTATCATGATTTATTGCTTGTTTATAGTATCTTATGGCTAAACTTCACACGTTTCTTGAATAAAAAAATATTTGGTGATTGGATTCTTTTCTGTCACTTGTATTGTATCTGGTTTATTTAGTACTTTTTTCTCCTCTAAAAAAAAGGTTTAAATATTTTAAAACATATACATAAACTATTATGAAAAATGCTAAATAGACAAATTATAATCTAACTTTTTAATGATATCATTATCTTATTCACATATGTTTAAAAATTTATTACATCAAGATATTACAATGATCAACCGTAACAATATTTTGTATGAAAAAGTTACGATTATAATTGACATTCTTAATACGCTGAATTATTATATACTTTGTTCCCCTTAATTCACACTTTGAACTTAACAAATCTGATTTGTCAGATTAAATGCAAGTCACGTGAAGACATTACTAGAAAATAAATAATCATATTTTTTGGGTGAGTCATACTTAGCTTTTGTTTGATGTTTTAATTGGAACTCAAAATTTTTATTTTAATTTTTGTCTTTTTTTAAAAAATCAATAAAAATTATAATTAGTTTTTAAAAGGTCAACCAATTCTAACTTAAAAATTGTATCGAAAAATTGTATCGAAAGAACAAAGTCATAAGTTAATTAATTAGTAAATTACTTGTTATTTTTATAACAAATTCTTTGTAAAAAAAATTTCCCAAACCTTCTTTTGGGGCTACTTTGAATCTCATCACCAACCCCCAACTACCTAGTTTTGTGAACCACACCACTTTTATTATTACCACACCCATACCACGACGACGATACGGAAGATTTTTTTGCCGGTCGTCACCTTCCATCGCCACGCGTTCTTTTCCACGCGTTCCTCACATCGCCACGTTGCTCGGCCCCGGCTCTAAGTCCACCGCTCAAAACAAAAACCTCTTACGCCTTTTTTTTTTTTTAATACAAAATCCCTTTCAAAAAAAATGACAAAAAATTCAAAATTCTAACCATAGAATTTTCTTTGATTATTAAACTTCCGTTTAACATTTTTTTAAAAAATTGCTTTCTATTGTTAATGACAAAAATACCCTTCTAAAAATCAGTTAAATTTGTAGAGTAATACTCTCAAAATCCGTTTGAATTGAGCCAATTAATTCTTATAGAAAATTTTAGCCTCCATTTAGTTCGTTAGTTAGAGATGGAATTTTTAAGTTAGAATTTATTGACTTTTTAAAAATTAGTTATAATTTTTGTTGATTTTTCAGAAAAAGATAAAAATTAACATAAAAAATTTGAGTTTTAATTAGAACACCAAACAAAAACTTGGTTAAAAGGAGGATAGTGATGTCTTATCTTAGGGTCCGTTTGGTTGGTAAGTTCGGTTTAAACTAAACTGTACTTTTTTCATTATGTTTTTTATATTTTCTGAAAAAGTCAACTAAATTACTATTTAAACTTACAAATCTTAACTCAAACTCATACACCAAATTAACCCTTAATCCTAAAAGAAGAAGCAGAAGAAACGTTGTACTTGAACTAGTCAAACATTGAACCTATACTTCAAGATTACTCCTTCTTGAATATTGATCGTGAAGGAAGGAAGAATAGAGGAGGTCAACTTAGCTGGTTCAAAGACGAAAGGTGTCCTTTTCTTCAAAAAAAAAAAAAAAAAAATGAATGAAAAATGATAGAGAAAATGTTTTGAGCTAATATTTAAGTAAAAAAAAAAAAAAAGGTTTGTCATTGGTAAAAAACAAAGCTTCTTTTTTGATTTGATATTTTCAACTTAAATTTTTAATTTTAGTTTTTATCCTTTTTTTTAAATTAATAAAAATTATAATTAATTTTTTACTAATCAATCAATTTCAATTTAAAAAGAAAAACTTATAATGTTGAATTAACTAATGCCATACTCTCTCTCTCTCTCTCGGTTGAAACAATGCCATACTCTTTCAACTTGCAAGTAAAAAACTGTCTATTTACATATTCTTTTTCTTTTTTATAAATTGTCTAAAGGTATATTTGTTATTTTGTCACATTTTTTATTCATGAAATACACGAACAATGAAACAAAAATAAAATTTTCAAATAAAAAATGTATTTAATTCTTATTTTATAAAATTATTTTTTTTGGAAAAAATTAAAAATTTCCCTCCCTTTTAAAAAATGGAAAAAAAGTGGTTAAATGTATAAAGTATTGGTGTTATAACACTTACATCTAGAGTTCGAATTTCTCGAATTCAAAAAAGAAAAAAATTCATTTTTATTTTTTTACATTTATTTTTTTTTTCTTTTTCCCTTTTTCGTACCTAAGAAAAACTCTCTTTTTAATTTTTGCCCTATTCTTTTCGCTGGTGGGAAAAAGATCTCCACGAACCAAACATTCGATATTTTCCACGTTCAGTCTAGACAGACAAACCTCGTTATAAACTTCCGGGAGAAACTCACAGCCATCGTTCTCTCTCCTCCATTTTCTGCATCTCTTTCTCTCTCTATAGTCTGAGTTTTGTTGGCTGTAACTGCATGTTCCATGGCCGCCAAAAAGCTCCTGATTCTCTCTCTCCTGTTTGCCCTAGTCTGGACCAGCGTTAGGGCTGACCTTTTGGCGGGAGATGGAGAAACCGAGGTTGGTGGAGCGGCTGGATCGGACGGCTCCGATTCTTCCGCTCTCAAGATCGAGTTGGATCAACTCAAGTCTAAGATCCAAGCCCTCGGTCAGTTTCGTGCTCTCAGATTTCAAATTTCCATTTCTGTTTTTCGATTGCCGATTTTAAGTTCCGAGTTTTTGGAGTGATTTGTCAATGCGATGGAAATGATTCTTTTCTTCTCCTCTTTTTTTTTTTTTTTATAATTTTTTTTTTAATTTTGTTGCGAAAGATTGGATTTTAAATAGAGGAGAAATCGTTATATGGAAAAAAGATAGTGAAGTGTTCGGAATACTGATTTAGTAGTTTCTTCAATCCCTTTTTTTTTTTTTTTTGCTCTTTACTTTTATATTTTGAGCTTTTATTTACGTTCAATAACCTGAAAAGTGGAGTGAATTTTGGTTTTGGTTCACTACATAAAATAAAAGAAAGAACTTGGTTTGGTACGGTCGAATTAAATGATAGTATGAATAATTTCTTGCCTGAAATTCGAGTGTTTTGATCTGATTTCCCCTTTAATTTTCCCTTTTTCTGTGTTTGGGGTTTTATTTTTTTATTAATATTTTTTAAATCAATGGAAATGAATGCAGTTAGTTTGACGCTTATGTTCATAGTTGTTTCAGTTCAATTACCACGAGTGTCTGTTCTATGCTGTTCTATGTTAATCTTAAGCTTATCTCATTGGTAAAGAGTTATTATCACTATTGGCTATAGAAGATTTGAATTGCAAAGTCAAAAACAGTATTTTTCCTAGTATTATGCTGAACTCTGTTTGCTTGGGGTATTGTGATAGTTTTGAAAGTGAATAAGCTTTCGGAGAGTTTAACATATGATTTGGGCAACTGGGCTTAGTTATTTAAGAAAGAGCATTTAGCAATTAGTTTTTGTTTTCGTGAATAGTACTTCTAAATCATGAACTGTGATTAAGGGGTGGTCCTGTTTGCTGACACATTTAATTTCATATATATTGAAGAGTCCCAAGTTGATGAGAAAACTAAAGCATTGAAAGGGAAGGAAGATGTAATAGCACAGAAGGAAAAAGTCATTCAAGAAAAGTCGGATAGTATTGCATCCTTGCATAGCGAGATCGCTTCTCTGCAGGTGTGGAATTTATATCATTGTTTCTGAAAATCAATTATTCTGTCTGTCATTCTTTCATATTTTCATGCCTCTCTTGAGTCTTGATTGGTGAAAAGGAATAAAAAATTAAACTAGGTCTGTTTGAATTTTTAACAAATTTTTAACTTTTTTATTGTGTTTTAGAAAAAGGGGACGCTAGATGTTGAGGAGCGGGTTGGAAAGGCTCATGCACGTGCTGGTGAATTAGAGAAGCAGGTTAGATATGGGGTAATGACTTATGTACACTGATATTATTGCATCCTTGTATAAGTCAATCTTCCATGCAGGTGGAAAAACTTAGGCAGGAATTGGAAACACAAAAGAAGGAGAAAGAGGCCTTGGAAGCTCGTGCAAATGATGCTGAAAGGAAGATCAAGGAATTTAGTTCAACGATAGAGAGTGTATGTCCACTTATTTCAATCTGGTTAGGGGAAATTAGTTGTTTTTGTCATATTTTTACAAACGCATTCTTTAGATGTGGCTATGCATCCGTAGCTTTTCTCATCCCTTCCTTTGAGAGATGGTTATTTATTTACCTATGGCCATTCAAAATGTACAAGATTTATGGGTACTTTGTATTTGAAGATTTGATAACTTAAGTTTCTATGCTTTAGTAGTTTTTCTGTTGGACCTTTTTGGGATAATAAAATGTGTTTATGTATGGTGGAAAAATTCCTGTTAGATGCTTGTGCTTGTTGATTTTTCTTCCACTATGGAGTTCGGTAAAATTTGAAAGTGGATTTAGTTTTCGGTTGGATTTTAATATTTCTATGGATTCTTTAAAATTATGAGAATATACATCACTGTAGATTCTTGTGCCTATTTGTATATAATTCCCATCCAACTTGAATTTTGCTCCGTTTGGAATTATGTATTGAGCATTCCTTTCTGTTGCAGCTCCAGAAGATTAATGATGAGCAGAAGAAGAAGATTCGTAAAACTGAACGCGCCCTTAAAGTGGCTGAGGTAATTTAGCAGGTGCTGCCAAAGGTCTTATAGTTTTTGATGCTTGTGATAATTCTTATATGCATTTTATTTTCATTTTTTTCTTCAGGAAGAAATGATGAAGGCAAAGTATGAGGCCACTTCGAAAGCAAAAGAGTTGTTGGAGGTAATATGTCAAAGAGACTTAGTTATCCTGTTCTCCACCTCCCAATTGCTTCAACCACTTTCGTTTTCCTTGAAATAAAGCTTCCCTTCAGCAGTAATGTTTTTGGAGTTGAATTACAAATGTTTTGTGTTGAATGTGTATCCCTTCAAACGTTACTAATTGGTCCATGTTCAAGGAAAGCAAGACGTGGTCCAGCTGTAAATGATTATATGCTCATAAATGCTTTATATTGTGGGCAATCACATTCTTTGTCATCTCTGATATGTTATCTAGTGAAAGGATACTAATTTATGTTACAAATTATAACCAGGTTCATGGTGCATGGCTTCCGCCTTGGGTTGCCGTCCATTTGCTTCAGTGTCAGGTAGACAAACTCCATTGCCCTTTGTTGAAGAGTCTTTTCATGCATGTTCTGAAAATATTATCAACTTACAGTCTCATGCGGAAACTTACTGGAGGCTGCATGGAAAACCAGCCTTGGAAACAGTGATTCAGAAGGTATACAGTTAGATGCTGCATGGTTGGTTGGAATTGTTATGTGATGCCTTGAAATATTTTTTTAACTAAAATTTTTGTATTCTCATTGATTCTAGGCTTAGTGTACTGTTATTATGTAATGAGACCTTATTACTTTGGTAATATCATGTTACGTATTTTTCCTAGGCCCTGGAGAAAAAAGCTCAAGCTGAAAAGTGGGCCGAACCTCATGTGGAAACAATTACAACTGTAAGATCTTTTGTATCTCCACCATTTTTCCTTGAAACATTTGAGTTATGAGTTTCAGTATTCTATCTATGGCCTTTGATCTTCCAGAAGTGACTTGCTTCTTTTCATAGCTTGCGCATATTGGAAAATTAAAATCTTTCCAGGGCTAGTGTTTCCTCAGTTTTACCACTTAACCATGTCTTCTACTTAAGATGATCTAAATTTTGGATGGTGAATCCTCCAACGTCCAAAAATTTTAATGGTTAGCCTGTAGCCTGTCACAGTTAAAAACAGGGTAAAAAAGAAAAATCACATTTATAACCTTACTGAATTTTAAATGAATTTTCTCAATCTGTTCAGAAGGTTATCCCCTCAATAAAGGACCAGTGGCTGGTGGTAAGAACATCTGCTGAACCACATCTGGAGACCCTTAAAACAAAAACTATTGAAGCGTATGAGACTTCAAAAGTGCATTAGCTCCACATGTTTCGAGAGTACAAGAAATTGTTGATCCCTACTTTCAGGTATTTATTTGATTTTGTTACGTTCTTGTTTATTTATGCTTTTAAAATGCAACTTACAGAACTGTCTTCTTGGTGACAGGAAGCAAAAAAGTACAGCAAACCATATATTGATCAGGTTGCCACTGCAGCAAAACCTCATGTTGAAAAAGTGCACGAGACTTTGAAGCCGTACACAAAGAAAGCGGTTCATGCTTATGGAAAGTTTCTACAATCTGCAACGACATACCACCATCAGGTATTATGTCAGTTTTACAGAACCTCTGGACTAAGTGCAATTAAGAGTATTCCATTTTCATTTCTCTGGCAGATGGTTGGATAGAAAATATGCTTTAATAAGCCCACAAGTTTATTTTGGTTGTTAAAAACTTAAAATATCAAACTAGTTTGATGGTCATACTACAGTTGGATACTTTGATCTCAAAGACGACTAAAAAAAATCTATCTTTTAGATGATGAAAAAATGTAAAAGTCAAACAAGCTTAGTGGAGAAGATTTATCTGTCCATAAATAAAGAGTAGTTTTTTTTCTTGTGTACTTTTTGTTGCTCTAGTAATTGTGGATCTCTATTTTCTGTAGCTGTTTTCTATTTTCATTCCTAAGCTTAGATGGAGTAATTTTTCTAATTAGTGTCGACAAATAACATATTTTGACGAATCCGTTCCGCTCTGCTGTTCTTACCATCTGGCTGAACTGTGATTTGATTCTACTGTATTGTGTACATATTTCCACACTTATTTCCTTAAATTTTTTTCGTTGCTCAACAATGCTCTTTCTGGTCAAAGGTTCAAGCAACTGTCAGGGAGACGCTGAAAAAACATGAACTGACAAAACCTCTTGCTACTAAAGAGTTTGAGTGGTTTGCGGTATGCATTTAATGGTTTTAAATATATGCCCGTGTTTAAGCTATTTTTCGCCCCTAATTTTTTTCATTCTTGTGTGGATTTGTTTCAATCAATTGAAAATTATCAATGACATAATGTTGCAGGCCTCAGCTTTATTGGCACTACCCGTCATCATTCTGTTCAGAGTGTTCTCTTCCATATTCGGGTAAGTCTACGGTAGACTGTTGTTTAATGTTTCTAATGGCCTTCAAATTTTGGGCATGGGTGTTTGTACACTTGTGATTCATCCTTTTTTGTTTCTTTGCTTACCTCTTAGAAAATTCTCAAATTTTTTCACTTGCTTATTATTCGTCCATTGTCTCTGCAGCAAAAAGGCTAACAAACCTGTTCGAAATTCTCATACCAACCATGGACGTCGTAAAGCTAAGCGGGGGCATCCCGAAAAGTAGACAGGCACATGAGTGGTTCGCTTCTTTTCTTGGTGAGATTATTAGATCGATTGTTATTCAAGCCAAACATAAAGATCAAGTGCTTTTAGATTTTCCTGTTCCTAGTTAGTTGATTCAATAGTTATGTTTGGATCACGTCACTTCTTATACAAGTTACCGTGGTGGTTTTATTAGAATCGATTGAAACTCGTTAAGAAAGCCTGAATTGCTCAACACAATAGATAAAATTACGTGGGGTTTGGGGGTCTAATGTAGTTGTCCAATAATTTAATTTATTTTCTGACGATTCGATTTAGGACTTTGCTTAGTTATAAATCTACACTAATGCTGGCAGGTGGATCCGCGCTCCTTGTGCCAAGGGGTTTTCTGAGGCGTGTCAATGAAATCTGATGCCTCTCTTCGAAGCCTCTGAAAACTCTCTCCTCCCCTTGTGAAGAAAAGTTTAGAAAAGTTTGTCACACTACGCAATTAGACATCCAAGTTCTTTGGTATTTTGTTCGCGTGTTATGAGATAGTTTTTCTTAGTTTGTCGTTAAACTGTGTAATTTTATTGTTTATTCTTACAGATATAGAGAACAAGTGGGGTTTGCCTTTATAACAGAGTAATTCTAATTCTTATCAGATCAAATTCACATCTTCTTGTGCTTTTGGTTTGGTCTATCATTTTCTCTGATATGTTTTTAGAAATCGACGGATATGTTTCATTGAACTCTCCTCAGTTTCATGTCCATTTTTTTCCCCCACAAAAGGAGGATAAAAGGACATTAAACACTAGACGGGTATTTCCATCGTTTTCTCTTCTCTCCTCTCTGTTTTTTGGCCCTGTAAGCCAGAGGTTCTACCACGTCCGTTTCAGATGCGTGCTAACCTCTTCGCAAACAACCAATCAAAACGACACTCGTCTCAAAGTTGGCCACACAATATTTGGACACAACATAAGGTAGATTAATGGCTTCAAGCCAAACATCACATAATAACAAAAGTTTTAGGATTTTCTTGCATTACCATTAGAAACCGTTTTCTAGATTATTATTATTATTATTATTATTATTTACAAGATTATATGATATATTAGTGTCTATGTTAAAAAATTTTAATGCACAATATAGAGTTGTTTCAGTTATAGATTTGTTTGTTGAAAAACGAAGTTAGCTGTTAAAACAGTAGTTTTTACCAGTAAATTTTAGAAAGCATATATGATTTTGGATAAATTGTTCATTTGGTCTCTTCTCTTATTAATAATAATAATAATAATTCCTTAAGTTCATTATAACTTTTTTTTTTCCTCTTCACGTAAATTATTTGTTCTCGGCAATTAACATTTTCTATCATGAATAAAACTATAGAGCTAGCATGTTAGGAATCCAAATTCTTTTACAAAAGAAATTAATATTTGTATTTAATTATGGACCTAGTATGCTTTTATTGTTATGTAAAATATTTTTAGATTCTAAATTTTGCATTTAATGAAGGTGTTATTCAATCAATATATATATGTTTTATAATAAGTCATTATTATGTACATTGCAATTTACATTTTTTTATATACATAATTCTATTGTAAAAAATAGAACCAATTTAAGTATTCTTAATTAGTTATTTTTCAGTTTCTATAATTTCATTTGAAATTTTCAATTTTTTTATGCAAATATATATATATATATATATTTCATTTTTATTGACATTGACACTGATATTGATATCGACATATCCATCGATATTTCCATGAAATTTCTGTTTACGTCAATATTTCATCATTGATTTAAAGAGTGAAAAAAGAATGAAGATCAAAAGGATACAAATATAATAATTCAATGATCAATTGAAAATTTAACCCTATATGATTTTGCAGAAAGTCTTTTGCTACGTTGGTGGAAATTGAAATGTGTATTAAAATACTTTTTGCCTAAATGAACTCGAAAAAATGTTGACACGGTTTCAGTCAATTCAAAAATCTATAAGCCGCATTGTTAGACTCGTTCTCATTTAGCATGTATACCGTCCGCGTCTTTTTCGAGCTTGCTAGGCCCACACTAGGAGTAATAGTTATTCATTGAAAATACAGCTAACCTCGTGAGCTCTCTCTCTCTCTCTCTCTCTCTCTCTCTATATATATATATATATATATATATATAGATGATCTTGGGTTAAAATAAGACGAGAGAATTTGATACAAAGCACAAGGGCAGATTTAGGAGTTTTGAAGATATTTTAATTAGAGTTAAGTTGATGTTTTGAATTGTGTATTTGGTTGAAAATAAACTGTTTGAAGTTAAAAAATTTAAAAACTTAAAATTTGGTCGGAGAAAAATAAACAACATAAATCTTGTTTTTATTGTCATTCTATGCAATTTAAATATATGTGTACATCTCAATTCGGCTTAAAATAAGAAAGTTATGGACTTTTTAGGGAATGTTTGACGTTTAAGTTTAACTCCAACTAAACTGCACTTTTCATCTTAGTTTTTATCTTTTTCTATAAAGTCAACTAAATTTATAACTAGTTTTTTAAAAGTCAACCAACTATAACTTAAAAGTTTCATCTCCAACCGGCGAACCAAACGCACAATTAAAGTTTGAGATTTTTTTTTTATAGAGAATTGAAGATGTGAGTAATAAAATTAGTTTACTTTTAAAGAAAATTTTTTTTTTTTTAAAATTTAGTTAGAGTGAAAAAAAAAGGAACAAATTAAGCAAATATGAGACGTCATGTGAAGTCAATGTGTTTGGTTGGAAGAGATAGATGGAGGAAGAGAGTAACCTCATGTTTGGTTTTAAGGTCCAAACACAAAATACCATTTTAGATATTGTCTTTTTCTGAAAAGTAAAATATATATATATATATATATATATAACTAGTTTTCAATTCAATCCAAAAATTATTCTCTAAACTGGTACACTAAATGTAACCCCAATCTTTCATTGTGGATGAAGGGATCAAAAGTAAGGAGGGGCGGAAAAAATTAGGTTGTGTATACATCTCAAGAAGAGTTCACTAATTTTATCACTTTTTACTATTTCTTTGATACGTCTTATTTTTCATGAGGTATTAAAGTCTATAATACCCTAAAATCATTGATTTCCTTTGATGAAACCAATATTGTACTTTTAATTAAATTGGTTTACTTTTGATAAAATCAATTGTTTACTTTTAATTAAACTAATTTATTCTTTTTGCTAGATTACTGGTTTACTTTTGATTGTACTACTAATTTATTTTGGATTTACTCATTAATTCGCTTTCAATTAACAATTAACCTATTTTCTAAAAATGAAAACTTCAATCACCCTAAGCCTAATCCCCAATTTCCTCCCGTACCGCCGCCCAAACACTCTCCCACTGGAAAATGGTGAACCACCCTCGGCCACAACGAACCAAGCTAGCGATGAGTTTGTCGCTACTGCCATGATCTTCACATGATCAGAAGGCGTCGGCTTCACAAGGCGTAGGATCTAAATGAGATCGACATTTCAAAAGTTTGAATCAAAACTACAATACTTTAATATTTAACCATCATTATCTATTTCTATCTCTCTCTCTCTCTTCCCTAAAATGAACCGAATTTGTAATAGAGTTTAATTTAATTTTAAAATCTAGAGTTCAAAAAATTGTGAAATTATATGGTAACATAGTTGATTTGGATTTATCAAAGATATTAAACTTTAAATATGTCTACTAAAAAAATCCTAATTTAGGATGAAATTGAAGGTTTTGAAATAATTATGTAAATGTAATAACAATAATAAAAAATTTAGGTGGCAAATAAGTGATAAAGTTGTAACATATTTTGCCACAAGGGAAAAAACCTATAAGGAGTCCTTGGAGTTTTCAAAACTTATAAAAATGAAAATTTCAAAATCATGCCTCCTCGGCATAACCTCCCTTTGTCTCTGTTCAACCTACAATCTTTTGTTAAGGGTAAAAAGAAATCCGAGTATCACATCATAAATATACAATAACAGTAATAAATATATGAGGATATTGTACCACTTCACTTGATAAGTTAATCTTTTAAGATGGAAACTCAATTTCTTAAAAGTCTAAAATTTCTCTCTCTCGTATATGATTTTTTTTTTCTGGGTAATAACATAAATAAGCATACACAAAATTTTCACGAGATAGATCGAACACAAAAATTTTCAAAGGACTGAAGGGTGAACAAAATAGACCTATAAGTGAACCCCAATAAGTAATAATTTACAGGCAATTGCTTCTTTACCGTATGAATTTGAAGATTGAGAAATATTCCTAGGATTATAACATGGAAACTACCCTACAATTTCTCTGTCATTTCATAGTGGGGACGAGCTGGGAAGACTAATGATTTGGCACATGGAAACTTCCCACTTCTTTGACCAGCCTTTCTTCTCTTTCTATCTCTCTATTTCTCAAGCTAAATCATATCATATTCAAACTATCCATCTCTATTCGAATCACTTATCAATTCAGGGGGTGTTCTTGCTTGCGTGAACTTAAAAAACAGACTATGAGATCTTTTTTTTTTTATAGCAAAAAAAAAAAAAAAAAAAAAATCTATCCATCTCTAGATCTCGCTCTCATTTTCTTTTAGCTCATTTCTCTACGCACCAAAAGCTCCTTCGTTTCTTTCTTTCCGATCAAGAATATTACAACTTCATATATAGCAAACCTTTCGTTGATTTGTCAACACAATTTGCTCTATTTTCAAAGCTTAATTTAATCTCTTTCTTGCTTTTGCATCTTCTACGTGTGTCTCTTTAGTTCTCTGTACTTATCTCTTTTGTTGGTAATCCTCAAAAGAACTCAAAAAAAAAAAAAATAGAGTTGTGAAATGAGTTCAAGGAGAGAGCGGAATTAGATTAGAATTAACCCAAGCACTTCCCTTCCCTTTCATTTCCTTTCTGATCTGCAACAACTAGGTCATGTGTGATTGAAATTGTATCATTTCCAAAAACTATGGAAGGCTGGAAAAGAGCAAGTTCTTCAGTAGGTGCTTCTCGTCAAGAAGTAAAAATTCAAGTTGGGGGGTAAATTTCTTCCTATCTCCTAATCTTTTAGGTGAATAAAATTTGTGTCATGATGTTGTTTATTGAAAAAAAATTAGGTAGATTGGTGGACAGTTTTTGAATATTTATTTAAGAAAATGACTGAATTTTTTTTTTCCTTTTTAATTAGAAAATGGCTGGTGACTATTATAATCAATCAAAGCCGGAGGTTAATAAGTGATTGATAAATAAAAATACATATTGACTTAATGACTGATCATTTATTAAAAGGTCAATCACTGATTTGTCTTTAAGAATATATATAACTATATTTTTTAATTTTACAAAGTTTAGAATATTTGTTTAAAAAAAAAAACTTTAGAAAGACCATTCTCCACTTCAATCCCTTGTTTGGAAGAAGAAAATTAGTTCAAAACTTACTTTATTACATGTCAAAGAGCTACTGGGCTAGTGAATTATGGTTGAGCCAGTTTAGAAACGAATGCTGATCCAATTTATTATCCCGGGGATGCATCCACTTATTGTGATAGCAATATAAAATCATGACATGGCAAAAGGTATGATAATTGAATCCCACGTTTCTATATAATTAAGTTATAATACTTGTCACAACCTTGTATATTCATTAACATTAAATAAAATTTGTTTAAAATTAGATTTATGGTCCAACAAAATCCATTTATGATCAAACACACACACACACACACACGTATATATATATAGAGATATATAGCAATTTGCTTAGTGAGATGTGGTTGCAAAGATTCCCTAACAATAAATAGACACCAACTCTATTGTAGAACTTAATTAATGCGTTTGGTAGGAAGGTGAGAAATTATAAAAGAAAGAGTGGTGTACAAGCTAAGTGAGAGCAATTAAAAAAAAAAAAAAAGGAGAGATCTTTTCTTTCATGATTTTTGCTATGAAAGGATGGAAATAAAACAAAAATAGTCTCTTGTTTGGTATAGAGCTGTAAAACAAAGGAAATAAAAGATTTTTTTTTTTTTTTTGTAAAATATATATTTTGTCTAAAAAATATCTAATAATCTCTCCAAGTTAGAAGAATGTTATTTGCTTGTTAAAGTACATGATTGCTTTTAACGGAAAATGCACTGTTAATCGATCATAAAATTATCGAAAGACACCATTAGGGGATTAGTTGAGGCTGGTTAACAACTTGCAGTATTTTTTTTTAATTAACTTGTCGTATTGAGATCATTTACATAATGCACATTGTGTAATTAAATAATGGAAATTGTAAAATATTAATTTTACAAGGGAACAATATTGAGATTTCATTGCTATATTCTGTTTGTTGTGCAAAAGAAAATGCATGCGTGTGACTTTGTAAAACCATCAACTGATCTTAGCATCTAAAATGAGCAAGTATTTTTCCAATCTAATCTTTCTTTTTTTTTTTTTTTTTTTTGTTTTTTTTTGTTTTTGTTTTGGTAATGAATAGATAGTAAGAGGAATCAAAATATATTTCTAACTTAGGATAATTAAAATTAATTTTAAAAAATAAAGAAAAATTCTGACATCTAACATATTTATAGGCACATTTAAAGTTTATAGTAGGTCTTTTAAAAGATGATAATTATAACATATTTTTATGGATAAATCCTTGGATCTTCTAGTAAATAACAAATTTACAGTTAATTTTTACTAACATATTTACGTGCACGGTTTCAGGTCAGAGAGAAAGAGAGGAGGATGAAAGAGGGGGTGTTTTTGATATTGTGTGATCAAAAATCTGATTATGTTATTAATTATTATGTTTGAAATTTTATGTTATAATTTAATGTTACTCTTTTCCAAAATAGAAACGAATGATGTTTGACTCTTTCTCCAAAAAAAAAAAATAATAATAATAATAATAAATAAAATAAAATAGTTTGATCCCAAATGAGTGATGAGAAAAAAAGGAAAAAAAAAAAAAAAAGATTATCTACGTTGTTTTTCTAAATAATTATTAATAAAGAAATCAATCGATAGAAATTGGCTTTCAATGTGATATTCATGAGCATCAATTCAAAACTCTGCTAATTCTTAACCTTTTTTTCCCCCACTTAATTTCAGAAATAGACCGGATGGGAATTTGCGGAACAGAAAGGATCAGAAACAACGTCTCATCAGTACTAGAACAATAAAAGATGGAAAATATTCAAGAATATTAAGGCCTAATCTAATGAAGGAAATTCTAGACCCATGGGGACCGTACCTCCCAATGTGGAATACTATATTTGCAATGTCATCTGTAATTGCAGTCTCAACAGATCCGCTCTTCTTGTACACAATTGTTTTAGACAAGGACAACAAGTGCTTGGGAATGGACTCACAGTTGAAGATTTTTGCCCTTAATTTGTTCGAGATCTGTCACAGACATCATTTACATATTCCACATTTTCTTTCTAATTCGTGCTTCATTCATGGCTGAGGCCTCTGGGGTGTCGAAACGAAGAGGCGGTTTACGTAAAAGTATGTGGAGAATAGCAAAGAAGGCTCGTTGGTCTCATATCCTATTTGATCTTCTAGCTGTTCTTTCCCTCCCACAGGTGAGATCCAACCAGCTGCTTTTAATTCTTCAATAAGAATCTTTTAACTTGCATATATATATATATATATATATATATATTTTACTTTAGATCCTGACTTTTTGGACTCTTCCATTATTGGATCAGCTTAAAATGAAGTAACCAGACCAAACTTATGCATATTTTAAGAGATACACACACACACACTCACACACAGAGTGAAAATTAAATGATCTTCTAATTGCATGTACACAATAGATTTTGATTTTATCCAATATATTTCAAAGAGACAAGATTAGTTAAAATTGTACAACTACTTTATAAATAGAGAAAAACTCTGACTGATAACAAGCGAAAGCCTAATATACATGTATATGCACCTTTTTTATTTAATAATTCAATTAACAAGTTCCTAAATCATAAGATCATTTAAACCTATTTGAATCATCTTTTTATAACATGTATGTGCACCTTTTTCTTTTCCTTGCTAAATCATAAAAACATTTCTGTCAGTGTTTAGGGAGTTTCTTTGATAACACATAAAGAGATATGCTAACGCTGGTCGCTCTCTTTTTAGATTTTGCTTCGGAAAAAAAAAAAACTCCTATTTATTGAATCGGAGCAATTTTTTATTTTGCAGGTGGTGATTCTTATTTTCCTTTCAAAAGCAAGGAGATGGAAATCTTTGAGTATAAGAAGCAAATTTCCAAACTTCCTTCTTCTCTTCCAATATGTTCCAAGGGTTTTATCGTGCGAGGAACTAAAAAGATGCCCGGCGCACTTAGTAGAATTATATGGTTTAATGGCGCACTCAATTTCTTACTCTACATAATCGCAAGCCATGTAAGTTTTATTTAATCTATTGTTTGCTACAAGTAACCACTACTAATTATATCATATGTGTGTATAATGTATGTGTGTAATCATTCTTACAAACAAGCTAATATTCTTATATATATATATATATATATATATAGGATCCCGCTGGATTACTAAACGAGTGGGGAGAGAAGGATTGGTCTGAGTAGGAATTCTTAAATTGGAGATTTAAGAGTGTTTTCAAATTTGTTTTGTTTTTGTTTTTTTATTTAGTGGAAGCTATATGCCCCGTAAAATAAAATAATAAAAAAAAGAATATATGACTATAGTGGTGAAGCCACTTAATAGTGAGCGATGGCACGTGCTTCACTCAATTATTTTTTCTTTTGAAATTCTTTTGTATCCCCTAAATATTTTTTGAATATTTCAACTATAGCTTATAATATGAGAAATATTAATATAATGGTGTCCCTAAACAATATTTGAAATATACAAATATTCCCAACTTTTTTTTAGTATCTCAAGTAATTTTTTTTTTTTAATTTTTGCTTCGTATAGATAGGCATATAAATTAATGATGTGGGCTCATTTTTATGCTTAGGTAATTGGAGCTATATGGTACTTCTTCTCAATTCAACGAGTGACAACATGCTGGCATTATGGATGTAAAAAATATCCAGGAATATGTAATTCGACTACTTTTAATTGTGATGGAAATTCTTTGAGGAATTTGACATTCCTCGATGAATTTTGCTCCACAAATCCTTCTAACTCAATGATCTTCGACTTCGGAATATTTCTTGATGATGTTCAATCCGGAATACTCCGGGAAACGAATTTTCTACAAAAAATTGTTCGATGTTTCTGTTGGGGCCTGCGAAATCTGAGGTTTGCATATATGTGTGTGTGTGTGTATATATATATATATATATATATATATATTTTTTTTTTTAAATTTAAATTTTAATTTTTTTTTTAAATTTTAAGAATACGTTTGTCGTCTACTATCTTTACCAACTAATTATTAACATAGACGTGATATAATTTGAGCCTATATCCTTATATATTATGTGAAATAAAAATAAAAATTAATTATCACCTTTATAATTTATACATTATTCTTAGGCTTGGAATTCTATTTTATTGTTACACAACAAGTAATGTATAGGATGAAAATATAATATAACCACAGCAAATTGCACCACAACACTTGTGGTGAAATGGTTAGAATGTCTTTTTTTTTTTTTCTTCCTTTCTTTTAAAATGAAGCTTAACTCTAAAGGTCCGACGGTCAATGGATTATACGGAGATGTACTCATGATGGTGTGAGTAAACTGCTACTAATTCATAATTGGAAAGAGGATTTTACTACTATATATGACATCATTATAAGAGTGAGATTGAAATATAATAATTTTCTGAGAATATTCTAGGAATAACATTGTCACTACAAAATCGCATAATAATTATTAAAATGAGATTTTTTGCTTTTAGTAAAAATGTTCTATACTTTTTCTTGTATTTGGATATGTCGATAATAAAATTATGTATGCTAAATGTCTAGTGATAAATTATATATGCTTTATGTCTAACTCTCCGGAGTGACATCAATAATGTGTGTGTGTGTATATATATTTGGGTAAAAAGAAAAATTGCTTTTCGGATGCAACAAGTTTTATACACATTAAAAAAAAAAAAAAAAAAAAACAACAACAACATGTACCACCACTGCACCACAGGGCTATCTATAAACATACTTATTAACATTCTCTAACACATGTATAATTACTACCAAAAAAAAAAATGTAATATATACATCACATGTACTATATATATGAAGGTTTAATCGATTTCCATATATGCGCAGTTCATTTGGTCAAAACCTTCAAACAAGTACCTTATTGGAAACCTACAGGTTGGTACTGACTATACAGCTCTAATTATTATTTTTTTTATCAAGTTTATTATAAGTAGTAGAATATTATACTAATATATATATATGTAATAAAATTTTACTATTATCATGGTCGGGTTTATACGGGTTGAGTATATATAGAATTGTTGTGAGTACAGAGATATATACAGATGGCAACTGCAAAGTCAGAGGATATAGGACAAAGGATGAAAATGGTAGAACCAGAAATCGACTTTTGCATACAGAATCATGGCCTCCCTCCGAACATAAAGACATTGATCTTGCAACATGTACGGCACACATTGGAACACGACAGTAATAACTTTGATTTGGAAAGCTTGCTTTCTTTCCTTCTTCATGATCACAAAGATCAGGATTCAAAGGCCAGTATCGGCGAGCTTGGCATAGAGAAAGTGAGTTCCTTAATCATCCTCCTATTTTATGAATACTACCTCGTTTGCATCACCGTTTTACGAGTGTTTTTAATATTATTTAATATTTTTTTACAATGTTTTTTTTTAATAGAAATTTTAATTTTCTATTCAAATTTATCGTAAAAATATTATTATTATTATTATACTAACTTTAGTTAAATTAAGTTAAATTTATTTACTGATGTATTTTTTAGAATTAATTAGCAATTTAACGACGAACCCCTAATTTGTTTTTGCTGCTCTATTTGATTCTTAGAATTCACAAATATTTTCACATATAAAAAGGTGGAATTATGCTTATATATATATATATATATATAGAAGTTGCATAAATAGTATATTTACTTGACGTGTAGGATCTAGTGAAGTTGGGAGCTAGATTAAGATCAGAGGAGAAATCAAAGCTGAGGAATATGATCAAAGAACGAAATGCCGAATTATGGATACTGAAAAACCGCATCCCCGACTTTCTAAAAGATTCCATCATGTCATATGTACGACATCGTTTGCAAGACAACAAAGATATTGTTGACGTCAAGACTCTGCTCTCTATTCTCCCCCTGGACCTTAAAAGATCTGTCAAACGACACCTCTGCTTTGGTATGCTCAAACAAGTAAGTTAATAAATTAATCCTTTGCCAAGTTCTCTTGAATTTTGTTTCATCCTTTTTTTTTGCCTTTTAAAATTCTCATTTTATACCCTTGAATTTTAGAATCACTCGCACTTTATCTCATTCGCTTTAAAAAACTCTCACTTTACCTTCTGAACTTTAATTTAATAGCATTTTAGCTCCTATATCATAATTTCAATTTTAAAAAAAGACAGAAAAATAGTGAATTAGTTTTACCAAGCTCATTATGTTAGGATTTCTGTTAAAAACATATGGAAAAAGACCACATGATTAGACTTAACTCACTTTTTTCTGTCTGTGTTTAACTGAAATTATGATAAAATGAGTAAAGTAGCGTTATATTCATAATCTAAGAGAAAAATAGGAGTGACCATAAAGTTCAAAGTGCGCACATAGATGAAAAATGTCTTTTAACATTTCACTGCAGAGAATTAAATTTGGATATTTCTACCATTTTTCCATATTATGGTTGAGTAGAGATAATATTATTCACATATAGGCTTAGTATGCAACTACAATTATTTTATAATTTAGTTTGTGTTTGGTTCGTCGGTTGGAAATGGAATTTTTACGTTGGAGCTGGTTAACTTTTTAAAAATTAGTTAAAAATTTGTTGACCTTTTAGAAAAACATAAAAGTTAAGATGAAAAAATATAATTTAGTTTGAGTTAAACTTGAATACCAAATAAAGTCTTAAACTTATAATCAACTAATCAACATTAATTAACTTTGTGACAAGTAAAAAAATAAAAAATAAACAAGGTGGGTGCAAGCAGTGACAGGGGAGCCCCATAGAGTTTGTCGAGTTAGGGAATTTGTCTCCACTCAAATTTTAAACTTTTGATTTCATACTGAAATTTTTTCTAAAATCTCAGTCATGCCTTGTTTAATACTAAGGAAAAATTATAACCGTACCTTCATTAACTTATAAAAACTTATAATTAGATGTCCCATCAAATAAAAAGTATCTCTTATATTGTTAATGGCTTGTTTGGATCTCATCTTGTATATGAATGTTTATTCAAACAAAATACTTGCATTTAAATGTAGAATTTAGGTTGTGTATTCAAATTAAAAATACGTTTGAATAATTTTTGTTAAAGGTAATATTTGAAAAGTGTAAAGGTAAAAAAAAAAAAAAAAAAGAAAAGGTGTTATACATATTTATAAAAAGTGAAAATTGAGATTTGAATTTGAGTAAAATTGTTACGAAAAAGTGAAACATTCAAAGGAAGTCACTCCAATAACTAAATGTCTATCACCTTTGAGTAAAATAGTATCTATTCCAATGTTTATTCAAACGGGGTATGATAGAGCTTCTTTCAGTAGAGCCTGGAAGGCATGTACGTACAACGGAAGTTATATATATATATATATATATATATGTATATGTATAAGATGTTTATCGATGTACGTAAACCAGGTACCGATACTTGAACATGTGGATGAGGATGCGTTGGAATTCATCGGCGACAGTCTGAAGCCAGTGGTATACCCTGAAAACAGCTATATCATTTTACAAGGAGAACCACTTGATAAGATGCTTCTCATCACGCAAGGCGTTGTGTGGACCTACAATTCTAGTAGTGATGTAGAAGGGAATCGAATCTCAACAATTAGAACCGGCTTTCTTAAGAAAGGTGATTTCTATGGAGAAGAACTTTTGGCGTGGTCTTTCCAGTGTACCTCACTGTCCAATGTTCCGATTTCGACTACCAACGTAAAATCCCACACAAAAGTCGAAGCCTTTGTTCTTATGGCAAAAGACCTGAGGAAGGCAGTCTCTCGTGGCCCGAAGCAGCTCCGCCATAGTTTCCGGTTTTACTCGGAGCAATGGAGGACTTGGGCTGCTTGTTGTATTCAACAGGCGTGGCGCCGCTATAGATTTGTTCAAAGGAAAGCTTTGATCATGCTCTCACTTCGCTAGTTACAGTACTACGTGCTTGGTAAGAGGAGAAAAGAGAAAATATTGCAAAGGAGTAGGAGACGTACAAATTTGGTTAAGAAAATGGAAATGAAAGGTCATTTGGTATTTTTTTTAGTTGTTTTTGAAAATGTTTAGCCACTTTAAAAAAGAAATTTTTTTTGTTCATTATTTCAATTCTTTTTGTGATATACACAAGTATAAAAATTCCTTCGAGAAAAGTTACCATAACCGTTAAAAAACTGTCATAGAATCCACACTCATGGTACATCACGATGATTTCATGACAGTTTTATAACCGTCGTCAAATGTGCACGTAGAGTGTCATGGGATGCCCCAAACGTCACTCTCACTGACAGTTTTTGGGAAAGCTATTGTTAAAAGTTTACTTTCAACCTGTTTTCCCAAAAATTATCATGTAATGTCTTTCGCGGTTTAAAAAAAAAAAAATCCGTTTTAGCTAAATAATTTTATTAAAATGATATATATTTTTTTCTATGTAATATTACTGATTAGCAATTCTTCACAATCATATCGTCAATAATCTCTTCAAATATTATCCACAAATTAAAGTAGACTATCATACTTCATCAATACAACACAAATAATAATTTCCCACTCATCATAATTCTTAATTAACATAAATTCTTAAATACTAATTTATAAATCCAAACAAAACTTAAACACAAAAAAAAAAAAAAAGGAAGAACAAATCCAAATCTAAACTAAATTGAATTAACGATAATAACAATAAACTCTTAAAAGTTACCATATTCTGGTGATCAAGGTGCCATCGACGGACACAGTGATGGAGCGTTGGCGGCGACAATGGATATAGTCGTGGGAGTCTTGGCAACAACGGCGGCAGGGGCTGAGTGATTGGGAATGAGAAAGATAGAGTGGATGGAATAAAGGAAGTTGGAAAGAGAGAGAAGAGAAGGGGTTGAATTTAGAGAAATAATGAGGATTTGAAGATTTTAAGCTCGAACTGAAAAGGAGAGAAAATTTGGGAGACAGTTTTTTGAATGGAGAAGAAGAGAGTGCTCGAGATTATAAAAAGATTGGAGAAAATTTCAAAAATTTTTAGTACAAAAATGAGCAGGAAATTATCTACTGTCGTGGAAAATTGACCTTCCACAACGGGCTTCAGTTTTTTCAAAAAATTGTCGTGAAATAATCACAGAAATGACAGTTTTTAAAAAAAAAAAAAAAATGTGTCCTTATTTTTTTACCACATTTAACGTTGGGGTTTTACCGTTTTTAAAAAGGACTATTTACATATATAGTCAAATTAGAACCATGCATTTAAAAAATGTTTAAAAATAAACTTATTTGTAAAATTGAAAAAAAAAATAAAAATGATCATGTTGTGCTGACAAAAATACTCTTATCTAATTTAATTAAAAAAAAAAAAGGGGGAAGATTTTGTCCTTAAAAAACTCAAAATAGAAATTTAAAAACATTCTTATTTCATATTTGCATATTTGAACTCAAATTCTTTTATGGATTACAATTTAAATTTTTTTTAATGGATATGTTTTTATTGTTCGTTGTTAATTTTTATAATTGTTGTCAATATCATATTGACAAGGTCAATATGTTATAAAACTATATTTTATGAATATGATTTTTGCTCAATGACTTGATCAATAATGAAGTGATCCGAAAAGCGATTAAACCTATAATATCATATTTAAAGTTCTTCTATAAAATAATATAATCATTGTCATATAGACTATGACCATATTGTTGTTGATTAAGCGACATAATGACAAGGTCCATATTGTAAAAATATCATATGATGAAATATAATTATTGAAATGACAGAGTCATTAATGTAATGACCATGTCGCCAAACTAATAAACATAAAAAACAAACCTAAAACAAAAACTAATAATGGACAAAACTAATAAAGAAAATATATAAAAAAAAAAAAGTTTCCTTTTTTAAAATATAAACTACTCTGAATGTCAGAAAAAAAAAAAAAGTAATCAATTTGAGGAAAAAAAAAAACATATAATCAATTTAAGGTTTTAAGGAAACAAAAAAAAAAAAAAAAAGTAATCTGAATATCCAAAAAAAGTAATATATATATTTTTTTTTTCCAAAAAACATTAGCATGTGATAATATCTGTTTTTTAATTATTAGTAAAATATTAAGATTTTCAAGTAAATATTTTGATTTACTTGATATATTGACAATTTTTAAAACAACATAAACACTAGATTTACTGGTAAATATATGATATTACTTACTAAAACGATAAATATCATATTTCCTAATAAATACACATTATATAATAAATATATTTTTATGGAAATACATTTATTTACTATTTTTTCCTTTGTAAATAGTAAATCAATATTTGAAAATAAATTTATATATCATTTTTTGATTTTTTCGGAATTATAGATTTATTAGTAATTAATAATAAGCCCATATTTTATTAAAAATTAGAAATCTATCCCCCCAAACCCATAACACATAAAGTTTGCCGGAGAAGACAAATAGCCATATGGCCGTTGGAGAAACCACTACGAGTAGGTCACAGATCCAGTGCTGACGGAAACGAGATCGGACAGTCGTGATTTTACGGTGATTTTTGTCATGATTGCAGAGACGGTTTTCCTCGCGATTATGGCTGTGACGAATAGACGGACGATGGCGAGGACTCGCACTCCCTCATGTTTGCGACGCCGACAGTAAACGGAGTCGGGATCACGAGATTTCATCGCAACCTCCCCCGGATTGTGATCACTGGAGTCGGGATCACGAGCTTTTGTTGTGTCCTCTTCTGGAATTTGAGCTTGCTCGGCCGTGACTTGGACAAGTCTGGGCATTCCAGTGAGGTCGTCGCCGGACTTTGGTGTCTGGTAGGGGTGATGGGGAACAGAAATAGACAGGGATTTTTGGGATCTTGACTTTGGGTGGGTTTTGTTTGTGGGGGGTATTTTGGAGATTTTTTATTTGACTTTAAAGAAGATATGCTATTTAGTATCTCAAATTTTACCACCTGCTATATTGTTAAAATTATGAAACACAATATGCTATATTGCCTATTCTTCCCACTCTACATTGTGTTTGTGCTTCGGTTGCTACATATGGTAGGTGGAGGGAAGCATTAATATCTGAAAATCAGAATATGTGACGGACAATTTTTTTTTTTTTTTTTGAAAATGGAAATTATATATATTCCTGTGATGGACTCTTTATAACACTTGTTGGGAAAAATGTGCATCGGATTCTGCCATATATCTAGTACTACTCTACAATATTTTCATTTTGTGTCATAGTTGGCTAACTTTTCAACAAGCTATGGAAAAAAAAAAAAAAAAACGTAGCAAATACTTTAATTGGTAAAGTAGAGAAGATAATTAAGTTGATTCTTATAGAAAATGTGCTAAAGCATTTTAATTTCTTACAATTTTCTCAGAAACTCAAATTAAAAAAAAGGAAAAGAAAGGATAACAGTAGAGGAGCAATTAAGATGTTTTATAATTAACTAGCTAATACCCTGGTTTTTGGGTACTACTTGTACATCCTTCTTAGCTCCTCAATGCACTTGTAGGCGCTCTTCAGCCAAAGTCACAGAAGTAGTACGTACTCAACTATATAATCCTACCTAGTTACACCACAAATATATATATATATATATATATATAAAATAACCAGCAATATTATCGTCTACTAATATTCAACTAATTATAATTAAAAAACCTTTTACTTTATTTAATCTCTCCACTTCTAATAAGCAGGCCAGTAGTTATCAAGATCCATGCAATGATCCACATTCATGTACGGCCTGTTGGTGGGTCCGCTATTATTGTTAGGGACGTTGTTCATGTCCGTACCATACCCAGTACTACTCCCACTCTCCGGGGCAAAAGAGCCACTAGTGGTACTCATCATGGAAGCCGCATTAATCTCGTGGTGATGATTCAGATTCATCGGTTGAGGCGGCGGCGGCACGGGGCGGTAAATGGTGGGTGCGCTGCCGAGGTTCAGATTGAGGCCAGAAATCGAGAGGCCTGCTCCTCCTCCTCCGCCAGCCATGGCAGGATAGTTGAACTGTGGTGAAGGGATAGGGAAGTTCATGGTGGCGGCTGATGATCCGCCGGCGGCAGCGGCGCGGAAGACCCTCGAGAGCTCGGCGAGTTCGGGAGCGGAGAGGTTGTAGTTGTTCCGGGGACCGAAGAGGAACTGAGCGGGGTCTCCGAGTGGGATCATGGGCGAGGGATGCATGCTTGGGCCAGTTTCTAGGGCATAAGGATTGAGAAGTGTTCTTGGTTGGTGAGTTGTTGGGTATTTCTTGGCACCAGCACTCTTTTGGAACACACGGCACACCACCCATTCATCCTGTTGAATATGTGCAAATAAATAGTGTTAGAAGAGTCGTGGTTGCGGACAAACCTAGCGTTAATATCATACTTGATTATATCAAAAAACATAGAATTCGAATCCTTCACTCCAAGTTCAAAAAAAAAAAAATTTTGTGTTAGAAGACAACTTCAATTTTTTATGTTATGTTATTTATTTTAATTATGTTTTTTTTTTTTGTTGATGAATTATGGGGAGGAGTAAGGGAAAAAAAAAAGTTAATAAGCATACAGGGCAAGCAACATCCAGCTAAGTTGACACTTTCAGTAGTTTACTTAAATGAATTACCAAACATGTGCATTTTACAATCTATAAATTATTTTTTATAGAAGAAACTATATACAATTCACATGAAATTCCGTTAATTCTTTCATAGGATTTATCAGAAAACTACATAGATTTTAAATCATAAAAAAAATTTAGTATACTCTGTTTTTAAAATTTGCACCTTATTGATTAGCACCAAAAAAAAAAAAAAAAAAAGAATTTTTAGTAACACCTTATTTTGATATTTTTAGTCACAATATTTTGCATAACAAAATATCATTTTTAGTCACAACTCACAAGATTGTGAATAAAATATATTTAGTCATAAAATTTTATGTGATTTAAAACTTTTAACCACAAGGTGATAAAATGATAAAATGATCAACATGTGATAAAATGATAGATTTCGTGGCTTTATTCATGTATGACCGTATTATTAATTGTGCTGCGATTTTACCTAATTTGGAAATTCCTTGGACTCTAGATTAACCCTAAAACTACAAAGTCCCTCTAACTTTGTTTCTAAATTTAATAGTCATAAAAAAAACTTACTCTGAACACGATTAGCAGGTTGAATATTCTTCCATCAAACTCTTAGATTTTACTTCTCTGATTATATACCCCTTTTTGGAATTATTTATATGTGTGTTAGTGCATTTAAACTTTGGTAGATAAAAACACTGGTTTGAGGATATTAACACACACACACATACATACATACATACATACATACAGAAATACATATATATATATATATATATATATATATACTCAAGTGTAAACCGTGTCGCTTGGCTGATTTATTTATTTATTTATTTTTTTGTGTGTACCAAACATCTCCCTACTTAATTTCTTAATTATGTTCTAGTAAATTATTGGCGGCCCATTAACAACTTCGTTAAATTTATTCCATAATAAATGCATGTAAAATATTAGTTATTAAACCTAGGGATCAAGGGTAACTTGTTTAGTTATCAATTACCAGTATTACAAGCTACTAAATGGATCAATTATATGGCTTTAAAGGGCAAAAAGGGCTTCCTCCTATATGTAGAATATACACGTTTTAAACCTAGTATCTATACTAAATTAGGTTCATTTCCAATTACTTCAAGCTTTCAACGTCTCTCGCTTTTAAGAGTCTTAAAAGTTATCTTAATGATAAAATTATAACCTAACAGTAATATCATATCTGACTGACCGACTCCATTACAAGGTACTGAGTTTGAACCCCATCTCCCAAGTTTTTTTTTTTTTTTTTTAATTTTAAAATAAAGGTTCTTTATACACACATCAAATTGAGATCAACAAATTGGTATGAACCTATCATTTAGGTATACTTCATGACTAGAATACTTTAGTTGATGAAAAATGGTAATTAGACAATTAGTTGTGAAGAGGCATTATACCTTGGAAGTTCTAAAGGCAGATTTGGAATGGATGCGGTATTCATGCATGACCCAGTTGGTTTTCTCTCCTCTTGGAGCTCTCCCTCTATAAAAAACCAGCGTCTTCTTCATCCCAACCAACTCTGAGGTTACACTGTTGAAGATCTCCTTGTCTTTCCCAGTAGTCTTCCAGTACCCTGTGTTCGTGGCTCGGTTTGTTCTCACCCCAGTTGGGTATTTCCGGTCCCGGAGGCTGAAGAAATACCATTCTTTCTCTCCCATCTTTGCCTTTGCTGTAAATCGGACAAATTAAGAGATTATTCAAATTATTATATTGAGTAATTAGCAAAATCTGATCAAAAAGTGTTTTATTTATGTATGTAGAAATTTAATTAAAAAAAAAACCAACAGCAAAATTAGGTCAGAAGTTTTATTTAGGGTTTTTGTAATTTACAAAATTTTTTAAATTCTAACATGTACATGTAGAGAGGGAAAAAAAAAACCGAAATTAGGGTTTGTGAAGTAAATATTTACCCGGAAGTTCCCAGGGCTCGCATTTGTTGAGATCAACATCAGCTATTGCCCTCCCTGTAAAAGTGGCATCTGTAATCTTGTTTATGAGATAAAAGGTGATCAGTTCTTCGTCCGTTGGATGAAACCGAAAACCGGGTGGCAATTTTTCCTGATCCTTATTTCCATCTGATCCCGCCATCTCTGAATTGTTCTTTGTGCTTTCTTCCTTCTCCTTCTGACTTGTTTGCTTCTGTATATATATAAATTCCAACCATTAAAAGTCACATACATATATGCATGGACATATATATTGAATGAACTGCTAAAGAACTTCAAAAAAAAAAAAAAAAAGGCTAGCTATTTGATTTTCATGGTCTCCTATTCTATCGACACTTTCCTCCTCGAATCGAGGAAGAAAAAGTGTGCAGGCGAAAACTATAAGCATCAAGTGAAAATTAAGGCTATCTTACCGGGATGCGTGAACGAATCTCCAAGAAACAAATTAGTCTCCAGTTAGGTTTTGACGTTTAAGAGAGTACATAATTTCTGATTTTTTTTAAAACAAAAAAAAAAAAAAAGCAAAAAATGATTTTGGAAATGAAGGGCGTGCATGCAAGAGATTATAGAGAGAGAGATGAGTGAATAATTTAGGTTTTTCTTGCTTACCATGCTCAAGAAACCGATCTTGATTTTAAACTTCTCTGGGGGTGACTTCAAATAGCTGTTTGGGGTGTGTGACTGAAGCTCTCACCTACTATATGGGTCTTCACACTCAAGGTGCAACTCACATCTTACATATATACACACATATGTACATAAATATATATATGTATAAATAGTGATTTGGAGAACCATAAAATAAATCCTTGTTTCAGCATTATTACATCATTGGTCACGTGACATGGATAGTAATTTGACCAAACTAGCCTCATCATCTGTTTTTTTTTTTCTGTTTATTATATACACACGCATTTTTTTTTTTTTAGTTACATACCATGTTTATGTTTCAAATTTTGTTCACTCCTTAATTGCGAAAATTATATAACTAGAGAATGGAAGGAAAAGTTGTTCGCTAACTAAATTATGGAGAAAGAGAAAATCACTTAGAGAGAAGATGAGATTCATGTTATTGACGGGATTTATCATTGGGGTTTTAATTAGGCTTCTTCCGCTAATTTTGAATATAAGAGTAGATTTTTTTAAGTTAGAACCTGCAATTAGTTTATGTTTTTCTTTTGTTTTTTGTATTGTGTTTGTAAGCTTTTTCGGCATGTTTATTTTTATACCTTTCAGGAACTTTTCCCGGCCCTTATTCCCTTTTTTTGGTACTTTTTTTTTAATTTAGAATAATAACAAATTTCCTTCCAAATTAGTTTATGTTCCTGCTTCAAATATATATATATATATATATATATATATATAGTTTATGTTCGGTTAATAAAAATTTGCCTTCTGTTTAGGGAAGAGACAAGCGTTAGAAATCTAATGTATCATATAAGGGTATTTTTATAATTTTCTCTATTTAAAATTTAGAACTAGTTACAAAAATTCCCCTCGTACTAACATTTTTGCTCCCGAAGTATTTAGCAAAAATCACCATTTGTATGACATGTGTCATTTCCGTTACAAATTCAAATAAAATGACCTTTTTTTTTTTTGTTATGGTTCATTTTTTATAGTGAACGGATATTACATTTTGAAATTCCAGTGGGAGAGTGTTACAACAGCTACTGTTTGGAAATAATTTTTGTAATTAATCCTTTTTATTTCAATTAATCGAGAGTGGACGTGGAGTAATGTCAATTGTTCCTCTCTTTTGTTTAAAAGGGGGGAAAAAACCAGAAATTTGTATCATCTACTAAACGAAATAAAGGCTACAGATCATGACAATAGAGGATGCTTGGGGGCTAATATGCGTAATTTTAGTTATACGTCAAAAAATGATGAGAGTGTTGCATGCCCTAATACACTGTAGATTGTAACATATATATATATATATATATTGGACCGCAGGCAAGACAAAGTCAGACCATCTTTAACCCACAGCTGCACGTCAAACCCTGTTCACATTCATGGCTTCCAACAACTAATTACAAGCACCGCTTAAAAAATGGTGGGGGGTGGGGGGTGGGAAGTTTCGTATCCCAATCCCAACCCCAGCCGTCGAGATGTTTAATATTGCTCAAAAGCGTGTCTCTACGCACACATAAGGCGACAATCGATCAAATGCTTGACCGCGGGTATTACTCTATTTGAGTTAGGTTTTTTCTTAACAAAATTTGAGTTTGTAATTACACGCAAAGAAATAAAGGTGTTTGGGTCAGATTTGTTATATTCCTAACCCATTGGATTTTAATATGACGATGTTTTTCCGTTTACCAGGTACAGCGCTTCTTTTTAATTGGTTTCCCTATGAAGTGTCCATGTATAGATTAGTAGGGTTCAATGCCTATGTTTTACGGTAAATTGTACTTCATTTATGCATAGAGATTAGTATCAATGCCTATGTTTTATGGTAAATTGTATTTCTTTATGAATAGATGATTTTTAATTTAGGGTTGGGCTTCTTGTTTCACAATTTCAACAATAGCACTTTCTTGTTTGATTAAAGATGACAATAATATTTTCCGCTCGGGTTAGTTCAGTGGATGAGGGGTGGGAGTTCCCATATACGAAGATAATATTTTTCATTTTTCTTTATTAAATAAGAATTTCAAAAAAAAATTATGACAATAATTTTCTTTAGTGTATTTTACTAATTATTGAGAAGATGTTACTGGCTAATATTGATGTTGTTTTGCACTGCGGCCGCTAATTTGCTTTCCCAAAGATTAATAAGAAACTAGAAATGCAATGCCCTGCCTTTTGGTTCCTTTTTCAACAGCTGCTACTTCTGAAAAGAAAAAGAAAGGAAAAAAAAAAAAACTAAACAAAAAAAAAAAAAAAACTAAACAAACAAGCAAACCATGACATTCCTCTAAATTTAACTATAATTCTTCTTTAATGTTTATAGTATTTTGCATCATAAGTTTTCAAATTAAATTTGAATAGTAAATTTAAATTTTATAAAAGAGAACTTTTAAATAATGCCTAAAAATAGTTTTCAAACGGTGATATAAATATTCATTTAGTTTTGTCAGCCGCCGGTTGGTTCTTTTTGTTTTTATATGCATATTATGGTAAAATCAACAATAATGTGATATTCCAATTTCTACTCATGACGTGCTTATGAAAGTTGCTATATGTATGGGACAGAGTTTCCAATAATTATGTTTATATATATATATACAATTATTAGTGGTTCTATCCTCTAAATTATAAAGATAAGTTGACATAAATATTTTTTTATCAGCATTGATAATTATAGTTTGTCAATTTGTTACAATCGTCTAATCCCTATCACACAGGTTAAACAACGATATCCACTATTTGCAATAACTATTAAAATTGCATAGTTATAATTACGCATATATAGATATAATCTAACGAGAATTTCATATCTAATTTCATTATAAGATATAAGGTTTTTCTAATAGTTAAAAAAGAAAATAAAATAAATATATGGTTATGGTTATCCTAAACTACCGCGAATTTGATATTGCAATGCTATTATATATACGTAATGATTAATATAACTTTCTCTTGTCTATCATATGTGGGGAACGAAGAATTAGAACTTCGGAGGAAAAAATGTTAAAATATTAATGTTTTTTTTTTTAAAGGATAACGTTAAAACATTATTGGATAAAGCATACATGCCTACATGGTCGTCTCTCTACTCTGCAATTTTTATGTATTATATATTTGCTAATTAATTTTTTAATTAAATTTGAACTTAAGTAGGATCATAGGTTTCATATTTTTGAAATTGAAGAGATTATTTTTGGATTAATTTTGAACTTAAGTAGGATCATAGGTGTTATATTTGAAATCGGGGAGATTTAAAAATTAAAAAATAAATAAATAAATAATGATGAAGTTGGTGCTCTTTATACCTTAAAAAATAAAAACAAAAAAGAGCGAATTTCGTACATGTAAGTGCTAAAAGTTCTTATCAAGATCTGTTGTCTTAAATTTTTTATCGTATTAGCTATCACATCAATAGTGTTATGTCAAGTCATCTGAATTTAAAAATTTAATTATACAAAAAGTGTTAAATACTAAAAATTATTAAATAAATTGATGAGTTATCACAATATTATTAAAAGGACAGCTATTGACACATGAAAATGGGACAACAGATTTGAACTCCGTGGTAGCTAGTGCTCAATAATGGTTAACTTATATCAACTGATAAGTGAAAACATGTCGCACTAGTACCACTATGGTATTGTCCAATAATCAATGGAAGTTACTATATAGCTTCATCATATATGTTCTGTGTTTCCAGCCGTCCGCTAGAATATAATTTTTTTTGGTTGAATTTTTTTTTTAAATTTAATTTGAGGGTAGAAAAATTTATACTCTGCACCTTATGATAATATTATTTTTTTAACGTATAAATATTAATACTATGTTTGTCAAAAAAAAAAGTGAAAAAACAGAATATTTCAAACTTTGTACTCCAATATGCTACAACTATCTTTTGTCATAATCATTAAGCTTTACAATTCCTAAAACTAAAGTATTAATGCACAAACCAATAACAACCAAACACTAAATTTAACATTTGTTATATTTGGTAATAAATTTGCAAACAAATTTAGTTTGTTTGACACTCCATTAAAGATACACTAAGGTCAGGTGTACATAATTATTGTCAACCTACTATTTTTTGGTATTCACACAAGTAAGAACACATATATAATCACCCTTGAAAAAAAAAAACCACACATATAATCCCACTAGACAGTTAAATCACAAAGGCTTTTATAAGGAGAAATCTTAATAGACTCATAAGCGGACACCTAATAAGTTACAATTTCCAGGCGCAATTACCAATTATAAGAAAACTCGTGACACTTATAAACCACTAAAGGTCCTCACTCGCCACCAATGTAGGTCTCACCATAGTGGCTATCAGTTTTTTTTTTTTTTTTTTTTCACACAAACAAGAACACACACATAATCTCACGAGACAAATCGACTACAAGGATATTCAGATGGAGGAATCTTAATGAACTCAAAAGTGATTTTACTTAAATTACAACTTCCAGACAATTGTCCTCGTTAGCAATTGCTATTGTCAGTAACTACACTGGCTGCAAAATTTAATTTCATAAATTCATGTATCACAGAACGTTTGATAACTAAATGTTATGCCCTAAGATTCACGTTTCGCCGTACGTGTCCGTAATTAGTTGGTCTGTCGGCAAACTTTCATAGTAATCTCAGGTATTTTGTATTTTGCTGTTAAAAGTTAGGTTAGTTATGATTTTGGAAAGATTGAGAGGTTTGGAACTAAATTATATGAATTATTGATCATGTTTCTCTGGATGTATGTGTATATAACAATCCATCACAATCGATTACATATTTACTTAAGGTACACTTCATATAAATATATATATATATATATATATATAAATATCGAAAATAAGAGGTGTCTCAGTCTTGCACACCTGTTTTTCAAAGACTGGCCAGATCTTCACAAACAAGTTTGCCAGCTTAATATTTGAAACTTTGTTGAAGCTACGGAAATTTAGTACGTGATTAACCATTTTTTTGGGTAATTGAAAAAGGTAAATAAGTTAAAGGTATTAGTTACGCTCAAACAGCAGCAGAAAAAGACAATTTAAATTTTAAAACTATATATTCATCTAGAGGTGACTATAATATCAATTAAATAATTAAACCACAAGGACTCTTATCTCCAGGACGAAATAATGAACTTTTAAAAAAAAAAAGTATTTTTAATCACAATATTTTTTATGACACTTATAATTATAACATTTTTGTGTAATAAAATGTTGATTTTAGTCAGGTTGGAACTAATATATATTTAGTCACAAATTTATGTTATGACTAAAATTTTTAATCACAAGATTTTTAGTTATAGCGTGACTAAAAACTGTGGCTAAAACTTTTAGTCACGATAAAATATTGAGACTAGCTAATTGCATACTAGCCATAAGATTATCACAAAAGTGAAATTTAATCACACAAAAATATTGTGATTAAAAGTGTAATAAGTAAATGTTGTGACTGAAGAAAAAATTTTTGCAGTGTAATTCTTCTTCAACGAGAAATTATATATTCACCAAAAAAATATTGAATAAATTCATAAATAACCAACTGTATATAATATCACTTTTATGGCCTAATTAGTACTATATTATGTGCAGAACATATACTAAGAGAATTTACATAATACTTGTATAAAACCAAAATTTAATTCATGAATTAATGCAAGGTAAAATATATTTATATATCCAAATTATGCTCTTGTAATGGAACATTGATATTCTGTTTGTTTTACTTATCTAATATCATCAAAATCTTACTTAAAAAAAAATTCCAAGAGAACTCCCTTATTTATTTCCGTAATCCAACGTTTATATCCGTGTTAAAAGAATTAAAAGTTTACTTTGTCTTTTGACTCTTGTTTTTGACATTTTCCAAAACACATGTAATTAATCATATATAAGTTTTGGATTTCTAGAAACACATGGGTGATATTCAAGTTCAAAACACACACACACACACTTTTTTGGAATTTTCTCCTATTTTTGAACAGTACTTGCGAAGAATTTATATGCATGATAGTCTGCGTTTTTATTTATTTATTTTAGTTCATGCATATATCCATGTTGCTGTATATAAATAGCAAAAATGTCATTCCTCAGTTGTTAATATACGAAACGTTGTTATAGGTCTAACTTAAAAGTAATTTCACACCTAACTATCATAAGGTGTATAATTCGAATCCCGTCACTCCAAATTAAAAAAAAAAAGAAGCTAATATAAGAAATATAACAAACTCATTCAACTTACGTGATTAGTTTAATGGATGTGTGTATGTATACACATTTATAATTATGAATTATATATCAGCATAGTATAATAATGTCTCTCATGATATTATAGATATATAGCCTCTAACTAAATCTATATGTGTCTGATTCCATTATAAAGTGTAAAGTTTAAATCTTTCCATCTCAATTTTTTTTTTTTTTAATAAATAATGTCTCTTCTAAGAGAAGCCCTTTTTCATAGCAAAACAAATTAGATCAATTTTGTGTCAAAGAAGAAAAACGTGATTGAAGAATTTGTTTGGACGTTTGTCATTGTAGCTATATTCAAAGATATGTAAATTAATGGAGGACACTAAAAACAACTACTAGGCTACTTGTCATGCACTTCAAGATTATAAAATTTTTATGAGCATGTAACTTTGTTGAAAGTTTCTATATGGATCTAGCTAGCAGTACTGCTTGCTACTAATACTCAAAATTATGTATTCACCAGAGCTGAATATATATATATATATATATATATATATATGTATGTATGAATGTATGTATGTATGTATGTATGTATATGTAACTCAAATATTATAATACACCAAATTTGTAATATGTATCGATTCAATTAGGGTTTCAATGGGTATTCAAAGAACCCACAGCTTCATGATCTCCCTTTATTTTGTTGTCGTTGTTGTTGTTGACATACAAAAATACTCAAAAGTGTAGAAAAAAATAGCATGCCATGTTCCAATCATTTTGTTATATAACAAGAAAGAGTTGCTTATTGTAACAAAATAATAATAATAATAAGATTGCCTACTTTCTTTAACAACGTGTAGAAAAGACAGAATTCAATAACTTCATAAACAAGATTGTAAAATCCGTGCTGTGACCATCTTCCTTCGACGACTCACCTTGTAGATCTAGAATGACTTTGTTGACTCTGATAATGAAGTAGTTGACAAGTATTTGTCACGGTGAATGACTCGATCAAAAATCGACGAAGAACCCTAGAAACCCAAATTGGTCATAATTTCATTGTTGACACACTACTTGTTAAGCACTTTAAAATTAAAGAATACCCTCAATTTGTTTGTTTAATCTAAAATCGTTACATACTTCCCGGCGTGATTAAGCATTTTTTTAACTACATGCTCAGAAACAATTTTGATTTCTTGTTGGGGTATTACGAGTGAAAGAGACAAAGATCGAAAGAAGATTGAGATATAACCTAATTTGTTTCCAAAATGGATGCAAAATTTTCAAAAGAGTAGTTGCACATGTAAAGAAATCATGCAATCAATTATGGACTTGTGTTTTGTACCTTCTAGTACATCCTTTGTTATAAATAGCCAGCATGATCACTACCAGCTATATATACACACACACACACACACACATATATAGCTATATTTTGTAAAGACCAGCTATATTTGTTTTCCACGAATATAATAAGTTATAAGTTATTAATGTATTAATAGTTCGTAGCCTTAGAAGAAGTGGAACCCAAGAAGAAAAACGACATCTAATTATCAATTTAGAACAATTAGCAGGAAGGATTTTAAAATGAAAAAATATTCATATTTTCTATATTTATTTTTGTCGGCTTTGCTAGCTAGGTTAGTTTTTCTTTCACATTTTCTATATATATATTTTTTGATGCTTTGGATTTGAAGGGTTTATATATATATATATATATATATATATTTCTTCAGTACATAAAATACACATGCATTAATTAGTTGGAGTATGAATGTGTTTTTCTTGCACCTTCTTGTTAAAGACACCAAACGACGTCGCCATTTTATCTCCATATAACTATAGATATGGTCAGCTATGGTAGGTTGGAAGACCTGCCCATACTCATTCCATACTAAGAATTTGAGTGCTGAAATTGGAATTTACTATTTTTATAGTAAAATTATACATACATATATATATATATATATATATATATACTTTCTTGCAATAATATGCTTTCAAATTTTGTAGCTGAATTACTTTTGTGGAAAGAAAACGAGGGACGTACGTATATATAGAACTAAACTCCTTCAATAATTATTGCTCTTTTTCTTTTTCTGGAATAAATTTTCGTCGCTACTACTTGTATGCAACAATTTATAACTATTTCTTTTGTTCAAGTAGTTATGAAAATAGCAAAAATTGATTGTTTGTTAGGCTGTGTACGCAATTTCTTGAGCGCAAAAAAAAAAAAAAAAAAAATACACGCAATGCATGTACCCGAAAGTACAAATTTAGGAAGGAATTTATGTTTCTTGTTCGGTAAAATCCACAAGTACGGTAACCGTTTTGATTCATATTTCATGTAAAGGACTATAGTTATATATCCAAGATATATATATATATATAAGCTATCAACAGAAACTCTTTAAGGTTTTGTTTGGAACACCATTTCATTCCAAACTAAAATGTATTTTTTTATCTCAATTTTTATCTTTTTCTGAAAAAGTTTTTGTCTTTTCTGAAAATTACCAAAAATTTTCAACTCAAACTTAAAATTTTCAACTCAAACTCAAAATTTTCAACTCAAACTCATTCACTAAACGGACCCTAAGTATAATATAGAAATAATAATAATATATATATATATATTGATTATCGCTACATTTAGCATTCATATATGTACTTCTCATATACATGATCAGGTTTTAAGTAGATCAATTGCCAGTCTTCTTTTTTTCTTTTTTTTTTTTTCTTCTTTTTTTTTTTTTAACTTGATCAATTACCAGCTATAATTTCTCTCTTAAAGATGTTCTAACCTACCAAAAAAAATTTTAATTTTAGCCTTTTCATTTAAAAAATTATTAAAGAATTTGCGAGTTTTTGTTCTTGATTTTATTTTATTACTATTATTTTTTCTTTAACTTGAAGATAGGGATTTGAATTACTCTATATAGTTAAAATAAGGCTAGACCTTAATTTGTTCTTTTATCAAGTTAATGGAAAGGAGAGAAATACTCCATCAATATTGTAGATAGGATTATTTATCACGTTATAGTCACATTATCAAATTCTACACTAGTGATACTTCTTTCTCTGTCTCTTCTTCATTTTTAAATTTATTTTTTATTTTTGGCTTTTGTTGTTTTTTTTTTTTAATCGAAGGTCAAAGAAATAAAATAAGAAGAGGGAAAAAAGAACACACACTACAAAACACTTGCGATATTGGTAGTTTCTATTGAGATTCCTAGCTATACTAGCTCTACAATCACAACAGAAGAAACCAATTAAGAAACAAACTTGTTGTCACAATAAAATTCATACCCTAGTGATTTGTCCCTTTTTCATTCCAATTCACTTATCAAGGTGAATAGATAATTCCATGAAAAGAAAAGGAAGATTGTAACATATATTTCAACTTTATTTTTTCAATTATGACTAGATTTAACAATAATAAAAATGTTTATATATGTCAAAAAATGAGCACACAACATCACGAATAACTGTGCATGATATTTAAAATTTAGACTGAATTCTCCACGTAGTAACTTACCAAAAAGAGAAGAGCTTTAGAGTATGGAGACACTAGTGGAGTATTTGCTAATAGTTCTTCGATATTTAAGTCAGTAGCATTGTGGTCAAGTAGGTTAGCGAGGAAGAGAGTAACAATAAGAGAGGATGATCCTTACCTATGTATAGGTTTAAGTTCCTGTAATTTATAGACATTACTGCTCTGGGTAGTGATTGGATCCGACCCGGTGGTTCCAATCTCATGGTTATTATATATAGAAGATACCCTCATTTTGTGCCACGTGTCCTCCTTCCCACCTGATTGAAATTTCTGTTACAGGGAACGCGGAAAGAATGCCATGTTGAGATTTCTATCAAGCACTCCTCTAAAAGTTGTTCGCTCATCGAAAAGGTGGGTGCTCCTCGGATGACACTATTCCTTGTAAGGATGGGGCCTGCAGGAATCCGGCCCGAATGAGGCGGAGATGAGGATAAAATCTTATCCACAAAGGTTGCCAGGGTTGGGACGGGGGAATGCACTCCCCACCCCACCTCCGCTCCAATATATATTTAGGATGTGTAGATTTATACATCTATATATAATATTATAAATAATTATCTTTAACCATTATTACTTCTTTATTGAAAAAAGAAATAGCGGACTCTCTATCCAATATCCATTGAGGCTATTAATATGCAGTTGTTACATGTATTAATCAAGCATAATTAGTTTTTTTTTTTTCAACTAAAAGGAGAACTAATAATTTTTTAAAATACGTAGTTATAAATCTAATAAATGGAAATGAGACGGGTATCGAGAAAGCCTCCATACAGAAATCTCCATACCTGGTCCCGCTTCTATTTAGGTAGGGAAGGGGACAGGGATGGAGATGGTTTTTGACGGCGGGAATGGTGACTAGAAAGCATTCCCCAATCATGTCTTGCCTTGTTGTCATCCCTGGCCATTAGAGAGCAGGTCACTTGCCCAGGCTTAGCACTGCTCTTATTAGATTAGTAGAGAAGTAGGTGTCCTGTTGTGGAGATCGATCATATTGCTCAAGATGGCCAGAAGGTTAGCATATATTGTGCTGATTATCCATTACACTTAATAAAATTGAGATTTACAAATTATTCTAGGTAATAAATATGAGATTCATCCTTTTTTCCTATTCTAAATTTCAACTATTCGGTTCAATTTTTTCCCCAAAATTCAATCATTTAGTTAGGCATACAGTATTATCTTACTAATGATAGTCCGTTGTTTCTGAAAATTAAAAGAAACATACTAAAGTACAAAATAATTAGATAAACTACAATTTTTCACGACACAATCAAATTTAAGTCTTCAATAATAAATTAAATCATAATGTTACAATCCATTACAACAAATAAATGTCAATTATAAACCTTAAAATATAGTGTTCATCACTCATCAATATTCCTTTATCTAAAATTTTATATATTTACATATTTGTATGATTCGGATTTGACAATCACAGATTGGGAAATCCTCAATTTGTAATCTAATCTATAACATTCGGATTGAGAAAATATCAATTCATTATCAATCTTTTCTCTCAATCTAGTGGATTTGATTTGATTGGATTGAACAGATTGGGTGGGTTTATAGATTCAGTGAACACCCTACTTACAAGAGTATTTGCAATACAAGGTCAAACTCATGTGTAAAGCCAAATTTATTGTTTGGATAGGAAAAAAAGAAAAACCCTCTTAAAGACAATGCTAATAATGAAAACAAAAGGTAGTATTGAGCAAAAAAAAAAAAAAACTTTAAAACAAAAGGCAGTTATACACTGGAGTACAAAATAGAGGATAATATATCAAATACTCTCTTTTCACACTTTCTAATGCGTCAAATATAGTTTTGATATTGATCTTTACATTGGAGATAGTCTAAACACGTCTTGGTTAACTGAGACAATTGTGAAAATAATCACCCAAATAGACATGTTTATGTCTTTCGCTTTTTTAATGTTTATTTAGATTTTTGATCCTTTATATTTATTTATTTGGATGTCAAAAATTTAAAAAAAAATTTTGGTTAATCAAAAAACTTAACTTACTATAACTACAACAATAATTCAGATATGTGTTTTTTACGATATATAATTGAGATATCTGTTACCATCGTTCAGAAAAAAAATCAAAATCAAAATCAAAAAAATCAAAAAAATCCATCCCATCTATCCCATGTAATTTCTCTTACAGCCCAAAGACTACACTTCCAGTCCAGCAAAGACAGAAAAAGAGAGGTTGGGCCCAACACCAAATTGAGCCCAAGCCCAATTTTTCTTCTTTTTCTCCCTTCCTCTGCACTTGCAGCCATAATAGTTATTCTTCAGTTGATTAGATGTGTTCCCTCCTAAAACCTTTTCTGTGCCCACTCCTGGTTTGGGTTTCGATTTTCGATTCTTAATCTTCTCTGGTTTTGTTTCTATCAGGTACTTACCCGGAATATAATTCGTCTCAGCTCTTTTCTTTGAATTCTTTTTACACTATTTTTTGTTGCTATTTGTGATTTTAATTCTGTATAGGACTTATTATATATTCGCCGAATTTTTGTTTAATAGCTAGTCACGTAAATATAATTAACTAAAGCTTTGTACTGTATCCAGTGAATCGTGAAATTTTGTTGCCATGTCAATTGTTTTGCTAAATGTTGGTGTTGCTTTGCCTTTTCCAAGTTGTGGGTATTCGGTGCCCATGAGCTGTTTGTATTAATTCCTCTGAGAAGAGACATGGTGATGCTGTTCAAATCCTCAAATAATTAGGATTATTATTTAAATCTAATCTTTATTTAAATTATAAGTAAATTATCTTTCTTTGAATTATTTTAGAATTATCTTAGGAAGTTTAAATTCTAAGAGTTATTTTTTAGTATTCTAATTAGAATAGGATTAGGTTACTAGTTTTCTATACAAGCCCTTAATGTCACTTTATTATTCAGTTTTGATTATTATAACTAAAATCCTTTGAGAGTTCTCTCACTTGATTTGCTTGATTTTTCGGTATTCAAATTTGAATCAACGAATTATACGCTAACTATCATGCATAACTTTGGGTATTCTTTGAGAATCAACGAAATTGTGTGTTTATTATACACTTCCACTACATCAGTTGGTATCAGAAACAGGTTGTGATAAAAAAAAATTTAAAAAAAAAATTGATCCATTCGTATGTCATTCTCAATTCCTTGTACTTCTATGATCTTTGAAGTTGTGGCATCCTGTTGTTTCTTTACTTTTTTTATTAGTCTTTTTATAATTGTCAATTTTAACAAGAATTAATTTCGGTGCTAAAAAAAAAAAAAAAACTCTGACTTCGTCATAACTTTGCAGTTACAAAAAAGAAGAGAGTTATGTTGGAAAACGAGGCAAACCCAACTCTTAGCAAGTCAACCGGACTGCCCCGGAAGCGTTTCTACCGAGCTAGAGCGCATAGCAACCCTTTGAGTGATTCTCACTTTCCCATACCAATCTCCCCCCATCATGTGGACTATTCTCTTCACTACCCCCAATTCTTTCCGTCGTCCGATCAAACTGATGGCTCCAAGAAGATCCAATTTGCAGATATTGGTTGTGGTTTCGGAGGACTTCTAATCAGTCTTGCAACCCTTTTCCCCGAAACTCTGATGATTGGAATGGAGCTTAGGGATAAGGTGACGGAGTATGTCAAAGAAAGGATATTAGCCTTAAGGACTGCAAATCCGGGACAGTACCAAAATGTATCAGTGGTTCGGACAAATTCTATGAAGTACATTCCGAATTACTTTGAGAAAGGACAGCTTTCGAAGATGTTTTTCCTCTTCCCCGATCCTCACTTCAAGGAGAAGAATCACCGTCGCCGGGTGATCAGTCGATTCTTGCTAGATGAGTATGCTTATGTTCTACAAGTTGGTGGGATTATATACACCATAACGGATGTTGAAGAACTTGGAGAGTGGATGAAGACTTGTTTACAGGATCACCCCTTGTTTGAAGCTCTCACATCTGAAGAGCTCGAAGTGGATCCAGTTGTCAAGCTCTTGAGTTCAGCAACCGAGGAAGGGCAGAAGGTTGCTAGAAATGGGGGACAGACTTTCCAAGCGGTCTACAGGCGTATTGCACCATCCTTGTGATGCAACAATACTTTGGCTGCTATCTTTTTGAGTTTGGATCATTAGCTTAGTACTTTTAGAGCATTTGTATTGAATTTTTGAAAATTTAGCTAAAGATTTTGCTGAATAATCTTCAGCTTAATCTTCCGGTTAAGATCTCAGGTTGGGAGAGGTTTTCTAGTTCTCTGAGTTTTTGTGACATTGAGGAAAATTATCTTTACGAGTGCAAATTTGTGTTGTACGCTAATTATGGTCGTCAACGTTTCTCCTGCCTTTCGTAGAGAGCTGTAGTAGTGCATTATAATTTCAATTTCTTGAGGTGCATAATAATTCCACAATCATATTATTATGGACATTTCTACGATAAATACTGAAAAATTACCTAGTAGGGTTCTATTTTAAACTTTACATGTGA
Source organism: Ficus erecta (assembly GCA_008635985.1). Lineage (NCBI taxonomy): Eukaryota > Viridiplantae > Streptophyta > Magnoliopsida > Rosales > Moraceae > Ficus > Ficus erecta. The sequence goes on along the minus strand of BKCH01000939.1, from coordinate 364,467 downwards.
TTTTATTTAGACCCAACCAATTAGAAACGTGCATTACCAGTAGGAAGTGCCTACTAGGACACTATTGTTGTCCCTAAGAGAGCAAAATTTTGATTAGTGCTATGAAATTGGTAAGTTCCAAATGATTCTAAAAAATATAGCATCCTTCGCTAATTTATTTAGTTATTTTATAGTTAAAAAAAAATAGCATCCTTCAAATCAGGGTTAGCAATTCATGTTGGTGGGTCGTGTTTGACCTGTAAATTGGCACTATAACCCTTGACACGAATATGATCCATTTAATAATCGTGTCAAAAGACAGAACCGAAACACGGCCCTTTAGTAAAAGGGTTGAATGGACATAACTCGTAAAACATGTTTATTAAATGGATCTTAAATGCGTCATTATAACCTATCAAATCCACTTCCTAAAAGGGTTATTTAATCTATTATTGATTCATTTTACCAATCTGTTCAAAAATTAATTGAATACTAAAAAAATTTAAAAATTTACAAAATGACTTATTAAACACCTAAATAACATTAACTTAAATCTTAACATATCAGTTCACAAAACAAAAGCACCACAAACAAATTAAGTCCACAACCAAGCTAAACCAAGTCAAGCAAATTAAGGCTCCCAACTTAATGATGTTTTATTGAAATGAAATGAATCATGCAAGTTTGGTCCTCTGTAAGAACATCAAAATACCAGAACAAAAATGATATCACAATTGAATGGCATTTTCTAGGTTAGAAGTTACAGAATAAGTTTTTTTTTTTTTTTTTTTTTTAAAGGTTATAGAATGGCAGTCTCACTTTTTATTTTCATTTTGATGCAATCGATTATAAATTAGTGACATTTGCTGCTTTGAGTAACGATACTTTCAAATCTATACGTGTGGCAATCCCACGTGAAGGATGAACAAAAGAATCAAGCAATTAAACAATAACATGATATGAACCTCGCCGATGGAACGACGAAACCCGACACCAAACGTGGATTCAAACACCAAGACCTTCAAGACGCAAGCTTGTTTGAGCCTTGACCCGTTACCTAGCGAGATAAGAACCAAGACTTCGGATATTGACAAACGCCACACCAAGATTCTCAAGAACGTCTCAAGAACCTAGATGATAAGTTTGGCTGTTGAACGCCACAAGAATAACTTGATAAGTTCAAAAGTCTTTTCAAGAATGTAAGAAAACACAATTCTCACTTTTTTCTGAATTCTCCAAAACTTCCTTTAGCTTCCAAAACCAGGCCTTTATATAGGCTGCTGAATACAAATACTTATTTCCTAAATTATTCTATAATAAATTCGGATTTAATTCCAAAAGGAAAAAAACAAATAAGGAAAACTGACCTACTCTTCCTAATTCATGCCTAAAACTAGAAAGGAAACATTAAGTATTTAATTTGGCTTTATTATCAGCCATTACACCAAAAGAACCACACCTAAATAAAGAAAGTTAAATAAATTAGCACGTAAAGCTTAAAGTCAGACCTAACACACTAAAACGGAAAGTAGACATGCTGAAATTAAGCTTGTTTTTGACTGGGCTCTTCTAGAACTCCAATCATGGTGATGCTCCTCTGATGGTAACGTAGACCATGCTCAATGGGCCTCCACGAATTTACTTGAGCACAAACTTCTTTAATCAGCCCATTCAACGCTTCTTTAAATCGCTTGGCTCTAAGTCTCGTAATTGGCCCAATTGACAAGCCTAATGGATCACGTGGGTGCTGTCCTTGAGTCCCTCCAAGCCCACTTGTTACTTCGCCGTCATGTATGCTTGGATGTGCAGCCTTATTCGCATCATAACAGATAAGAAAACGACAGTCAACAAAAAAAAGGACAACAAATGAGACAGACACAAGTGTGAAAAACCGCATGACAAATAAGTAAACGACAGAAAGAAACGACATCTAAATTAAAAAACGACAAGTGGAGACAAGAGAGACCTATGAAACGACAATTAAAGGAAACGACAGGTAAAATTTTAAAACGATAGAAACCAAAGTAAATAAAACGACAGTTACGACAAAACAGCATCTGAAGGATTAAAAAGGGGATGTGTACGTTACAACAAATAGGAACTATGCTTTTTAACAATAACTAGTTATATGGCACATGGTGCATGGGGGATAGACAAGAAAAGCAAAAGAAAAAAAAATCAATGTGACAATTAACGTGACCATCACATGAGGATTACATGACAATCACGTGGCTATCACTTGGTAAATAGGAAAAAGAAACAAAAAAAAAGTTAGTGGTTCTTTTAAAGAATATATAATGTAGATATAATATGTCTAGTAGATAATATAGTATATAAATTATAAATATAGTATAAATTTTTTTATGAATTATATATAAATAAATATATTATATTATTCATCAAAAATAATATAATATATATATAAATAAATAAGTATAGTATAGATTATAAATCATATAATTAAAAAAAAAAAGATTATAAATCGTATAGCGAAGACAGAAACGACTAGTTCAAAAAAAAAAAGGGAAACGACAGAAACATGAAAATCCATATAAAGTGAAACGACAGAACGACGTGCGACAATAAAACGAGATCATTTACGAAAAACACAGACACAAACGACAGAAAGAAAACGGCATTAAAACAAGAGCAAATGAGAAACGACGACAACCCAGAAAACGACAACAAAAAGGCAATGACGAATGACTCGATCCGATCCGAATATGTTCAGCGGCAGAAGCATCCCAGTCTGGTGACCTGAGAAAACTGAGAAGTTGAAGCTTTAATGGCGACGAATAGCAGGGAAGCTCGGAGAAGGAAGATCATGGAGAGAGGCTCCGACCGCCTTGCCCTCATCACCGGTCAGATCCAAACCCTCCCTTCTTCTTCTCCGTCTTCTTCATCACCAGATCTCCAGCCCTCGGATTCGCATTCCCATCTCGCCCACACAACCATCGGTTCTCTCTCTCTCTCTGTCTATATATATATATATATATATATATATATATTTATGTGTGTGTATATATACGAGTGTAATGGTTTTTTTCGATAGCCACAATGAGAATAAATTTTACGATTGAGTACACTTATCATAGGAAATAAGTAAACTGTGTTTGTTGAAACGAAATTTTTGATTTTGGGTTTTTTAATTTTTGAATTTGGGGTTGAATTGGGTGAGTTTTGTATGGATTCCAGCTCAGACGTCTAATTCAGCAGTTTGGAGACTCTGAATTTACTTTACCTTGCTCGCATGAAGTTTGTATTTTGTGTCATAGGAATTGAAGGGATAACCTGAGCTGATGTGCGGACTGGATTGTATTAGAAACCCGAAAGGGTTTGGTCCATTTTGGATATCAAAATATTTGTGTTTTGAGTTGTGATACGGTACATTGTGGAATTTATTGAGTTATTTGATTCTTGGATTAGCATCCCAGGATTTGAATTTAAAAAAAAAAAAAAAAAAAAAAAATCAATCAATCAATTTGTTTAACAGTTCTTCCTTTCCTAGCCAAAATTCGGCTTAAATTAATTAATCCCCTAGGTTTTGATAATATTGTGGAATTTATTTAGTTATTTGATTCTTGGATTAGCATCCCAGGATTTGGTTTTTTTTTTTAAATCAATTTGTTTAAGAGTTCTTCCTTTCCTAGCCAAAATTCGGCTTAAATTAATTAATCCCCTAGGTTTTGATAATTTCGTTTCGACAGCTTCGTTTGTTTTTTAGCAAGCTTAATGAATTTTTCCTTAATGTGGTTCATATCAGTGTCACTTCTTTAAATCTTTGACCTCCGTGTTCATCTGCAGTTTCCCCTGATGGAGAGGACAAGACATCTAGTTCTGTGTTGCCAGAAGACAATCACAGCATCGACACTGGTCCAACTAATGCCGATTTTGGGGGAAGCATTCAAGTGCCACCCTTAAGCACATCTGAGATCAATCCTGAAGCCAAACAAATTCCTGCTTCAGAAGGCAGCGAACCGAGATCATCTTTGGTCTCATCAACAGATCGAAGTACATCTGTTTCTACTTTGGCTACAGAAACACACGAGGAATCTCAGACACTAAATAAAAAAATTTTCACTCCTAGTCGAATAACTTCTGCCCTTGCAGCCACAGAGACTACTCGCCTTTTTTGTTCGATAGTGGTAGCCCTCTTAGTCGTTTTATCATATCTAGGATTTCCCATACTAGGCAGCAAGATCATTAGCAGCATTTTGAGCTTCAGGCCTCTCTATCTAGTTTTGCTGACAAACGTAACAATCGTCCTTGCGCAACTTCTTGATAAACAAAGAAGTTCGGGGAGGGATGCTAGAGGAGAAAATAAACCGCCACCAGCCAGCGGAAATGATTGGGCTGAACAACTAGGCAAGACTTTAGAGATAGGTTTGCTGATTCAGAAGGTAGCTGATGCTGTGTTCATGGATTGTGCTGTTTATGCTGTAATTGTAGTGTGCGGCGTCTCTTTTGCTTGGAAATTCCGCTAGGAAAGTTTTGTTTGGAATTTATATTTAGTCGGGTCATTTTTGTTTCATGTAAAATTGGCTGTTGAGGAACATTGTAAACTTGCTCAGAAAGATTTTATACGGTTATGATAGCACTTTCAAGAGGTATTGTTTTGTTGGCCACTCGGTGTTTTGATTTGTTTTCCTTGGACGTTACCACTTTATTTACTATTGGTTGCCTTGCAATCCAAGCACACAACAATCCGAAGGTCACACCTATTTTTCATGGTTAAGAATCTATGGTACTTGGATTCCAATTCTTTAGCAAATATTTTGTCCGATTAACCGTAGATTTACTTTCACGCCTTCCATGTCGTCTTCTTTTTTGTGAAGAACTAGGCTAGTGTGACCAGTTGCTTGTTGACTGGCCATAATTGCGCATTACCACATTTTAGCAAAAATAGGAGTCAAAATCGCTCAAGTGGTTCATCAGTTCTTCATATTTGTGCATAAAAGAGGGGTGAAATGTGCCCAAACAAACAGGGTGATATCCAAAACTGATCACAAAAGAGAGAATATACATAAATAGTCGGTATTCTATAAGCAACTAGTAGAGTCAATGAAGCTTGCTTATTGCTGTCTTCCCATACTGCCTCCAAATTTCAGCTGCACATGTACATTCAATGACAATAAAACCCAAATGCTACCGATCATCCACCAAATCGAGCATCTCCCTAAACTTTCAGTCTCGTGAGATGTTCAGGAACCATTTTGTCGTTCAGATTAAGTGCTAAATTTGAGCTTCTAAATATGTTTCTTAATTTTTAACAAGAACCCATCTTTCTGCTCCAAGGGTACTGTTATTTTACGAGGCAAAACCTGCTGTGGTCTCACAAATAAATAAATAGCTTGTACGATGAAGTTGCACCGACGTTTGTCAACTTAAGGGTATGCTTCGACCACCATCCTCTGATACGATTTCTACGATGTCCTCAGTAGAAAGGTTTTGATGGGAAACGAGCAGCTCTAGCATTAAAAAAAGATCTTTGGCATATGGTTTTGTATCATCACCTGATACAAACTCTTCAACCACGTTATTAACCTCGATCAAACTACATCCTGGTGTTTTCTTCATGCTCTTGCTTCTTATTAGTTTCCTGATCTTCAACACACCCTCCCACATCCCGACATCGGCGTAAATGTTGGAAAGCAACACATAGTTCCCTATATCATCTGGTTCAATCTCTAAAAGGTGTTCCATGGCAATATTAGCAATTTTGAGATTGCAATGAATCCTGCAGGAATTCAACAAAGAACCCCAAATCTTTGAATCTGGCTTCATGGGCATTTTCATTATTATCTTAAGAGCCTGATCAAGGTGTCCTGAGCGTCCGAAAAGATCCACTAAGCAACCATAGTGTTCAACTTCAGGTTCCAAATGATAATCTGCTCTCATAGAATCAAAGAACTTTAGTCCTCCATTCCGAAAACCGGCATGTACACAGGCTGATAGAAGACCAAGAAATGTAAACCCATTAGGTTCAATCTTTGCTCTCTGCATGTCTCGAAAGAGTTTGATTGCTTCGTGAGCTTTACCATGATTCGCCAGCCCTCCAATCATGGTACTCCAAGAAATAACATCCCTCTTCAACATACGATTGAACAACCGCAATGCTGCATCGATACACCCGCATTTTGCATACATTTCAATCAGGGCATTACAAACCCCAGTTGACCTCAACAACCCATTTCTATCCGAGTAAACATGAATCCATTTCCCAATCTCAAGAGCTCCGAGCTGCGCACACGCTGGCAACACAGATATTACACTGACCTCATCCGCTTCAATACCCAACACTTGCATTTCCCGGAAAATCTCCAGAGCCTCATAATAGCATCCAATTCCAGTGTACCCAGAAATCATTGCCGTCCAAGAGACAATCGTCTTATCAGGCATTTCCTCAAACAACTCTCTCGCCTTTCTCATCTGCCCCAATCTACCATACCCCGAAAGCAAACCATTCCAAGAGATCAAATCTCTGGCACGCATTTCATCAAACACCTTCCGCGCATCTCTCAAAGAATCACATTTAACGTACATATCCATAAGTGCATTGTCAGTAATGGAATGAGACTCAAACCCAAACTTAACGACATGGGCATGAACTTGCCTGCCCAGAGAAACACAAACAAGCCCTGCACAAGATTTCACGATGAAGGGGAAAGTAAACTTGTTGGGCAAAATGGGATTCATCTCAGCTTGTGAAATTTGTCTAAGCATTTGCTTATAGAGAATTATGGCTAGAGAATACCTGCTATTATTTGCGTAGAGTTTTATAATGGAGTTGTAGAGAAAAACGTTTCGTTGAGCGACTTGTTGGAAGAGCAGAGTAGCGTACTCGACTTGTCCAGTCTTGTCGCAGACATCGACCATTTTAGTGAGCAAGAAGTTGCTCTGCGAGAGAGAGAACTTGACGATGAAGGCGTGGATTTTCTTGAGCCCATTCAAGTGGGTACAGTTTCTGAAAGTGGGCACTAAGAGATTCTCCAATTCTCTTATGGTTAATGCCCCGAGAAACATTGACTTCTATGCTTGGGGCTCAAGAAAAATGAAATGGGAATAGTTAGTTCCCTCCTTTCCAATTAAAAAAAAACAAGACTGCAAAAGAAGAAAAGAAAGGGAGAGGGAAGGGGGTTTGCAAAATCACTTTAAATTTTTTTAATACTTTGAATGGGTTTATCAAATAGTAAGGAAATGTAACATGATTGAGAAGTAAAATTTAAAATAAAAAAAATAAAAAAATAAAAAAATAAAAAGGATAATAATATCTATTTCATTTTTGTCATGGGAGAGTTGAAATTGAAAAAAAGATTATTATATTCTGTATCAGTTCATTTTATCTTGATCAAGATAAAGATCAGCCACTTAACTAATATCGAAGAACTGAACATGAAGAGAAGATAATTATACATTACTTCGCTATTAGTTTCACATTGGTCAAGATAAAGTTGGTCACCAAACTAACATGAGAAAGCTGAAACATGAAAGGAAGATGATTATATACTAGTTTCACCTCCGTCAAAATCAAGTTGGTTATTTAATTAAGAGAGAGAGAGTTGAAGACGAAAAGAAAGATGATTATATTATTTTTGTGTTGGTTTACCTCGGTAAAGATCAGATCAATCACCTAGTTAAGATGGTGATAATTAAGAACAGAAAAGAACAAACAATGGTAAAAAATAATAATAATAATAATAATAATAAATCCATTGAAACCTAAAATGCCACAATAACTCGGCTAATAGTAAAGAGAAACTTTCGAAACATGAAACGACGAAAAAAAAATAAAACGACACCCAAAGGAATGAGACGACTTTGTAGGAAACGACCAAAAAAGTGAAAACGACAATTAACAGGAATCGATATTATGACTGAAGCACATGACGAACGACGACATTTTTTTTAGGGGTGGAAAAAATTTGTTTCGGTGACAATGTCTCACGTAAGTGTATAATCCTTCACCTTGCTTTGGGAAAATCGGTTTTCTGATTCTTGGTGTTAATTCACAGCGGATGTGAATCTCGACTTCTGATTCTTAGGTGATGCTTTGCGGCGGGACTCTTTTTGAGATGAACCAGAGACAGATTTTGGCCAATCTCCTCAGAAGCTGCTCAAAGAACTCGACACTCGACAAGGGTTTGCAGGCTCATGGTGCAGTTTTGCTAATGGGATTTGGGTCTGATTTGATGTTGAACAATGATCTTATTGATATGTATGGAAAATGCGGTAGAACTGGCTTTGCCTATGACGTGTTCGACAAAATGCCTGAGAGAAACGTGGTTTCCTGGACGGCCCTGATGTGTGCCTACTTGCAGAATGGGAACGCCAAAAGATGCTTATCTGTTTTTTCTCAAATGAGTGTTTCGGATTCTAAGCCGAATGAGTTCACCTTCTCCACAAGTCTCAAGGCATCTGGGGTTCTTGGTGCTGCGGAGAGTGGGATGCAGATTCATGGCCTATGTGCTAAATTTGGTTTTGAGCGCGTCGTTGTTGTCGGAAATTCTATCATTGACATGTATGCTAAATGCGGGAAGAACGTACAAGCTACAAGAATGTTTGAGACAATGCCTGTTAGAAATCTTATTACGTGGAACGTGATGATTGCTAGATACACAGTTGAAGAAAAGGGAAAAAGAGCTTTGCTTTTGTTTCGTGAAATGCAAGAACGAGGGGAGGTTCCCGATGACTACACGTTTACCAGCGTTCTAAAGGCCTGTAATACTCTTGAGGCAGTTCAGCAAGGAAGCCAAATACATGCTTTCTTAATCACAAGAGGCTTCCCGTATCTGGCCCAGACCAGTGTTGCAGGTGCTCTTGTTGATCTGTATGTCAAATGCAGACATTTATCTGAAGCTCGCAGTGTGTTTGAACAAATCAAACAGAAGAATATAATATCTTGGAGTTCACTGATTCTTGGTTATGCACAAGAAGGCAATTTAGAAGAGGCCATGAACTTGTTTAAGCTGCTAAGAGTAAGCATGTGCCATCAATTAGATGGCTTTGTTCTCTCAAGCCTAATTGGCATTTTTGCTGATTTCGCTCTCGTAGAGCAAGGTAGGCAAATACATGCTCTCGCCACCAAAATCCCATCTGGCTTAGACATATCGGTAGCCAATTCAATCCTGGATATGTATCTCAAGTGCGGAGATCCAGATGAATCAGAAAGACTATTCAATGAAATGCCTACAAAAAATGTTGTTTCATGGACAGTTATGATCACAGGCTGCGGAAAGCATGGTCTTGGAAAAGAAGCGGTACGTCTTTTCAACAGAATGCAATTGGACAATATAGAACCTGATGGCGTGGCTTACTTGGCCGTGCTCACAGCCTGCAGCCACTCTAGACTAATCAAAGACGGCCAAGAAATATTTTCAAGATTGTGCATTGACCGCCGACTTAAACCAAAACTAGAGCATTATGCGTGTATGGTAGATCTCCTTGGTCGTGCTGGACAACTAGAAGAAGCCAAGAATCTTATCATGAACATGCCACTAAAACCAAATGCAGGGATATGGCAGACATTGCTGAGTGCCTGCAGAATACATGGAGGCATAGAAATAGCGCGAGAGGTGGGAGAGATACTTGTAAGGTTGGATGGGGATAACACAGTCAACTATGTCATGCTATCGAACATCTTTGCCGATGCAGGGTACTGGAAAGAATGTGAGAGATTAAGAAAATTGGTGAAGGCGAAGGGGTTAAAGAAAGAAGCAGGTCGTAGTTGGGTGGAGATCGACAAAGAAGTCCACTTTTTCTACAACGGGGACGATTCTCACCCACACGTAGAGAAAATTCATGAAGTTCTCAAGGAAATGGAGAAGAGGATGAAAGCAGAGATGGGTTATGTTCCCGGATTGCGGTTTGCATTGCATGATGTGGAAGATGAGTCGAAGGAGGAGAGCTTGAGAGTTCATAGCGAGAAGCTGGCCATCGGGTTAGCATTGGCTCATGGTAAGCTTGAGGAGAAGAAAACAATTCGTATTTTTAAGAACTTGAGAGTATGCGGGGACTGTCATTTGTTCATTAAGGGCTTGTCTAAGATTTTGAAGGTAGTGTTCTTAGTTAGAGATGCAAACCGGTTCCACAAGTTCGAAGATGGACTGTGCTCCTGTAGAGATTATTGGTGATTCCAATGGCTTAGTTCCTTTGGATTTTCATGCAGAGCCTTCACGAAGAGAGCAGTCGAGCAGATGAGAAGCAGTTAGCTGCCAATCTCTCTGGAACTGAACAAACCAATTTGGTATCCTCGTCCAGAAACAAAAACAAAAACAAAAACCAAAAAGGGTAGCAAAACCGGATACAAGAGAATGATCATAGTGAGGACTATACTGATTCACATTTGTGTCAGAAAGGCAAAAGCGCTTTTCATTCGTTTTTATTCAACAAAATGGCATGAAACTTGTTGAGATACAACATTTATCTACTGATTTTGCCCCCAAAAAAAAGGGGAAGCAATTCAAACAGAATCATTTTATTGAGCCAGCATTTCACATACATGGCAAGCTTAAATCACTGCCTAAGCCTCTCTCTCTCTCTTTCTCTCTCTCCCTCTCTCAGAGGGAATAGGCGTTGTGCCATTTCTTTAGCTTTCAAAGCGGACATATGGACTTCTCACTGCTCAGGTTGGATTCCGAAAGAAGGGATGATCAAGAGCTTGCCGAGCAGTGAGACGTTCGGATGGATCATACTTCAACAATCCATGCAACAAATCAACAAGGGATGATCTTGAAGAGTCTACATGCCGCAATGCCAAATCCTGCATTAAACCATTATGTTAATGTTGAAACTCTCCAGCATACTGTAATCAACAATTTCCTAAACAGACTCCCCAAAAAAGGTAGGAAGGTGAAAAGGAAAACCTTTAAACAATCAAGTTTTTTGACGGCTCTAATACTCTCCCTGGAAACTGCTCCTTCGGGCCAATTAAGTCGTGCACCCCGCTTGAAATATTTTTCTGCCCCTCGACTGCAAAGAACCAGAGGAGGCAACAACTGTAAATACTTAAACATACACAAAATTGTTCGAGTAAAAAAAGTGAATGGAGATACAAATTTCACTACGTACCTGGCCCTTCGAACCATATGTTCTGGTATAGGTCCTAAAACCCTCTCCATCATTGCCAAATGCTCCAAATTTTCATGTGTCTGAAACAAGGCTTCGCCCTGACAAAATTTGATCCAACTTCCAATGTCAAGATTTCTGATTAGATGGTTCACATTCCAACTAAGCCAAAGAAATTTCAGACTAACCGAGCAAAGTTCAACAAGTATGCAACCTATGCTCCACATATCGCACGGATATGTCCATCCTAGACCTGCATAATTTGCATTTAGACAATTAAGTAAAGACAGAATTGCAGAATATCCTTTTTTAACAAGCAGAAGAGACATTCTAGCAACACACGAAAAAAAAAAAGGCAATAGAAGAGATACATGCAAGATAGCTAGTAATACACAACAGATTATATGTATAACCTTGGCCTATGTATAACCTTGGCCATCTCATTAAAATGTGTCAATTAACAAGTAATGAAGAAACAGTGTGCAAGAACAGCAAAAAGACAAAGTTACAAGTAAAACTTCAATCTCTTCAAAACGTATTAAACTTTACAGCTAAACTCCAACTTATATTCCAAATATCAACATCATAATTTGCACAACTTTTTCCCCATAATAAGAACCTTTAATGCCAGAAATCATCATACAAGAAATCTGAGGATAAAAATTTTCTCAGACATGGTAGAAGACGACAACCCCCACTACCTAATGACACCATATCCATGCAGTCCTAGAAAGCGGTAGAAGAAACCATGCAATAAATTTTCTTTGAATCCCACGGCATAAACTAAGAGCAACTTGGTAGATACAATAGGCCGAGTTCATGCCAGAAAATTGAAAAATAAATTGTTTATAATCTATCATCAACCATCTTTCTTTTTTTTTTTTTTTCCCAAAAAGTTATTATAGAGCAAGAAATCCAAAAATGGAATTTCCCGGTTTGGTTGCTATGCCACGCTTGGTTTCCTAGCTTGACCATTTAGTGTTCACACCAGACAGTCCCCTTCAAAAGGAGTAGTATCTTCAGACTACAAAGTCTACTGCTCTAGACACCAATTTTTAAATTCTGCCATCCACCAGCTTGACCTTTTTTCTTTCCCCTGGTTGAGTCGGAACAAAATAAAAACAAGAGCAAATAAACAGAAGCGCATCTTTGCTTTCGAGCACCGCAATCAGTTACCTAGAATGACCTCAGGGGCTCTGTAATGCCTTGTAGAAACAATGGAGCTATGATTCTGATTATCAAAAGCTGTACTACCAAAATCAATCAGCTTAATGGCACTAGACTTGGGCAAGAACCTGTATTGCATTTCTTCTGTAGAACCCCTCTGTACCATTTTTCAAGAATTGCTTTATATTATAACCGGGAAGATTCTTTTTTTATGCATACCTGAATATGAAAATGGCATGTTTTCTAATTGTAGAAGACTAAGTACCTTATATCCCGGAAGCTTTACATATTCAGAAGACACAAGAAGTATATTTTCTGGCTTCAAATCAGTATGGATTAAGCGTAACTCATGCATATCTGTTCGATTTGATAAACAAAGGAAAGGAGTCAAACAAAAGTAACAAGGTTGGCAAGTTGATTATGAATGCCCCTGGACGACAGATTGGTGGGAAAAGCAATAATGAGAACTAGAACAAGAACAATTAACACACATGCTACTGATTCCAAAAGCTGTCGTCCAATTTCCCGAACAAGATCCACAGGGAACGGATGATATTTATTTCTCTTTAGAAAATCAAATAAACTTGGTCCAAGCTTCTCAAACACCTGATAAAAGCATTAAAATGCATCCAAAGGAAGGTTTTTGTTTAGTTCCCAATTCTATCAATAAACTAACACAGTAAACTAGCACTACAGATAAACTGACTGGTTGCTATATAAATCAAATACACAACAGAAACAACCATCTAAACTTGTCGAGCTAAGCAAGCAAGATCAGGCAAAGACAATTTCGGATGCGAGAAAAAAACAACAAATAACCAAATTCAAGAAAATTGCATCCATTTAATTATCATTCAGGACCATCAGGAGAGTTAATCCAATAGCAACAAGGAGGCATCAGTCAAGCCAGTTCTTTCAGCATAGATAAGCACAGCAACATACTATTAGAATGAAACAACTCTTAAAAAAATATTTTCCGCCCGTAAGAAAGGATACAATACAAGAATAAAAAGAATAACAGTTACCAAGGACATAAATTGGCATACTTACGATACAAATATGGTTTCGGTAATCAAACCAATTTCGTATTTGCACGCAGCTGCACATTGAAAACACTGAAATTTTAGATCCCAGCACATGATCGACCAACAATCTAGCAGCTGAAACACAGAAATATGTGTACCCTGAACTGCCTTTGTCCTGCTTAGCAAGAAGTTGAAGTATATCAACCTCAATCATCGCTGCATCACGGTATTTTCTAATGCTTCGAACGACCTTGATTGCCACGTACTCTTTCGTTTGACGGTCCCAACATTCCAAAACCCGACCAAAGGTGCCTACAGCACTAGCAATATGCTGAATGACACAAGCAGAATGACAAAAACAAAAAATCTTTGTAGACAGCAGGACACTTGACAGCTAACCTTCACCCATTTTGCCGAGTATTTTGTCTGCCAAAATTACATGTAAAAATTAAGACTTTTCCCACAAGCTAGAACAAAGAAATGGGAACAAATAAAAATTCGCCATTCTCTCAAAGGCAAGTAAATTAAGCAGCTACATTAGCGAATTGATTCGATAATCCGGTAAAAACAAGAACGATCATTTTGCACAGAAATCAAATGGAAAACCAGAAAGAAAGAAAGAGAAATAAATTGAGCAGAAAACTCACATCTCGGAGTGAGATTCTCGCCGAGATTGAAGACGTAATGTCCATCGCGATCATCCTCCCGTTTCGGAGGCGACGCAGCGTGCCTTCCCGAGCCATCATTGCGCGGCACCAGAGTACGTTGAGCCTACAAAAAAAAGCACCACATAACATTAACACCAATTTCGCCATTACCGATTTTCATCTCAAAACCCTAACCACAATCGGAGACCGATACGAACCTCCGGTTTAGACGGCCCTACGTCCCAGGCCGACCGAGGCCTTTTCCGGGCTCGTCCGTACTCCTCCTCCGCTCGCTCAATTCCCACCATTCCCAAAATCAGAGCTTTATTTCTATGCGTACACAACTATATGTACGTGTCTATATATGTATCTGCACCAACAAAATCTGACAAAATCTGACAAAAGTTAGAGTTTCGGAGGCTTGAATTTCATCTGAATCTGAGGAACAAATTCATCAGAAGACGATGAAAAATCTTGTTTGATACTTGCACAGGAGAGAGAGAGAGATGAGGATTTGGTCCTTTTGGATTAGGGTTCTTTTTTCTTTTCTCTTTATTTTTTTTATTTTTAATTTTTTACTATATTTATTAAAGAGAAGTTTGCGGGCTTTTGCGCGAACTTACTGATCCTGTATTTCGCGCTTCATTTGTCATCATGGTATATTTGCGTTGACGTTACTTATTTTCTGATGGTTCTGGTCATCTTCAGATCAATTAGGATCGGACGGCTGTTAAACGAACACAAGTCTATAGTTGACTGAGTAGGCAAGTATAGCTCCTGTAGTCGCTTGTTAGAGCAATCAGACAAGGGGTTACCCCTCGAACATATAAGGATTGTTAGAGTTGACCAACGAGGCAATCTTATAATAATTTAAATTGAGATATCAGATATTTGAATCCCTAATTAATTCAGAAAAGTATCAATGTCTATATAAATTTAAAAATAAAAAAAATAAAAAAAATAGGATTACTGTCATTTTTTTTTTTAGCCAAAAAAAAAAAAAGACAAGGGGTTACACCTTGTTTAGATGACATATTCAATTTCGAAAATTCAAATTTTTTTGTAAAATAGTGTTTCTCCTAATTTTTTTCATCATTCTCTCATTCTCAAAAAGAAAACTATCTCATTTTTAAATTTATTTTCTAATACTTTTTTGGAAAAAAAAAAAATCTTTTCAAAATCTTCTCACAATGCACAATTTCTAACATTATTTTTTTCTAATTTCAAATAACTTTTTATTTTCAAGAAGAAAATTTTTTACACATTTAATCACTATTTTATTCTCAAAATGAAAACTTTCCCATTTAACATAAGAAATTTTTTTTTTCAAAAATAGACATGTAATCCAAACGATTAGAATCATTATTCTAGAGAAAAAAATTTGTAAAAGGGAAGCTAGATTTTTTTACGTATATTATTTTTTAAGTTTTTTTATTTAAAAATAATGTAGATATAAAAATTTTAAATGAAATGAACAAATTAAAAGTATTTTTCAACAATTTAAGAGTAAAATATATATTAAAAATTAAAAAGGTAAAAAAATAAAAATAACATAGGTAAAAACTTTTCGGTTTAAAAAATAAAAAAGTAACAATAAAGAATGGTTGTATTAAAAAATAAAAAGCATCAAATAATTTCATCTAAAAAAAGGAAAAAAATCCACAAGATGACAAAATAAAAAGATCTAAATATTGAATAACTAAAAACTTAAGCTATATATATAGGAAAAGGTAAACAGTGTATACCGGATTTCAAAGGACAGCGATGTGGAGGTAGGGTGTGTCAGTGGGCAGAGACAAGAGTGAACATATGTTGAAAGGGGAATAAGCAACTCTGGATATCGTAGACTGTCAAACCAATATAAAAAAAGATTTTGTCAAATCAAAAGGGAGTATTTGATGGAGTAGTTTGAGTTGAGATTTCTAAGTTTTAATAGTAAATTTTTTTTGAATTTTTAGAAAAGATAAAAAAAATTTTGGGAAAAAGATAAAAAAATTTTGAGAAAAAGACAAAAAAAAAAAAATTTGAATTGGATGACTTAGATGGGTAAATCAAACACCCCCTAAATTTGTTTTATATTCAATCATTAAATTCAATTGCATTAAAAAAAGAATAAAAACAATATAATAATGTTTCATTTGGCATTGAGAAAACGTGATATTGGAATGTGAACATGGTTATACAAGAAGTGTATACTCTAGGTCCGTTTGATGAATAAGTTTAAGTTGAAAAAATACAGTTTGAAAATTTTTATAGACTTTTCAAAAAAGATAAAAATATTTTCAAAAAAAGATAAAAACTGAGATGAAAAAGTACAGTTTAAACTTGTTTACCAAACCAGGCCTATAATTATTAGACTTGTAACAAAGAGCAATTTAAGCTGAGACTTGTAACAGAGCCATTTCAGACAGAGAGAGATTGCATGGTGTCGAGGCAATAGATATGAGAGGAGTGACATGGGGTCTTCTCGGTCTGGTTTTTTTTTTTTTTGGGTTGTAAAAAATTCATTTAAGAAACCAGAAGCTACAAAACATGCAGCAACCAGCAACAAACTAACGATAACAGAAATCAAACTGCAAAACAGAGAAAACAAATGACACCTAGAAAGCACACCTTCTGCTTTATCAGTGTGTTTCCCTTTTGGTTTTGCCTCTCTCTCTCTTCTCTTTCTCTCTCTTCTCGTCCCGCTTTCTTCGATTAGAATTTCCAAGCCACAAAAACGAGATCCATTAATGGCGGCCTTAAAGCAGCTTCATCATAAGAAGAAAACCCACAAGTACAACTGGCACCCCCCCTCTTTCAATTTTGTTTCTTCTTTATTTCAATTTTCTTTGCCCCTGAATTTGTTGACTAAGATCGGGCCGTTCGCTTTGCATCCAATGGTCAATAGCAATTTATCGGATATGTTCAGTATTGGAAGTAACACTCTTCATATATTTATATATTTATATATATATATATTTATAGATAAATTGCCTAGACTTTTCATGTTGAAGAATAAAGGCCTCTTTTGAAATTGTTATTTCATTAGGGAAGTCAAAATCAAAAATCAATTTCACTTTCTTTGAAAAGCTTTCCCTCTGTCAATTTCAATCAAAATCCAATCAAAGTCTTAAAGGATGGGAAAATAATTTGAAACGAGCAGAAAAAATTAAAATAGATATCATACCTAAAACCAAATCAAATCCGAAATTGGTTTGAGTAATATATGAACTTCCTAATTTCATAGCGACATCTTCAAACGTGCCAAACACCTAGGAAAAAAAGAAAAAAAAAAAGGCCATTTATCTAAAGGGAGAATGAGTAAGATAGGCCAAACAACTCTAGTAATTAAAAGAGATATCATACACTTTTTTTTTAATTTAGCATAAACATTTTTTGAGTGATGATAATAATAAAATTACGATTTTTTTTTTTTTTTGCTTTTTTTTTTCTTTCTCACCCTATGTTTGGATGACATGTTAATTTTCTTAAGTTAGAAAATTTTAATAAAAAAATATTTGTGTCAATTTTTTCTATAATTTTCTTATCTTAAAAAGAAAAATTATCTCATTTTTAAACTTATTTTGTACAGTATCATTTCGAAAAAAGAAAATAATTTTTTTTTTAAATCTTCTCATAATATATTATTTCTAACATCATTTTTTTCTCGTTTTAAAAAAAAATTTTATTTTTAAAAAGAAAATTTTTTACGTATCCAAATATTATTTTATTCTTAGAATAAAAATATTTATCTTTTAAATAAAAAAATTTACTTTTTTTTTTAAACAGACACGCAAACGAAGAGCGTCAATTTCTAGCGACATGGTTAGCTCATGATGCCCCCATCCAATCATCATTTCACTCATTTTAAAAGCCAAAATCTAGGGAGAGAGAGAGAGAGAGAGCATAGATGATGACATAAGCAAAACAAGAACCAAAAAACCAATCCGGAGTGAGAGGGCGCAGTGTCTTTTTAATGAACTGCGTTCCCTCCACGCAGCGTCCAGGAGCTCAGCTCTTCTCTTCTCATCACCCCTTATAAATTAAAATAAATAAATAAATAAATTACTGCCTTTTCTCCGTCACTTCTCACTCCTACCACTTTCTTCTTCTCCTTTTCTTTTCTCTTCTCTTCTCTGCGATTGAATTGGGAACAAAAACAAAACAAAAAAATGCAGAGTCTGCAAGCGAAGGCCTCCGAGTGGAGCGGAGTCGACTCAGCCGACGCGTTCTCCATTGACGACACCAATCTCTTCCAGAAATTGGGCCTCCAGACCTTCATTAACCTCTCCACCAATTTCTATACCAGGTCCCTCATCTTTCTCTATGTTTATCTTTTTATCTTTCTTTTTTTTTTTTATTTAAATCTAAATGCGGAATTTTTGGTTAGTTTCGTTCATTGTATTCAGTTCATTTGTTTGTCAAATGTCAAGTTGGGATTTTTTAGCCTTGATATTTCATCTTTTGAAGAAATTAGATAAACAGTTATCTTTTTCTAGGGAAATCGGAATCCGATCTGCTTTATCAGCTGCGAAACGAAACTTTTGATTCGAAATAATCGGTCTTTTTCATGGAAAAATAGGGTATATGATGACGAGGAAGAATGGTTTCGGTCGATTTTCGCAAACTCGAAGAAGGAAGACGCCATCCAAAACCAATACGAGTTTTTTGTTCAGAGAATGGGAGGTCCTCCTCTCTATTCTCAGAGGAGAGGTACCAAAATCTTTTCTTTTCAAAGTCTCTCGCTCTTCTTCTTTTCTTTTTTCTTTTTTTTAAATAGTTGAGTATTGTTGTGATCATGTTTTACCTTCACCCAGTAAAACATTTTTGTTGGAAACTCTATTTATATAACTGTTGGGAAAGTTCTATGGTCGGGTATGAAGAAGTTTCTTATTGGTTCATATATGACCCTACCGGGCTTGCCCAGCGGGTGGGAGAAGAGGGGTTTGGATAGGGATTCTCGTGTTCGAAGGTTGGGAGTGTTTTTTATTTTTTCTAATAAGTGGGAGTTTTTATTTTATTTTTAAAAAAATATTGGTACGTATAGTTTTGGACTGTTAAATTTTTATGGAGTTCTGTTAAATTGTTTTGCTTTTGGATTGTGATTTGATTCACACCCTACCATAGATTCTCCTAATAGTTATTTTCTTAAATTTTACCACTAGTAAATTCAGTTCTTATTTTCGTCCTATATGGTTTTGAAGTTTGTATAATGCAAACATTAGAAGTTGAATGCAACAATGTGTTAAGGTAGAGTCCATGACTCTGAGTTCTGAAGGAAGTTAATAACTTGGAAAGGTGTGATTTTGTTGATCTAATGTTCGTTTCCTAGTGGCCCTATTCCGCACTTTGCACCAACTGTTCTTGGTTTTCTTCTAGTCCTTTTTCGAAATCAATGGTGAAACAGTTTCCAAAGGTTCAAAATTGAATCACCAGCTTTTTAATCCCGTAATCTGAAATTTTAGGAACCACGTCACTTACCTTATTGTCCAAAATTTATATGATTCCCAAAGAATTCCCGAGGTATTTTGAATTCATTAGCTTGGGAAAATGTTCACCAAATGCCTTAAGCAATTTTTCGTTTGTTCAATTTGATGCCTTAAGAATCAATGGTTGGTCAAGGCATTTGGTGAAGATTGATTCTTACAACATTGACAAGTTGGGGTATAATTTTACTCTACTTGGTGAGTGCTCTGTGTGAATATCGAGTTCCAATTGATATTCTAGTCAAAACACCTTCTCCTAAAATACTAGTTCCATCAACTCATAATCAATTGCGAAGAAATTACCAGCCCGACCCGAGTTTCTGATCAGAGCTTTGGGGATTTTCCTTTTTTCCTTTAGGTAGCATAGTCTTGATAAAGTTTGTCTTTAGCAAGCATTTAAGAAAATTTCAACCATCCTTTCGTACGTTCACTCAATTAGCTTCCGTTTTACTCGAAATATTTAGTGCAGGAGGAACAATTTTTTCACCATTTGTTAAGTTCAGTTTGATAATACCCGTTTCATACTTTGATTTGGTCAGGCCATCCTGCTCTAATTGCACGGCACCGACCATTTCCTGTGACACGCCAAGCTGCGGTGAGGTGGTTGCATCACATGCAACAAGCATTGGACAGCACCCCGGATATTGATGCAGACTCGAAAGTCAAGATGATGAACTTCTTCAAGTAAAAGCTTTTTACCAGATTTTTTTTCTCCCCTTTTCGGCTGAAGATCCGAAACTAATCTGTTTCTTTAGAAAACCACGGCATTATATTGAAGAGTCAATTTTGATTAGTTTTTCGCATTCTTTGGTTTTGTTTTCAGGCACACAGCATTCTTCCTTGTGGCTGGAGATGAGTTAAAGAAGAATCAAACCCAGCCAGCTCCGTGCAAACACGGGAGTAGCAATCACCAGACTAGTTAAAACTTCGATTAGAATATTCTTGGTCACTTTGGGAACCGATACCACATAATTATTGTCGAAACCAGAGTAAACTTACAGTGATGTAGACCGTCACTTATTGAACACCCATATCAAAAAATCTTGCAAGTTCTATCGTTGCAAAACTGTTTGTTCGTTACATGATACAAAAATGTCTGATTTGGCTATATCAATCGGTCTCTATAAGTTTCTATACATTAGGTAGTCTGTGTTCTTTTTCGTAGCATTTCACTATGTTTGTGCCCTATGTTGAATTAGATGACTCAATGGGAAATCTTTTTACAAATTTTAACAAAACGATGAGTTTGTTTTCGATATTCGATTACGGTTTGAAGCTAAAACTGCAAAATAGACGAGGGTCGATATGACTTGGTCGTGTTAGACTGCTGCTCCTGGGCACTTGGTTGCTCAAAACTCCCTATTTCTTCAACTTAACTTTCTGGCAAATGGTCTCAAAGTTTTCGTTTTAAGACAATTTTTTTTTTTTTTGGAAAAAAAAAAAAATCTCAGTCTCAAATTGGATATCAAATATGGTTACGGTTAAATCTGAAGCCATCTCCCTATTTATTGTATAATTATTATTTCTAGAATTCATAAAAGGTGACTTAAACATTAATATTTCTGTAAATTCAATCATCAATGGCTACAGTTTCATGAATCCGTAGATAATTTTTTTTTATTATTTATTTTTTATTTTGATACTGTACAGAACTAAACCCAGGGTGGAAAGTGGTGACCGTACAGTTAATGATAATGTGCATATTGACTCATAATTAGTTACGAGGTAATGATCGTGTGGGATATGCTTGAAGATTGATTTCATTTATATAATTAGCAGTTCCATTGTTCATGTTATTATTACCACATAATAATTCTTATCATTATTTAAAAAAAAAAAAAAAAAAACTCATCATTTTATTGAGAACGGCCTATACAAGATCTCTTCAGTTGTCCGGTGCTGATTTTGTGGGGTTTTTTTTTTTTTTTTTTTTTTTTCTGTTTTCTTTTTTCTTTTCTTCTTAAGCTGAGTTTGTTGGGAGTTTCTACGGTTTTCACCATAGGAAGAACAACAATTATTGACTTAAACTAACGGTATGATGTCCACATTAAAAATCTACGATATACGAAATAAAACTATAAATCTAAATAATTAAAAAGTTAATCTAATAATTAAAAATGCAGTAAATCGCCGATTTGTTGTGGTTTTTTATGAATACTTCTCATATCTGCTATAGAGGCCCAAGCCAAGCCAAGGAAAACTGGGAAAACCTAAGATGAGCAAGCTCACGTGCAAACTGCAAACGCACATGAAAAGGCCAAAAACATGTATAATTGCCTTTGCAGTGAGCTCGAGATTTGCATTTGTCCATTTTCGATACTTTACCATATTGGTGTAGATCATCATATTGGTGCTACTATGCAAAAATTTCAAGGACATAAAAAACATCATAACTATATTCTGAACTGTTAGGTATTTGTATACTCTTTTATTTTGATAAAATTTTATTTTAACATTCAGAAATATACACTATCAATAGGATTGTTTTATCATAGAAAATTCCACTAATTTATCGATTTATTTGGCAATTTGAGTTTTGGCATGGCCCTCCCAAGTCCAAAGTCTCCTCCAAAAATTGAATTTAGAGGAGGAAAAAAAGTGCATTACGGTTGCAAATATAATAAATTTCAGAAACTAAAATCTTTAGTAGTTGAATTTAATTTAATATTGCAAATTGAAAGTTCACCAAAATAAATTTAAAACAAAAAACACTGCAAATTGAAAGTTAAGTAGTGATAATCACATCTCATTTGATTATAATGTCTAGAGTTCAAATCTCTTATCTTCAAATTAAATTTAAAAATAAAAAAAATAAAAAAGCAAAATCTTTATCCCTTTGGCCCCGCGATGAGCCAGAAGATTGCTTTGTGTAATGATGCAAACAGAATGTCAACAAAAAAACTATTGAAAAAAACAGTCCCATCTCATCATTACGCCCATTCATAGATCTTTTGCTCATTTTATGTCATCGTCGTAGGAATCTCCTCTCAAGAACAACACATAGGAAAAACCCATTAAAAATTCAATTTACCCATCACTGTTAAAGTGGTTTATAAAGATATAGAATCCTTAGTTTTGACCACCTCTCTATGCGTGTAAAGAAAACACGTAGAGCCTACGATTTTGAGGTACGCTCTCTTTTTCAGATAAATAGTTTAAATCTTCTTATGTGTATTATCTTGAAATTATATTCTTTAATATAAACACTAACGACTTATCCTTGTCTGTGTAGGAAAACATTCGACCACACGCTATATAAGTCGCATGGAACTAGTCGGGCTCTGGTTCTAGATACACATTATTTAACTAAATATAAAGGATAATTTAATCTAAAAATGCTATTTTATTAAGGGAGAATCTATGGTAGAGACCTTAGAAAGGTCTCTACCGGTAGAGCCCTTTTTTAGACCGTTAAGATTCAATCGAACGGTTAAAACGTTGATGGTGTACGATATTTATCGTACATCTTACCTCACATAATCCTTCTCACCCAAACTCTTCTCCGTCGCCGGCAATCTTCTCGCCGCCGGCGACGGACGCCGGCGACTCACTCCCGACGCCGGCGAACCACCTCCGGCCTCCCCCAGCCCCGGCCGCCGGCGACCCATTTTCTCTCTCTTCCCCTTTCTCTCTCTTTTCTTCTCTCTTCCCCTCTCTCTTCCCCTTTCTCTCTCTTCTCCTCTCCCCCGACGCCGGCGACCCACTCCGGCCACTCCGGCCCCTCCACCACCGGTCCTAGCCTCGGCCGGCCGGCCGCCGGCGACCTCCGTCTCTCTCTTCCCCTTTCTCTCTCTTCTCTCTCTCCCTCTTCCCCTCTCTCTCTTCCCCTTTCTCTCTCTCTTCCCCTCTCTCCCGCCGCCCCCCACCCCCAGCCCCCCCGATACCCCCCAGCCTCCCCCCACCCCCCTGCCCCCCCGGCACCCCCCCCCCCCGACGAACCCCCCCTCTTTCTCTTCCCCTTTCTCTCTCTCTTCCTCTCTTCTCTCTCTCTCTTCCCTCTTCTCTCTCTTCGCGGGCCGACGGGAGGGGGTGCCGGGGGGGGAGGGGGGTGGGGGGTGCACGGGGAGGGGGGGCTGCACGGGGGGGGCCGGGGGGCTGGGGGTGGGGGGCCGGGGGTGAGGGGCGGCGGGAGTGAGGGGAAGAGAGAGAGGGGAAGAGGGAGAGAAGAGAAGAGAGAGAGGGAGGTCGCCGACGGGCGGCCGGCCGGCCGGGACCGGGACTGGGACCGGTGGTGGAGGGCCGGAGGTGGGTCGCCGGCGTCGGGGGAGAGGAGAAGAGAGAGAAAGGGGAAGAGAGAGAAGAAAAGAGAGAGAAAATGGTCGCCGGTCGCCGGCGTCCGGCGGCCGGGGCTGGGGGCCGGAGGGGGTCACCGGCGTCGGTTGCCGGCGGCGAGAAGATCGCCGGCGACGGAGAAGAGTTTGGGTGGGAAGGATTATGTGAGGTAAGGTGTATGATAAACATAGTAAATCAATAATATTTTAACCGTCCGATTGAATCGGACGGTCCAAAAAGAAAGGGATGTATGGTAGAGACCCTTTGAGGGTCTCTACCACAGTCATACCCTTTTATTAACTGCATTCTTCATTATTATTAGTTTTTTAATCATGTAGATATTGACTTGAAAGATTATGCGGATTCTGTGTCATAATAAATAGAACTCCAAATTAGTTTTTTAGCATTTGTAAATCCATAAATCGTTTGTCATAAAGATTTGTGGATGTCATTTCAGATTTGGAAGTGACTATTTTTGTGTATGGAATTTTTGCTTTTGGAGGTTCAAAATGCAAGCAAACTCTAAGTTGAAAAGTATTCTCCCTCCAAATTAGCATGCCCAATAACATTAAAAAAGTAACAATTTATATTCCACAAGATTCTCTTTTACCACGTTGCCTCCCACTCGTGAGTAAATAGAGGGGGGAAAAAAAAAGTAAAAGTTGCATGACAAAGCTTCTCAAAAATCGAAGCATCTTTAAACTGCCTTGTGACCAAAGTAAGGTAAAAAAGAAAGTTGGAGCATTCATGCTTTTCTTTTTGTCGTGTGTTTTTTTTTTTTTTTTTTTTTCACATTGCATTGAGATTTGAGATTCATCATAAACTAAGGTCAAAACATAGAATAACTAATTTACTAATAACCAATTGTTCAATTAAAGCCACAAGTAATTGGAACAAAAACAGTTTGTATTTGACCCGGCAAGTGAAAATGAATAATCTAATATATGAATTAAAATCCTATTATCTCAACATGTTCATAATCTTGTTGTTGATAATAACAAAGTCATTATGATATTAGAAAAAAAAAAAAAAAAAAAACACAAGCCAATAGAACCCAGAGAAAAATTGGAACTAGAATCCTAAAAAAAGAGAAAGGGAACAGAAAATGCAATAGAAACATGATTTCTCAGAAGGGTTTTTTTTTTTTAGGAGAAAGAAAAAAGAAAAAGAAAAGAGAAAGATCAAAATGCTATACAACTTTCTTTATTGACAATATCAATCCAACAAGACAATAGTCTTGGGGAAAATCCTAGAGGGATCAGCAAATCGAGCAGAGAAAGAGCGAAAGAGAAAATCGGGCTCTTCCCACCCCATTCCTTGATCGAAATTCTTGGAATACGTGGTGGGATCATAAGAAGGCTGCAATCTCAGAGAAGAGCAAGAGTATAATTTGTTCTTGATCATCTTGTTCTTGTTCTTGTTACTATTCCCTTGCAAGATCTTGATTTTCCTCCAAAACGACCGCCAACCATGCCGCGACACGCCATAGCCGCTTTCTTTCGTGTTGTAGACCTCTCCCAATACGATGGTTCTCCGGCCTGAAGAAGACTTGTACCATTCTTTGATTCCCATTGTTGCTAAACAAAGAGCAAGGCCTTTTTTTTTTTTTTTTCTTTTTTTTTTTTTGGTGGGGGTTCAAACTTTGTGAATATGTTCTTCTACTTAAGAACCAAGCTGGTGAGGCTTTTGGATATATAGATCTACATATATAAGTATATATATATATATATAATTGTTGTAACGTGACTTTATGATGCAAGTTGGATGATTTGTTTAATTGGTGCAAACACGGTGTGGAAATAGTATTTTGGTTTCTCCGTGTAGAGAGAAAGGAAATGGAAATAGTTATGCATTTAAGCTTTTGTAGATGGCTCTAGTTTAAGTTTGACTTGACTCATACTCGGCTTAGAGTTCAAAAGATGGCTCAATTTGCCAAGTCTTTTTTTTTTTTTTTTTTTTTTTTTGTGAACATTTATATACCTGTATTTATAGAAAACAAATAAAAATAAATATACGAATACTTGCCTACTTTTTGTATTTATCACATGTAACTCCCTCAACACAAAACAAAATCACATGTAATATGCTAATTAGAGAATCATAATCTGTAAATAAAAGACAAACTTATAACTACTGGAATCGTTTGCCTTGGTCAAATATAAATCTCAAAATTTTGGAGCCTCTTTATTTTATATACATATATATATATATATATATATATCTGTATATTTTGAGCTAGCACCGGCCAATTGGCTATAACCTCGGTGTTTTATTTTCTAGTTTAATTAAAAAAAATTCTGCATAAATATGGCAAAAAAGAATATGGACATGGACATAATAAATGACAGGTTTTAGTCTTCAAACAAAAAATAAAAAGAAAAGAAAAGATTAGGATCTTCTTCAGCAATTACGGCTTAACTTAACAAACACCAGAGAGGAAAAGAAGTGGAATCTAGAAGCGAGTTACATCAGCAAACATTATTGTTTTTTTTTTTTTTTTTTTTTTTTTTAATTTGATTAGTACACCAGCAAAGCAAAGAAAACATTGTTTAAATAAAATAAAAATAAAGATTAAAAAAAGGGTCAAATTGATACCGCCGAAAGGGTCATTGATTGCAAGCCGGCTTGCAATCCTTGATTTATCCCCCTACATTGCTAGTTGCTACCTTGCTCCCTCCTTATGAAAACGACTTTTTTTTTTTGTTTTTTTTGTTTGTGAAACTGTGAAACGATTCAGGTTGATTGTGTTGAACGTTTCCAAAGATCAACTACAACAAACGTACGTACTTTGAGAAAATTCAGAAGTGATTCCAAGTTTGAAGCTCTTTTTACCTTTATTTATTTATTTTTTCCTTTACTATCTTTGTTTATTCAACTACCCTGGCCAAACTCATAATAATTAAGCTCTCAAAAGAACGGATTTTTTTTTATGTCTACTTGTCATTAAAAAAATTTAACATCGTCGGGATTTATTGAACTGTAATGGAATGTAATAGGAAAAAGAATGGTTTTGACTTTTGAACAATTGTGTTTGGTAGTAGGGAATAAGATGTATTTTCTCTTACAATATTTGGTATAAAAAGAATGAAAGGAAATGAAAAGCATCTCTCTTATTTGGTATAGAGATATAAGGGAAAGCAACATGAAAATATAATTTATTTTTAAATGACTATTTTATTTAAAAGATAAAATCTCTACAATAATCTATCCAACTTAAAAGAGATTAAATTAGAATGTTTTGAAAGATTCCCTTCCCCAAACACATTCTCTCCTTCCAAACACATTCTAAAGATAAGGAACACAAAATGATTGTTGATTTTATTTAGTTATGTTTGTTTGGAGGGAAGGAAAATAAAAGGGAAAGAAAGGCATATAACCTAAGTGAGAAAAATAGGAATGAAAAAGAATCTTTCAATTATTGTGTTTGGTATGAATTCCCTCCTCTAACATCTTCGTATAAAATTAGAGGTTTTTTTTAAAGGATTTTCATCTAATTCATTCCCTAGTCTTTTCTCTTATACCAAACAATCATGAATATTAAAATCCTTTCACTAGTCCCCTCACCTTTCTCCTTCCCCCAAACAAGCTCTTAGTGTTTATTTTCAATACAAATGCCATTACTAATGCTATGTTCTTTTCTATATTTTAATGCATATTGTTATTTCAAGTGTTGTATGAAGTTTTGTTGTAGATTTTAAGATTTGAAACTTATAAAAGTAAACTTTTAATTTTAAAAATAACGTTTAAATGACAATCTTGTAACAATTAAATGAAAAAATCAATACATCAACCCATATCAGCTTTATATCAAAATTTAATATAAAAAATAGCAATGTATCAAATAGTACCAAAAATAACACTGGATCAAAAGCGATACGCTTCTTACTTAAAAAAAATGTTTATTTAATACGAATGAGAATGGGAGTGGGAAGAATGTTTCTCCTTCTCACTTATTTTGTGTTTTACATACAAAATTAAGATTGTTAACTTGTTGGAGTTCACATGTGGAGAACGAGAAAGAGGTTCAACAAGTAAGAATGGAATTCAGGGTCTTAGATCACAATATCAAACTTTAATTTTATTTTTTTTTTAAATTTAATAAAATGGGTATTCATAAAGATTCCATAAGATTTCATGTCTTAAAAAATAAGCAAAAACAATAGCAGTACTTAAGAGTCACGTACTTGTTATATAAAAAAGCGATCATGAGGACACGACTAATTTATCAAATATTAGTCTACTTATCTTTATCTTTCTTTTTTTTTTTTTTAAGTTGCAATCTAGTAATATAATAGTTGTTTATACTTTTTTCATTTTTCTAACAAATCAAGTGACATTAATTCAGTACTCCAAATTCGATCGTGTAAAATCAAACCCCACATAATAACTATGGCTGCAGAAAGCATACACCATTGTGGTCCAAAATTGCAATCCCAAAAAGTTGGTAGGAAGAGAGGTCCAAAATTTATAACCATGGAATGTTTGATTAAAGTAGCAGACCCTCCCTCCCCATGTGTGTGTGTGTGTGCGCGCTTCAATGAAGCTGACCTTGGGGACCAGACTATCCTTTACTATCTTGGGCCAAGTCCAACCCCACCTGGGGACCCACAACACTAAAGGACACCCGACAAGAGTTCAAATCTACTTGATGATTTTTGATAATTTATCAATTTATTTGAAAGTTTTTAATACATTTAAATATTTTTTATATGGTTAAATTTTTAAATTTAGATAATATAACATAATACTATTAAGACAATCAATAAACCAGAAAATTCGATACAACAAATCTTGACTCCACTGATAGAATCTCAATGACGGAGCCAACTTATTGTTTCAGTAAGAGCATACATTAAAGGATAAAAGTTACCCCTATTTATAGAAGGATAATCAATTTAAGTGGAGGTAAGGTAAAATTAAAAAATAAAAATAAAATTCATTGAGAACGGAATCCCCAACTTGACCATGAATGGCTCCACTCCCGCCAATAGTGTTCAACACCACTAACTAATAAAAGATGAATTTCGTGTCATGGGATTTATAGATGAGGCTCATATTTTATTAGGGATGGTTTGAAATTGTAAGTATTTCCACAAACATGTCCTAGAAGTTCTTCAATAAATATCACACTGACATTAGCTAGAACAAAAGAGTTTAGAACAGTGACTACAAAAGTTACAATTTGACTCTCTGAGAATCACAGTACTTGCCTGTGCTTTAGGCTGGTGTGGAAGGCTACAAGAGCCTCTTGACAACAAAATTTTCCACACAACTACACAAAGAACAAGGACTAGTAACAAAATACATCTCCAAAAAAACAGCTTCTATACCAGGCAAAAACTATACTTTAAATAAGGACCGAGTCGGAGAAACTTTTGCAACGAGGATGGAGATTACGCATTAGGACCACTGTTTGATTTATGCGGCTTCGTAATGGACCTCAGATTCTCATAGCCATCCGAGCAGGCGTGGGAATAGTCTGACATGGCGCGGAAAATCTCTGGCAGTCGAGTTTTGAGACTTCCGAGTGACTTTTCTCTGACCTGGAGGCAATGTCTCTGGTGAGCTTCGATTTCCTCTTTCAATCTCTTCTCCAAGCTCTCGACAACAAATTTCTTCTCTGAGACGGGATCTTTTGGATTTACATCTTCACCTCTTTCGGGGTCCATTTCGTCAGGCCCCCTACGCTGCACGTACTTCTGATACCACTCTTCGAAGGCCTGCTTTTTACGCAGATACTCCTTTCTGGTTTCTTCGCACTTCTCCTTCAGCTTCATCTCTTCCTCCTGATGAAGTATAATGGTCTTTATTACTGCGGCAAAGGAGGAAATCGCGGATTTGGCAAGTTCATCTGGAAGCTTTTCGAGTAGGTCATGCCACGAGAGGAGAAGGGCTTGAATCGGGGGATTCTGAGCTCTTGGTGGGGATGAGATCTTCTCTTTTAAGCTGCTCTCAATGGCGATGAGATTTAACTTCAACCAACTGTTAAGAGCCTGGATGTATTGTTTTTGATGAGTCACAAGCTTTTCGAATTGAGAATGCCATTCTTGGATGACGTTGAAGAGTTGGACGGTACGATCATGGTGTTGCTTGATTGTTTCCTTTGGAGCATGGGCAAGGTCGAGGCCCTTAAGGTCTGTAACAATCTTCAGCTGACTGTCGTGGTGTATGCACATGGTTTCCCACATTATAGCCATCCTGTGGTTCAGATATCAAACATTTATGGTCATGATCAAATATTAAGCTAAAAGCACAGTCCTCACTAACGCAGTAGGGGTTTTTGAAATGAAAACAAAGATGACGCGAAGAATTAGAATCGGAAGTGTGAGAGTGTCTACATCAATTCGACTAGCGAATGATAGCACAACAGCTTAGGCAATGTCAGAGAGGTCATGAGAAGAGGGAATCAGTTGGCTCTTTTAACATGTTCGGGTCAGAAGAATCCAGGAGTTCCCGAGTTAAAAGAAAAGTACTTTCGTAAACGGGCAAAATTACTATAATCAGATATAGGGTTCTAGTTTGATCTATAAATGCCAAAACTAAGAAATGACGCAAAACAAAAAGATATGAAGATGAAAAACCTATAATCTGTTCGGACAAGAAGACATGACGGATAGTTCAGGAGCACTAATAAAATATCTTGAAGAAAGATTTTGTTTTCAAAACTCACCCATTGGCGAGACTAACAAGTTTCGGGTATAACTGCTCATCACGTAACCGATTTACTTCCGACACTGTAGAATCCATTGACTGCATGTCAACTATATATCTTGTATGCAAATGACTAACAGCTGCTTTGTTTTCTCCAAGGATTCAGCGCTAGCATTTCGCTTCTTCTGCTTGTTCAGCAATGCAACCTTCCTCTGATACTCTAGCTTCATGAGCTCACCTTGCTATCAAACACAACAAGATTCACAGAAGTTCCGACATATGAGAATAAAAGGAAAAAAAAAAAAACCCAGCTTGCACACTTCTATGCGCACCATATCGAACCTAGGATGAGAAGGAAAAGCCTTCTCATTTAACCATACACAAGAATTAGATTGCGCTTATAGTCACTCCAAATACGGACAACTAAAAATTGAAACGGAACACCATAACCAAAAAGCTATCGCGAAAAGAGAGAATTGGGCGAATCGAACGCCCTCATATACCTTGACTTCATCGTAGAGTTTCTTTTCCCATGCTAACAACTTGTCCAAAACAGTGGCGTTAGTTTCATTTTCTTCCGAATCAAATTCATCCTTCCCACCATCTCCATTGGGTATGCCTTTGAACGATCTGTTCCACGTAATCACGCGCATCACCCTCGCGGAATGATCAATATGTCCTGCATTAACATTCAATAGAATTAAGTATCTATTACAAAAATAACATACCCCCGCATCTCGCTAATCTTCCATTTGAACAAAGCCACTTTTCTATAGAAATCAAGCAAATCACTTTTTGAAAATTAGAAAGAACAGAAAACGTACAAAGGTGAGATTCTCCTGAACTTGATACGAAAACTTTCCCAAGAAAATTTGTTAAAAAACAAGGATGTCTTGGTATATACATACATATATATATATATATATTCGAATCTTTGAGGGGGGAAAAAAAAAAAAAAAAAGTTCCAACACAAGCAAACAATCTACTAAAAAAAGTAGTTATAGTGACATAAACAAACTCATAAAAACTGATAAATATAGACCTCGATTATCAGCAAAATTGGAGTGGTAATGCAAGCGAGTGGCCTCAAGCATTTTGGAGACCTCCTGAGCGCCCTCGGAGGCCTTCAAGAAATGGTCATCAATCTGGCTCAGCACCTGCACCAAGCTCACGGTTGTCGCCGCCGTCGCCTTCCCGACCCTCCCTAACTCCGGCGGTGCTGTGTTGGAGTGGTCGATGGTCGCCTTCGCCACCGCCGTCTCCTCCACCGCCGCCTCCGCCTTCTTCTTTTTCTTCCTCTCCGTCTCCTCCGCCACCACCACCGCCGCCGCCGCCACCTTCTCCGGCGTCTTCGGGTCGAGCTCGAGCTCGAGCTCGACCCGGCCGATCTTGTCCTCGTCTTCGCCGAAATCCACGCCCTCATGTTCGCCATTCTCAACGCTAGCGTCTTCTTCCTCCGCCGTCCCCAACGACGACCCGGGGATGTTGTCCACATTGAAGAAGTAGTCCCACGCCATTCCTTTCGACTCCGGCATCGGCGGCACCGACTTCATCTCCGGCGTACGTGGCGACGAACTCGCCTCCGCCGCCGCAGAAACCTTCGGCGCCGTTTCCTTCCTCGACCGGCGCAATCCTTCTTCCTCTTCTTCCTCCTCTTCCTCGTCCTCCTCAACAATGGCGAACGAATCAGAGTTTTTGCGGAGATTCATTGGGATCTCAGGCATGGTGACGGCGCGCTTGAGCTGAGGGCTCGGACTCGGCGAGAAGTTCGGGAGAGGAGGCGGCGGCGGGAGGTTCTCAATCGGCGGCGGGGGCGGAGGCGGCTGCGGAGTAGCCTGTTCGAGCGTCTGCGCGTGCGAGGGGTGGTGGTGGTGGAGGTGCGGGGCCTCCTCGGACTCCCCCTGGGCGTAGTCGCTGAGGGCGGCGCCGGTGTTCTTCATCGCGACGGCGTAGCCGGAATGGCCGGCGGAGAAGGCGTTTCTGGCCACCACCGCCTCCTTCATAAGGATTTTTCGGTCCTTGCATCGAGAAACCGACTCTTCGTTCTCGATTCTCGACTGGGCACACCCCATTTTTTTCTTTCTTTCTTCTCCCAACAAACAAACAAATAAAATTAAAAATTAAAAATTAAAAAAACAAACAAACAAAAACTCTTTCAGATTACAAATTAGCTTCTTCTCGACATTACAGTCGACAGTGAAGTAGAAGAACACAGATAAGGAGTTTCTGGGTTAGAGAGAGAGAGAGAGGAGAGAAAGAGAGAGAGGGGAAGCGAAGAGAACGGTGTGTGACTGTCTGTGAGGCATGAAAAGGAGGAGAGAGAAAGAGGAGAGAGAGAGGGGGGAGGAGAGGATAGTGCCAAAGCATCGTACGCAGGGATGAGTGAGCAAGGACAGAGCAAGGACTGCGCAGTGCCAGTGAGCAGAGTGGGGGAGACGAGGGAGGGGAAATGTGAACGCGCCGAGATTGTGGGAAAAGATGGGTACTCGCTGTGGTTGATGACGAGGTGTCCTAATGTTGTGATATAAATTTTAATTTTTAAAATAACGGTCACATTCTTTGAGGCTCTCTCTTTTTTTTTTTTTTTTTTTTTTTTCTTGGTTGCGCGTTCCCGGTCTTGTGTCTGTATGCAGTGCAGGCGCCACTCAGCAAAATGCAACTTTGTACATACCTATCTACCAAAAAAAAAAAAGAAAAAAAGAAAAAAAAACTTTGTATATATCCATTTCAGTAAAAAGAAACGACAGAAAAAAAATGTAGTTATGAGCCACTAGAGTTTTTATTAAATACTGTTTAAATTTTTTTTTGTTTTACTCACCGTTTCGATGACAGATTAAGTATTGCTTAAACAATAAATTCAATTAAAAAAATAGTATAAAAAATATATAACAAGTGAGTGTAAAATAAGGTATTAAATAGAGGAGGTTACATCCAAATAAAGCACCCCCGCTCTCTCTCTCTCTCTCTCTCTCTTCCTCTCTCACTCGATACGTTGTATATATTTTTTCTAAAGGTCGACGTCCATACTGTCTCTTATTGGTCATCAGACTCTCGGTCCAAGAAGAAAAGATGCTTTGGCTCCATGGTGATGACTTTGGTGCGAGGAGGGCATCATCGTCGTCCGAGGGGGTGCATTTTGTTCTCTTTGATCTTGTTGGTTGACTTGTCATTTGTATACTATCCATGTAGTCCGGATTTTTTTTTTTGCTCAGGATTGTGATAGTTATTTGTTTAAAATAAATACGATGTTTCTGTCATGTAGGTGTTGGGTTTTGTCACTATTGTTTTGTTTCTATTTTGTAATAATGTAGGTGCTGTTATCATGCTCTCATATTGACTATTGTATTAGTTGTGTCCAATGTGCTAAACTTATTTCTATGCGGTGTTGGTTGTAATTGTTTTGCTATAGGTTTTTATAGTCTCAATCAATCAGAGTTTTTCATTAAATGTAATGATGTTATTGAAAAAGTCAAATGTGTGCTTGATAATTAGTGTGTCTTTTCAATTTTTCGTTGTTGGCATTACCCTTGTGCACGTCATTAGAATTTACTGTTGGAACCAATATGTACTGATCTGTAATTAGGGTTAAGTTTCATTATTGTCATGTCAATAATTACATCCATATAACTAATGGAATGAGTAAAAATGATAACATTTAGTGCTTGTTTGGTTCACAAGCTTAAGAGTTTGTTTGGTGTTTTAGTTTGAATTAAGATTTTTAAATTTCAATAGTAATTTTTGTTGACGTTATAGAAAAAACAAAAAACTTTTTCAGAAAAGATAAAAAACTTTATCAGAAAAAGACAAAAAAAGTACAGTTTCACTTGAGTGGAACTAAAGTGCCAAACAAACTCTAAACCATCATTTTCAAACTTTTTTTTGTCTTTTTCTCAAAGAGTTTTTGTCTTTTTCCCAAAAAGTTTTTTGTCTTTTCTGAAAATTCAAAAAACTTTACTATTGAAACTTAAAAATTTCAACTCAAACTCATGAACCAAACGAACCCTTAATAATTCGTATAGTATTTCTCGGAATTTTTAAAGTTTAGGAATGACATTTAATAGTTCAAAGAGTATTTCTCTGAATTTTTAAAATTTAGAAAGCAAAGTACAAGAACACCAAAATTCAATGAGAAAAATTATGTAAATTGATAGTAACGTTTGTTTTTGTTTTTTTTTTTTAAGAATTTGATTATAACGTTAACCCTGTGGTACTTTTCATTTGTGAATCAAGTTGATAAAATTTTGGCAAAAAGTTAATAAAATTTGGTATTGGGTGGATGGAGCCGGTAGAAGATTTTTGACCTTATAATGAGTGATCACTTTTTAATTTTGGTCATGCACAAAGTTATGGATTAATGATGCCAATGCTACCTTTCGGTATTTTCTTCAACGGTCCAGAATTTTTTTGTTTCTTGTTGCCCCTAAAAAATGCTCCTTACCATCTATTACCTAACAGTGATATATACAAATGTGTGTGTATATATATATATATATATATGTGTATATGTTTATGTCCGTTTATTTCAACCAATTTGAATTGGTCTTTCAAATAAGTTTTTGGAGTGAAATAGTTAGAATGTCATTCAAATGATATGAAATTATCTATTTGATCATTCAAGAAGAATGAAATTAAACACCCCAATAATTAGGCTCTTTTGAGTATATATACAATAGTAACATTTGAGTAATTTGTTTTTCTCTCTCTTCTATGTAAGCTTCAAAATACCATAATCTTTTTGTTTCAAATCTTATTAAGACGATTTTTTTTTTTCTCTCTGTGTTTAAAGCAAAAAGATTAACAAAACTATATTTATATATCCTATTCAAATCTGT
Source organism: Ficus erecta (assembly GCA_008635985.1). Lineage (NCBI taxonomy): Eukaryota > Viridiplantae > Streptophyta > Magnoliopsida > Rosales > Moraceae > Ficus > Ficus erecta. Next base: position 329,362 of record BKCH01000939.1, on the reverse strand, counting down.
CATGAAAATCGAGGTTTTATAAGGTCTGTTAGAATTATTTTAAATATTTATCTAAACACATATTCAAATACTTTATCAATTATTTTTATTCAAATTGCGAATATCCAAATACCATTTCAGATTACAATTCAAATGTCTGTAACAATCACAAACAACACTTAAAACATTTTTTATAGATTAATATAGCATTCGGTTTATTTCAATATATATATAATTTTTCTATGATATATGTTATTTTCTTAATAACTTCAAATAGTATCATATTATGTATACATTTACAAGTAAATCAACTAGTAATTACATGCATCTAAATAAAAAATTAGATCTACCGAACTTGTACAGTTGTCAAATAAGAGACTCGTTCTGTGTATGTATATTTATTGCTAGTGACTATATTTACACATCAACAATAGGCAACATTGCAGCAGGAGAAAAAGAGAGAGCCAAAAAGAAAACAGACAATAAAGGGAAAAATGGTGCTTTTTTTTTGTAGCAAATCAAATGGTTCGGTGTTTGTTTTTGTTTTTTTTTTTTTTTTTTTTTTCAATCAGAAAAAATTCCAATCATGTATAGCTAATTTTATTTTTAGGATAATAAATAGCTAATCTTTTGACTAATGAAATTTAGCACACAGACTTATTAGTTAAGATTAAAAACTAATAGATAACGTGACATCTTAATGTGAAGAACAATATAAATTTGGAAAGAATAAAGAGAAAAATGTAAATCACGTCTCTAGGCTAATATGTAAGAGAAGATGTAAGCCTTATTTTTATTTTATTTTTTGAGACTGGTCTTGATATTATTTATTATTTATTTATTTATTTTTTCTGAAGAGGTGTTAAATTTTAATCTTTTTTTTTTTTTTTTCCTTTTGAATTTAGAACGATAACAATATTATTAAAGGCATCAATTCTAATATCAATTTTTTTAATATTAAACTATGTGATATACGAGTTATTACATAAATATAAATGAAGATTAGATTTAATGGTCCGCGCATTACTCTAACTAATGTTTTATGCACATATATATAATTTATTACTACATACTAAATTGTAATGGACACTTTTATAGTACTCTTCAATGCTCATTACATAGCCTTTATTATTATTTTTTGTTTACCCTGCATTTACGAAATGCGTGTTATCCAATTAATATATATATATATATATATATATATAAACACACATACATACATTTAAAAAAAGATAGCACGCATTTTGAATAAGTTTCCGGCAGACAAGCATGAAATGTGACGACATGTCCGAAAACGACAGTGGAAGACATTATTTAATCCTTTCGTTAAACCTAACTTTAGCTAATAATAAACAAACTTCAATTTTCTTCAACTTCAATAACAAAAATGTAAATTTTCAACCACCAAACATATCGCTTGTAAAAGAAACTTTTCAACGTCAGTCGTAGAGAATAAGTTAATGACTTTTTGGCATTGAGTTCTTCATTAAATATGGCAAAAGGACAAAAGAAAAAAAAAAGAATAGATGTGATTCGAATAATTTACTCTTCAATTATTTTTCAACTTTTTCTTTTTTCCCTTTTCTTTTTGGCTTTTTAAATATTTTCCTTCTCTTTTTTTTTTTCCTTGATGAGAAGTTTAGATCTGGATTTTGAATCCGTCCCTGACAACACCATAGTAGGATTCTCTCATTACTTGCCTCATAAATTTTGTACCATTTTTATTTTAATAATGGGCTCAAGTTGTATATCAATTCTCAAGTAGAATCACAGAGGAAATACATAGAAAAGCTTAAAATTGAAACTACACTTTTACTTGTCGGGAGATACTATTGTGTTAATCGGTAAACTATTTTTTTCAATCATTTAATTATAAGTGTTCACGTTAAAAATGTACAGTATAAAACATAAAATTACTTCTAATTCTAAATGAGACAGATAAAAAATCAGATTAATTATTAAAACAACAATGCAAGTACAAATCTTAGGCTCCGTTTGCCTCATCATCTCAACTCAAACTAAACTATACTTTTTTCATCATGTTTTTTGTCTTTTCTGAAAAAGTTTTTTGTCTTTTCTGAAAAAGTCAACAAAATTTACTATGTAAACTTAAAAATCTCAACTCAACTCAAACTGAACCTGCGATCCAAACGGACCCTTAACCAAAGCTTTCCCAAGATTTAGGATGCATTAAAAAGCGTGAAAACTCATTTTTATTTTTTCAAAGGATAATTTAATTAGATGCCCTTATGTGAAGAAAAATTAAAGAACTAAAAAATATAGTAAACATTAACCAAAAAGATCTAGGGTATGTTTTCGAGTTTACATCTACTAAATTATTTTCTTATCTCAATAATTATCCGCTTAATATTATTTTGATGGCTAATCAATTTGTTTAAATATGTTTAATATTCAAATTTTTTATGTGACTAAATTCTTAATTATATATGATATAATGTGGTATTATTAAGGGGACAACCTTTAGGATAAGAAATTCATGATAGGAAATCTTAAATCCTATTTAAATTGTAGAACCCATTAAAGTATGTAACCTTAAAACCGCTGATACAATCACTACCTGTCTAAAACTAAAGCATTTCTTTTTCATCTACTTTTAAAGAAAATTATATCTCACATATACAAGTATCAATTCAAGATGATGACCCACACCCACAGGATTGAATGGGTTGGCAAAGGTAGATGATGCCTTCCTTAACCTCTTCTTTCGTTCATCAAGGTTCGAATTTTATAGAACTCCCGTAAGATTCCCGCTCCAGCGTGGGCTACAATAATATTGGGTTGATGATATTCTAAGTGAAACATTTATTGACGACTGAAAAATGTTAGATTAAAAGTTCATATCTTCGTTATCATATCTAAAAAAATGAATCTGATGTATGAATTTGAAATTAAGATGATGATAAGATTAAAATTAGATACTTTTCACTTATCTTCAAAAAAAAAAAAAAAATTCAAGATGACGTCCTAAATTCTTTTTTTTACGTTGTTGACTATTGTCATATCTATTCAATTAACCTCAGTGGGGCCTGAATTTAACAAAAACCAGCAACTACGAGCAAAACTGTTGACATTGTGGAAAATATCACCTTCAAGAGAATCACGTCAGCAATCAGCAAAGCGCCGTCCTTTTGGTCCGTTTTTGGTCCCCTTTTTCTCATTTCTTACTTTTGTTCTTGTCGTTCATGTTTGTTTCCCATCAAAAGTGTCCGATCTCAACCACGTCCTGTCTCGAGCACTTGGGTTTGTCTCACAAAACATTATTCTTGTCGCAATGCATTATCAAGGGATAGAAGTTCAGATATTCCTCACTTCTTTTTTTCCTAAGTTTTTAGGATAAGACTTCCTATTTTACATCACTATAATTATTTAATTATTTTTTAATAATATGATCTATGATAAATCATTTTATGTTAGATATTGTAGATTTTTAATATGAACATTCATATATCATATAGTTAAAAATTCATCTAACAGTTAAAAACTATTCCGATTAAGAGTATAAAATAAGAAGTCGTATCATAAAAATTTTTATTTTCTTCTAGAAATAATTTAGAAGAAACTAGTAAAATAATGTAAAGAAAGAGAGGGAGAACTTTAGTTCCTTTTCACTTATAACTACATACAATTCCCAGCCAATTCTTCACCGGTAAATTTACTTATATACAAAACTTTACACAAGACAAAAGGGTGAAATATACGCCCTTACTCTTACCCACCGTGGAGCAATGGATTTTGTATAAAATTGTTGCACCAAAACATGACTCCAGAAGAAACATATATATAATTTTTTGATAACTGTGGTGTTCGAGACTTTGTCACGACTAATTCACGGGATTCACGCAAAGCACCCCTTCTACATGGAGCAGGTAAATCTCGGACATTTGGCCCGTGGGCGTGGCCCTAAGGAATTATTAGCATTTAACGGGAATCAAACATTAGACTCGAGAAGAAACATATTAATATTTCACATATGCTTCAACCCAAAAACATTGCCTCATTCTGGAAAGGACCCGAGCCATTTGCATGCGTTCTGTCCTGCCAAAGAGAGAGTAAATTGAGATGTTCATGTTGATAATATAGCATAATAACGCACATTGCTCTATGTTTGTCGGTTTAAGCCAGATGCATAGATACATACATATATATATATATATAGGAAAAGATATTAGCATTCGTTTTGAGAGCCCTAGGTGTTCAGGCTTGGATAAAATAAGCACTTGGGGTTAGGTAAAAGGGTAATATGCAAGAATGTCATAAATTTAATACCTCTTTATATTTATGTATATTATAATATTAAAATTAATAATTTTGTCATTTTATAATATTAAAATTATCAACTTTAATATTAGAGTGGACTAAATTATAAGAAGGTACTTAAAACATGTCTTTCCACCTAATTTTCTCTAACCTTTGTTTAGTGTTTAAATTAGAACTCAAATTTTTCATCTCAATTTTTGTTTTTTTTTTGTTTTTTTTTAAAAAGTCAACAAAAATTATAATTAATTTTTAAAAAGTCAACCAACTATAATTTAAATATTTTATCTTCAACTAACGAACCAAACGAAGGCTAAAGTTAGAATTTTACTTATTATTGTCTCTCGTTTGGTGTACTAGTGGATTACATTATTTGCCTTATAATATAATACTGAATAAAAAGTTAAGCACACTATTTTTCAGTCGAACTTGATTTGTAGTTGACTTCGAATAGCTCTGCATTATTTTATCTTAGGTGTTCATGAGCTCTTTTAAGCTCAAACAGCTTCAATCAAAAGGTCAAAAAAAAAAAAAAAAAAAAAAAAAAGAAAGGTAAGCTACTTGGCACATGAATGGTTATAATGGTGTCAACTTATGATGTGTTTGCTTGTGCGTAAGCAGAATATGCATGAATCAGAGTAAACAGAATTCTAAACAAGCAGAATTCAGAGTGAAGACTCAGAGTGAATAAGTTCACTTGAATTTAAAATTAGCATAAATATCATTATATTACTTGGATTTAAAATTAGCATAAATATCATTATATTTGGCAGCTGATGGAAGCAAATAACAGAGTTTTTCCAAATGATAAAAAATGCCAATTTTTAAATTAGAGTGAATAAAATTCTAAGTGAGTAGAATTCAAAGCGCAAATTCAGAGTATGAATAAATTTTTTACTTAGATTTAAAATTTGAATAAATATTAGTTTATTTCGCAGCTGATGAAAGCAAATCGCAGGAGTTTTCCCAAATTAAAATTTCAAAAAAATAAATCTGATTTTTCAAAAAGGATCTAGAATTTCAAACTCTGCCCATCATCTCCATCTGTGCATCCAATCTTTTCCTGTTTGACAAGGGGTCGTCATCCCTGCTTTGTCAACGTCTTGCATGCACCGATGTTGTTTCCGTCGACCATCATAGCCAAAGCTCGTGAAAAAGCACCTTAATCATCGTTGAGTCGCAATAGATGTTCACAAGTCAAAGTAATCATTGTTGTGTTCTTGGTTCCCGATTGTCAGACTACTCCAAGGGCTTCTGGTGATTCACTACTTTCACAGTGGGTAGGGCAGTCGGGTGACGGGGATTGGGATTTAGGGGTTACGGTTTCAAATTTAGGGATTTAGGATAATTTTAAAATTGTCGTTAATTTAGGGACTTTTGAAGTTACATTAAAAACTGATAAATAATGTGGACATATCTATTTACAAAATTTACTTTCTTTAAAGGGATATTTACAAAATTAAGTTAAAGATTACTGATTACGGGATGAAAACAACAAGATTGTGCAAATAAATTATTTCCTAAATTTACGTAAAAAGATTGAAATAGTGTGTTTACTAAATTATAAGAATTTATTTACTGAAAAATAATGTGAAAACTATTTATTAAGGTAAAAAATATATATATGAAAAGCATGTAACCAAGTTATTAAAAATTTTACGTGAAAAGATTGAATAATGTATTTGCTAAATTAGAAGAATTTTAAATTATATGTAGATTCTTTATTTATCAGGAAAAAAAAACAAACAAATATGTGATCTTGGTAAATACTAGATTTAATACGTAAACACCGGATTTATTACACAAACTAAATACCTAAAAAACAATACAAATATAGGATTTATTGTAAATATTAGATTTATTTAGTAAATGTTAAATTTATTATTATTATTTTAACTACAAAAACATGAAAAGAAAAAAAAAAAAAAAAAAAAAAAAAAATCAGTTTCAGTTCCAACTGAAAGGAAAGTACCGAAAAGGGACGACCAAAACAGAAATGTGTGATTCAACCTTCCAGCCGACCACCATCGGTGTTGATGCAGTGACAAAACCATTAATACGATGTCAAGTGGTCCTGTTAATGTCGCTTCGTCGATTAGTCATTTTAAACACCCCTAAATTGTTGGTAGAGCATCCTATATCATTGATAGTGGCAATTCCTCTCGTATCCGTTTCGCAGGGGAATAAATTGGAATTATAAGGGTGGCAAAAAGTTGTTACTTCATTAACTTGATGTTTTTGCATCCAACGATTGATGTTGTGACAAAATCATTAATCAATGTCAAGTAATGCTGTCGATGCTGCCCAACTGACAGAACCATTAATCGATGTCAAGTGGTCACGTCAATGTCGCTCCCTTGGTTAGTTGTTTTTTACACCCCCTAATTGTTGGTAGAGCATCCTCTATCGATGATTGCGCATTTCCTCTCGTGACCTATTTTTCAAGTGCCTAGTATGGAATTGTATAAGGGGCAAAAGAACCAACTTCGATACCTCAATATTTTTGCAACCAACGATAAATGTGGCAACAAAATCATCGATGTCAAGAGCTCCTGTCGATATCGCTCCATTGGTTAGTCATTTTGAACACCCCCTAACTGTTGGTAGAGCACCCTCTATCGTTGATTGAGGCATTTCCTCTCGTGATCTGTTTTTCAGGTGCATAGTATGAAATTTACATAGGGGCAAACGAATAAATTTGTTAACCTAATATTTTTGCAACCATCGATTGACGTGGTGACAAAACCATTAATCGTTGATTGAGGCATTTCCTCTCGTGATCTGTTTTTCAAGGGCATGGTATGGAATTTATATAGGGGCGAAAGTTAACCTGATATTTTTGCAACCATCAGTTGACATGGTGACGAAACCATTAATCGACGTCAAATGGTCCTGTCGATGTCGCTCCATATGTTAGTCATTTTGAACTCCCCCTTATTGATTGCCGCATTTCCTCTCGTGATCCGTTTTCCAATGGCATAGTATGAAATTATATAGGGGCAAGGAACAACTTCATTACCTCGATATTTTTTCAACCATCGATGTTCTCACTCTAGCTTAAATCCCTGGTGTGCGATACTTTCAAGGTAAATTTGCAATTTCTTGTATTGACGCTAGTTTTTACAACATCAAAAGAACCAACTCATTATGATCAGGTAATTTATCTGTTTACTCCCTGAATTATGAATATTCTGTCACTTTAGTCAATTTAGTCCTTAAACTTCTAATTTTTGACAATTTTAGTCCCTCACGTTAAAATTGACATCCAATCTCTTCTTTTTACTATCTAAAAGCACAAGTGCAAGCAATGACAAATAGGCCATAAGAATGAGATTATATAAAATATATAAAAATAAGTGTAGTTACTTCTCGAACCGTTATTCGTAGATGATAAGCTACTAACATGGACAAGCTCATCCATTAGTGGATTTTGTTTGGTAAGTCAAAAGTTGGACCGAACAGCTAAGAGGACTATGTTGAATCATGTCGCGTGTTTGGTGTATCGTCGAATTTGTACTAATTTGAAAAAAATTATTGAAAACTAATTTAGTTAAAATAATCATTAAATTGAATATTTAGATAAAAATAATAAATCCACAAAATATGTTCTTCATTTTTAAAAAATTAAGAAAACACCTTCGTGTTATTCTAATCTCTTTTCAAATTTAATTACATGTAATTGTTCAATCTGAAAAAAAAAATTGTAGTTTAGAGAAAACAAAAGTTATGCAAGGGAAAATTGTGCGACGAAGGGAAGGGAGGCAAGGCAATAAGGGGCATGGAACCCCTATGCTTGGCAATAGTAGTTGTGGAAGATCTAAGGTTAGGTTAGATATGGGGTCATTGGGGTGGGATCAAGGTGGATTTGGATGACTTACAAGCGGCAACGACTCTTGATGGAGAGGAAGGAGTTGAGTCACTAGGATAGAGGAAGCCAGGTGTCATCATCATTGCAAGGGGGAGCTCGCTCGCCGTCGAGGGGAAGGGAAGGAGCTGAGCAACATCGCTATTACCATCGAGGGGAAGGAAGGAGCTGGGTCACTGTCGCTAAAGTGGAGAGGCTCTAACAATGGGGTTGCTTGCTTAAGGTGACGTATTTGTTGGAAACGAGTGTTTGGACATACTCTAATACAAGTTCCCAGATAATCCCACATATTTTTGATGGATTAGTTATAATGCAGATGGGGGACTATTTACTGGTCGATGACTATTTAATCCATTCACGCGATTGTGATTTTTATCCTAATCACTATCCGAATATGACGTGCCAAACATTCCCTTGATGTACAAGAGCATTTCATCCTTGAGAAAATTACCTGGGACTTCCAATTTTGAAGAATTGTATTCAAGTGCAATTACGCACTACCATTTCTTGGTAACTTATTAGCAAGATTACTACTCAAAAAACTCTTCATGAAAGAGATTTCGACAAATAGATGAGGATGCTTCTACGTCCTTTCTTTATGAAAGTGGAACCCCACAGTGATGATGCCAAGAAAGAACCACGTCACCTAGAAATGTCTATTTGATTTGATCAGTTTGGAATTAAAACCTTAGCTTCATGTAAAGGAATTGAAAATTGTGGCTCCAATCCTCAATCTAGCGATACACTTAGGGTGTGTTTGGTAAGAAGGAGAGAAAATAGGAAGGAGGGAGTGGTAGATCACCAAGGTAAGTGAAATGAGGAAGGAGGGAGAGGTCATTTTCTCTTATGTTGTTTTGTATGAAACCCCTTCGATAATCTCTCTAGATTAGAAGAGATCAAAAATGGCATGTTTGGAAGGATGGACTCCTCTAATCCCTCCCTTCCTCCTTTTTCTTCTCCCAAACAACCATGAATGTCAAAATTCTTCCACTAATTCGACCACCCCTCTCCTTCCTTCCACTTTTCTCTCCTACCAAACACACTCTTAGATCCCAACCATTAAAATGTCTCTTGGATCCTTAGAGCCAATCAAATAGTTCAAACCCAAATAAATTTTGGTTCAAACCCATTTTGCTAGTGTTTTCATAACCTATGTGGCTCTTCACGCTATATTCTATAAACATGCATCCACACGACGACCTATCCGCTTAATACTCAAAACAATTGGGATTTTTTGGAGATTGGATGCAGTTCCCATAATCCCTTTGTTTAAATTCCATGACCTATCCTCTAGTATTCCCTCTACTTAAACTCCTTGGATCTATATATTCTAGTGTATCCTCTTATGTCTCTGCTTTCTAGTTTCTTGCAATGATTTAACTTTACTCTCATTCTATAGGAGCCTCAAACTTCTACAAATTACCAATAAAATTTCAACCTGAGCAATATCAAGCAACCACTATCAAATTGCCCATCCATATGGATAGAGGTGTTATAATATGCAAGAAACCAGACATGTCATGGGCGTTGTGCCAGCACATGGATGGCAAATGGCTTAGATACCAAAAGAAAAAGAGGACATGGAGAATGTTTTTTTGTAGAAGTTTTCAACCAAACTCCCTCATGCATTTACTATCATATTTTAATTGTTCAAGCATACGAAAGGAGCAATGTGATATTTTTCCATAAGTCTAAAAGAGATCTTGCTCAAAAGGGTACGAGATTCAGATAATTACCCATGATGGATTTTGATATCTGATGATTCGGTGGGAATCCTCAAAATTTGACACTTTTGGACAAAAAAGCTCTAGCAAAGGGCTGCCCTCTCATGATCTCCAGTCCAATAGCAAAATAGGAAACCTATACAAGACAATGCAGCATTAAAATTCAAGAGGCAACTGTCTCATGAAGCCTTGAGATTTATAAAAGCAAAAATTGTTTTGCCTTTTTCTTTCTTTTGGGTTGAAAACTTACCAAGAAGGAGTTTACAACATCAGTGTCCGTCTAGACTTGAGTTTTGCCTTCAGTTTTTTCAACTCCTGTCCCTGCATCTAATTTTGGTAAAAAGAACTAGTTCAGCAAATAAAATGAACTCGGGCAAATGTAAAGCAAACCCAAATATTTAATTATAGTGAAAAATTATGCAGGACATTCCCATCAAAGGAAGAATAATATTATCGGGCAAATCTAAGACCTGGTACAGCTTCTTCCACATAAGATCTGATTTTTCTTGTCGTGAACACCATTCCATTGCCATATCAAATTCAAGTGTATTAGGCTGAGAACAATGCGAAGTGGACACAGCATCTCTCTGGTTCATAACATACAGGCAAGAGCACATGTACCAAAACAAAAGGAAATGAGACAATAAAACTTAAAAGGGGTTGAATTTGTACTATGTTGGGTGAATGTGCACGTGTGAATGAGTGTGAGAGGGAGAGAAAGATCAGATACTCTACCTGCTGCCGCTGCATTTGGTGTCGGAGCTTATCAATAACAAAATGGCCAAAAAATGTTGGCTTCTTTTCTGGGAAGTAAGGAACTCCGAAACTGCCTACAAGAGGCCTGCACCTCGTTTAGCAGAAAACATATACAACCATTACACAAACACTCCCAATGTTGTAAACAAGCTTTAAACCATATCAAAGATAAATAAAGTTGCGTAGAGACTCCACATTGCATCTGGGAGGAAAAAAGATGGGTAATATAGAGAAGGGGAAAAAAAAAAAAGAGAAAACACAAGTAAAAGGGCATTCTCTAAGCCCTACAGGATGATTTCTCCACAAAGAAGATGAAAAGGTGAGATTTAATCTCATATCTGAAATAATGAGAAATTTGTCCTTACAGAAAATTTGAGATATCCAACTCATTAATTAGGAACTACCAAGGGGAAAGCCGAGATAATTTAACTAATCTTCCAATAAGCATTAAATGATAAAGTAGAAACTCATGCTATATATATTAGACCAAATTGTTTGGCATCATAAATCGTCTGCATGCCTACCTCCCATTTGATAATAGCAAACAGCTCTCTTCCAATCTTCCAACAACCATCTCTGCCGTCTCCTTTTTTTTAAAAATAACGAAAGCTTGACCTACAACAAGATGGACAAAAAATCATACTTCGGGAAACACAGGAAGCAAACAACAACATTTCTTTTGTGACAGAAATTGCCAAGAAAATGTCTTCATATGTTCCAGGAGTAATCAAAGCATTATCACAAGAATTTTCCAAAACCTGACAAACGAAAGAGGACAATTATCTTTAGTAAGAGAATTATAGTGATTCGAATCTCTTCGTACCAGAATGAGGGCTAGAAAACACAGTCCGTTGAATCATCTTTGCAGTGCATTTTTCCTTGAAACCATGCCATACAATATCCTGAAATGTAATATGTGAAATGAAAAAAATAAAGAAACCGTGGAAGTAATAGGCAGAGAGAGAGAACAATCTGTCGCCATTGCAAGTCAGGTGAAGTACTTCAATTTTAAGGTAGCGACTAGTAACATAAAACACAAAAATCACGAGAAAACCCTCAAGATGAAGCTCCATAAATCACCCAAAGCCAATGCATTACCTCCACTTCTGCTGAAGTATAAGAAGGATCCAAATTCTGAAGCAAAACAAGTGTCCCTTCTTTGTATGCATCTCGCAATTGGTCTTCCCAAGGCTGACATTGGGAATATAGAAATCAATCACAAAAGGGTAATATTATTTTCCACTAAATCGCATCCATTCAATCTTTTATTTAGATGCTTATAACTTATACTTCATATTTTAGCATCAATTTCCTCAATTTTATGGTTATGCTAATTGCAACTTGAGAGTCCTATATTTCAAGATAATTTCAAGGTTGTCAACGCAAACTAGCACAAATGGAATAAAATCAAGAGATACAATATAATTTAACTAGAATAGAACTTACAAGTCCAATAAACCATTTTCTTCTATCCTGTCAAAATATAGAAAGGCAGAAAGTGTAAGTCCTTAAAATTTGTAGTATATTAGAATGGAAAAAAAAAAAAAAGAAAGAGACTACCTCATATTAAATAATTGTCCCAGAATAACTTTCCTAAAATTATTGCAATTTATTACTTACAGCCTGAGGTCTGGGAGTAACTTCTAACTCTTGTCCGTCAGTTTTATGATCCTCATTATGAGACTTTTGGGAAGTTTCTTCAATCAATTTTCCATTAGAAAGTCTTGTTTTGTCACTAGGCTTCAGCTTTTTGGAAGGGCCTTCCTCTGTATAATCCGTAGAACGTTTAAGACCAGAAGTAGTTGGTACTTCAGTGGCATCAGAATTTAATCCTGGCTGTTGCATGCTATTTTTGCTCTTCTCTGCAGATTCAGAGCTAAGCTTTGCCTTCTTAGTTGGTTTATGCTCCAATTCAACAGAATCCGTAGCACATTCAACTTCACTCTCAACCTGCCTGACAATAACTTTACCATCTTTACCTTTACTATTCTTAGATTCTACTTTAGACCTTGCTAAGGCCTTTTGAATAAGCAATTCGGCAGCTTCATTTCCTGAAGTATTAATACAGTGTCCGTTTGTGTTTAGAGCTGCATAATCTGTGGATATGTTTTGCTCAGATGTAACAACTCTAGCATCATTTTGAACAGCATTTTCACCAACTTCTTTCCCTCTTGAATCAACTTTCAGAGTACCACTACTTTCCTTGAAATCCTTTTTATTAAGGAGTAACTTAACTGCAACAACAGAGAAACGAAGAATGTTAGGACTAGAAAACGTCAGCTATGAATCAAAAATCAAACAACTAAATTTCCGGTTCAAGTGATTAACAAGTACAGTTACCATCAGTATCAGCAATTTTTTCTCCTAGCTTGTCCATGATTTTGCGCTTCCCAACATCAAATGTTCGGCAAAATACAAAGTCAGCCATGTGAAGCTCTTCATATGTAGGTTGACAATTTCTGTCGTCTTTTGAAACGCAGACAACATTGCATTTTCCAGCAATAGCTTCCTGAGTCAGTGTATGAAGTTTTACTCATAATCTCATAGTAGAGTTTTACAAGTAAAAGAGGTCTTTGCTTCACATATATGGAATACAAACATATGGAAGACATTTTTCACGGGCCATTACAACTATTTCCCAGTTTCTAGACATACAAAAGTTCAGCGTTGATGATAGTTAATGCACCTCTTCAACTCCTACATATCTATGTACATATTCTTTTTCTTATTTTAGTACGGAAGACAACAAATAATAACATTACTTGCACCAGCAATACTTTTCATTACATATCCGATTGGAACACTAGTTCTTTACTAAACTACACTAAAATTTAAAGAGCATCCCCTCTTAACCCAGAATATTTCCTGTCTATGAAACAATTCAAGTTATGCAAAATGAATATAAGTTCGTAATTAAATCCACATTTAAAACAAAAATGTGTCTTAGAAACTAAGCATGCAGAGGTACACAAAAATTTGCAAACTTACACATATTGCTAGCACAAATGCAAAAGGAGAATTTATTTGCGTGATAATAGGCATCCTCTTAAAACGCTAGCCCCCCATTTTGGTAGGAAAAAATTATTTGCAAGTCCAATATAACAAAAGTATCCCAATTAGCACTGATAGGTAAGGGCATGTCACTAATGTGATTTTAAGACTCACTTACCAAAGGATTGACATTGCAAAGGCCTGTACCTTCACCAGAAGCCAAAAATAACTCATTGTCAGAAGGTTTTACACCGCCGATAAAATTTAAAATCTCACAAGGGCGGAAAAACCATAGAACCTTCACTCTCTTTTTCTTATCCGGATACTCCCACATTTTCAAGAGTTTTCCAATATAAGGCTCGGGTTCACCTTCTTTATAAAGATAGACGCAATCGAAACGAGCATACTCCACACCATCATAGGTAAAAGATTCGTAAAAAATAACTTTTCCGCCCTTCATACCACCTTTACCAGTCCCGCTCTTCTTTCCCCACTTAAATTCGGGATCTTTGACTATGTCAGCTTCTACCATGCTATTTTTGTAGCAGGGTAGCTTCCCAGAAGAGTAATTAAACAACCTTCAAAACCAACTGAAAATTAACTGAATTATAAAATAATAACATAGTAATCCACGATTGGGTAAGTATTATTCTAAAACTAATCGGCAAATTCAAATGATAAAGATATTGTTCCAAACCTAATTTCGAATGCCATTATTTTCTAACAATGAGAGGAGGGGGGGTGGCTGCTACGCATGAAAAGAAAACATAAATAATTCCATTTCTTATCAAAATTATCTCCAAATGATGAAGAAATTGTAACCAAACCTAATTTTCTAACAATGAAGGGGAAAAAATTAGCTACGCATGAAAAGAAAACCTAAATAATTTCATATCTTATCAAAATTATCTCCAAATGAAGGGGATTCCTTTAAAAAGCTGATTAGGAAAATTTTATAATCTCGACTAACAGAAGAAAAAAAAATAAGGAGAAGAAGAAGAAGAAGAAGAAATACAGATAAATTTTCCTATAAATTCTAGCAAATTCCAGGTTTCCAAGCAAACAAACAGTACAAGATACTGACTGAGAAACACAATTCGAAACCGAAAACCACAGTCTGCCAAAATACGCGATTAAAACCTCAAGTACAAAGCAGAGCAAACCGAAACGTCAAAAGATTTCCGCAAATTTGGATAGCGATTTTCCAGCAAAACAAACAGGCCTCGGAAGAGGAAAAAAAAAAAAGAAGGAAAATAAAAATAAATAAGAATACGAAGGAAGTAATGCAGATGAAAAATCGGATTGGGAAATGGAAATCAATATATTGGCGGGAAACTTACAGTAAGGTCAGAATCTCCTTCTCTTCTTCTTCTCTGCTCCGAAACCCTAGAACGGAACCGAAGTCTCAGTCCCTCCTGCCTCTTGGTGTTCTTTTACTGTGTCTCACCGTTGTTATATATATATATATATATATATAAATGTCGCTCTGTCTATAAAATGTCGCTCTGTCTAGTGTCAATTGCATTTGCATTGAAATTTGTGCCAAGAAATGTCGATTTTTATATAATCCCTTTCAAAAGAGAGGGCGGGGCGCGGGCGCCGAAATTGCGTAGTTTCGACTCTTCCACTCCCACTGTGCATTTGTTTTTTTTTTCCCTTCTACTTTCAGAAAAATAATTTCTATTATGTCTCCCTCAGAGAAAATATTATTGATCTCATAAAAATTGGGGGAATCTGTGGTAGAGACCTTAGCCGGTAGAGTCCTTTTTTTAGACCGTTGAGATTCAATCGAACGGTTAAAACGTTGATAGTGTACGATATTTATCGTACACCTTACCTCACATAATCCTTCTCACCCAAACTCTTCTCCGTCACCGGCAATCTTCTCGCCGCCGGCGACTCACTCCCGACGCCGGCGAACCACCTCCGGCATCCCCAGCCCCGGCCGCCGGCGACCCATTTTCTCTCTCTTCCCCTTTCTCTCTCTTTTCTTCTCTCTTCCCCTCTCTCTTCCCCTTTCTCTCTCTTCTCCTCTCCCCCGACGCCGGCGACCCACTCCGGCCACTCCGGCCCCTCCACCACCGGTCCTAGCCCCGGCCGGCCGGCCGCCGGCGACCTCCGTCTCTCTCTTCCCCTTTCTCTCTCTTCTCTCTCTTCCCTCTTCCCCTCATCTCTCTCTCCCTTCTCTCTCTTCCCACCCTCTCCCGCCGCCCCCACCCCCAGCCCCCCCGATACCCCCCAGCCTCCCCCCACCCCCCTGCCCCCCCCGGCCCCCCCCACCGCCGGCCCCAGCCCCGGCCGCCCCCACCCAGGCCCCGGCCGCCGGCGACCCCACCCCTCCTCTCTCTCTTCCCCTTTCTCTCTCTTCTCTTCCTCTCTCTCTTCCCCCATTTCTCTCTCTCTCCCGCGACCCCCCAGCCCCGCCCCCCACCAGCTCAGGCCCCAGCCCCGGCCCACCCCACCACCGGCGCCAGCCCCGGCCGCCCCCACTCCCCCTCTCTCTCTTCCCCTTTCTCTATCTTCTCTTCTCTCTCTCCTCCCCTTTCTCTCTCTTCCCCTCTCTCTCTTCCCCTTTCGCCGGGGTGGCTGGGGCGGGCTGGGGGGTGTCGGGGGCCGGGGCTGGGTGGGGGGGGCTGGGGGTGGGGGGCGACAGGGGCGGCAGGAGCTGGGGCCGGGGCTGGGTGGGGGGGCCGGGGGTGGGGTGTCGAGGGAGAAGAGAGAGAAAGGGGAGAGAGAGAGAGAGAGAGAGAAGAGAAGAAGAGAGAGAAGGGGAAGAGAGAGAGAGAAAGGGTGGGGTCGCCGGCGGCCGGGGCTGGGTGGGGGCGGCCGGGGCTGGGGCCGGCGGTGGGGGGGCCGGGGTGGGCGGCTGCAGGAGAGAGGAGAAGAGAGAGAAAGGGGAAGAGAGAGAGGGAAGAGAGAGAAAGGGGAAGAGTCGCCGGCGGCCGGTGGTGGGGTGATCGGGGGTGGGGTCGCCGGAGTTGGGGGTGAGTCGCCGGCGTCGGGGTGGGTCGCCGGCGATGGAGAAGATTTTAGGTGAAAAACATTTAAATGAGGTAAGGTGTATAATAATATGATACATCCCTTATATATCAACCGTTCGATTTAAATCGAACGGTTAAAAAAACTGACTCTACCGATAGAGTTATTGGGAGAGGCTCTACCACAGCCTCTCCCTAAAAAATTAATTATATGTCTTTCTTTATTAAAAAAACAAAAATCCTTCCGTGTAAATATTACAGAATAATTTGTTCAAATAATCCCTGAACTCTTTTAAAGATAATAATTTGTTTTTCGTTTTATTTTTTTGACCGACATGACGTTAAATTCTCAAAATGTTGGCCATTTTAGTCCTATTCGTCAAATTTTGTTAAATTTCTAACGGAATGAGTCATGTGCATTTCATGTGATCTAATTTGATAGGATATTTTAGTGATTTAACAACAATTAATTTAACAAAAGAAAATAATCATAAAAAAAAACTAGTTTTCTTTCTCCTTCCTCCCTCTCTCCATTTTTGAAAACCCTATCCACGACAGAGGAGGGGGCCGCGACGAAGAAGAAGGTGGGGGGTGGGCGAAACGCAAAGCACTGCGTGGGGTTGGGGGTGGGGGGGAAGAGAGAGAGAGGAAAGGAGGGAGGGAGAATTGAGCGCAAGCGAGGGGAGGGGCAAACCCATATCGCGGCAACCGAGGGGGGGAGATCCAAAACTCAAATGTGCGGGCTGGATTTGAACCTAGATAGCAACGCCGGCATGGGGGGGCGAACCCATATTACGGCGTCGGCAGGGGGCAAAACCTAGATCATGCTGGGGGGAAGGGGGTAAGGAGAGAGAGAATGAGTGAGGAAGGGAGACGGTCTCTAGCTCCGGCATCAGCGTTGGATCTGGGGGGGTGGGAGCGGGAAAGGGAGGGAGATATATATATATATATATATATATATGAAAAGGGTATTTTCCTTTAAAAAGCACAAAACGTGCTTCTCCCGTGATCATTCCGTGAATTTTTTAATAGAACCAGACAGAAAGAACTGAAATGGCCAAAAAATAAAAATTCAGGGTTATCTCAGTAAAAAAAAAAAAAAAAAAAAAAAAGAACGATGACCAAACCTTAACCTTTGAAAGAATTTAATGACTATTTTGGCCAATTATTCAATGTTAAATTACACTGTTTTCTCGACAATATATTAATTTTAAAATTTAAAGGAATGGCAATTTCACTAGTATATTTTGTGAATTTTGAGATATGGAATTTGGACTCTACATTTTAAAATGATTTAGGTGTAAAATGTTTATCCAAAAAAAAAAAAAAAGATTTAGGTGTAAAATTGTAGTTTTTTTTTTTGGTTAAAAGTTGTAAAATTATCGTTAAATTATATATCCAATCACAATTTCACAAGTGTATTAATATAACACATATCAAGATCATATTGATTCATATTGATATATAGTTTATTACTTTTTCTTAGGGCACGTTTGGGGCACCATGTAAAGATGGTAAAACACCATCTGGATTTCAAAATCCCTATATTATATCAAACTTTCTCTCTCTTCTATTTTCAAAGAACTCAAATTCTAAAAATCCATTACATTTTCATTTCAAATCGGAATGAGATAATTTTTATGTCAAAATGCTCGTAACGACGAGAGAAACAATACAAGTTGTGTGTGTATATATATATATATTAACATATTTCAAAATTTTATATTATTTTCTATATCACATAACTTTTTCAAAAAGCTTTCCCTCCAAACACGCATTTTCAACCAAACCCTCAAAACACCATCTTCAGATATTCTCCCAAACATGCCCTTATTTTTCTTTATTTTTCCGATATCAAATAATTGTATCACTTCATTTGTATAAAAAAAAAAAATTAAAAGCCCCCTAAAAATATTTCAAAGCTGGTTTTGTCTTTGTAAATTTTTAGCTTGGTACTTTAAACTTTTTCTTATCTTTCTTTTTTTTTTTTTTTAAATAAATTTGGTCCTTGATCATGACAGTGGAAGAAGCTCCATTGTACTTAGCTTTCGTTTGGTATTTCAATTCCAACTTAAATTTTTCATCTCAATTTTTATAAAATCAATAAAAATAATAACTAATTTTAAAAAAATAAACCAATTTCAACTTAAAAATTTCAACTCCAACCGACGAAATAAATGCACTTACTAAGTGTGACGAAGATAAACAAAAAACAAAAAAGAGGCAGTTTTGAAGACAATATGAAAGTATATATTGTTTGTAGGGGAGAAAAGAAAAAAAGGACATAAAATGGATTTTTTTTTTTTCTTTTCAAGTGATTAAAGCATAAATAGTAGCTAATTCCTAAAAGAAATCAACCTATATTTAAGAGGAGGAAAAAACTAGTTTTTTTTTTTTTTTTTTTTTTGCTCATAATTTTTGTAAGAAGTTAAAGAAGATAAGGGAAGGTTTATCTTTAAATATTTATTTTACGCTTATACCCTTATGGAAAGGGGTTTATTGGAAAAAGGGCTTTTTAAGTTATTTTCTAATAAT
The DNA here is from genome assembly GCA_008635985.1 of Ficus erecta. Lineage (NCBI taxonomy): Eukaryota > Viridiplantae > Streptophyta > Magnoliopsida > Rosales > Moraceae > Ficus > Ficus erecta. The sequence continues at coordinate 310,259 of BKCH01000939.1, read as the reverse complement.
TGACCTATTTTTTTAATTTAAGAAAATTGTCGATTTTCTAATGGTCCATCAAGACTATTTGGTGATCATTGATGGACTATTTGATGGTTGGTACTAATAGACTTGGTGGCTAGTTAGTGATTAATCAATATAAAGTAATAATATATCACTCCATCAGTCATAAAACTATAGTATATTACTAATGGGCCATTGCAAAATCTAGTTAAAAATAATAAATAAATAAAAAGATAAGTTACCTAAAAAACAAAAGTTTAACTATTCTTTGAAAAGGGGTGAAAAAAAAGCCTGCCACATAATTTTTCCTTGTAGAAAATAAGTGACAATATGTAAATAAGGGCAAAATAGTTATTTCACACCTTTGTTTTATTGAAAAAAGGTGCCAAAAAAAAAAAAAAAGACCACGTACATAATTTTTCTTAGTAGAAAATGAGTGACAATACATAAACAAGGACAAAATAGTTATTTCACACCTTTGAGTTGAAGTTGGTTAACTTTTCAAATACTAGTTGTAATTTTTATTGACTTTTCAGAAAAAAGACAAAAATCAGTTAAAAAAATGCAGTTTAATTGGAGTTAAAATAAAATACCAAGCAGATCATAAAATCCTTTTGACAATTTCTTTCTTTCCACCATTTTACTCTATCAAACATAGAACTGGAGCTTTAGCAAGAAAATAAATAAATAAAAGCTTAGGACTATTTTCAATAAATATGCCAATATCCATGGCATATACACTTTAGTTAGAGTTTTCAAAAAAAAAAAAAATTTTTATCTTTTTCTCCATATGTGAACCAATTTCACTATTTACATATCCAAATATCTCTTTTTAATCTTCAAAAAACCTCAAACTTTAAAAATCCATAACTTTCTTATTTTAAATCAAAATGAAAGATTGTTTTTAAAGTGCATAAATGATATATTGATATTTTTTTAAACATATTTAAATTTTTTAGACTTTTAAACTATCACAATTTATATCAACAAAACACATTTTCAAATCTAAATTCATTTTCAATAAAAACATTCCAAACTCTAACTCCAGTTGGTCTTCCAAACGTTACCTTAATGTTATATTTTTGTAATAAAAAGCGTGAAAAATAACTTATTTGATGTGTTATATTATTCTATATTTTAATGTATAATATTATTTTTTAATGCTAGCTATATTTACATTTTGATCATCATTATTAACCTTTGAAATTTGTAAAACTTTACCAACCAATAACAATCAAATATTAAAATTAAGCATTTGTTATACTTTATGATAATTTACTACTAAATTTAATAATTGCTACATTTGACATTATAAAGAACATTATATCAAAGAGTATTTTGTCAAAATTTAGCTCTGACACATGAATTTGATATTGCGTCGGCGATGCTCTTATTCACTCATTGTTTCCTTAACTTTGGGGCCATTTGACATTGTTTTTGGAGGCTGCTTTTAGATTAGTAAAGAATCTACAGTAGGTTAGGGATGTTTGGTGAACCCTACTTTTGCTTAGCAGATTCTAAAAATTGCTGCAGCGGAGTAGAATTCGAGAAGCATGTTAAGGATTGCTTCTACACAACTGCTTCTGCTGTTGTTTTACAAATTTACTAAATAACCTTAAAAATAAATTATAGTTCCAATATACCCACTTTATTTATCTACATACCAAATTATAAAACTATTTATTTAAAATTTATATATTATTTTCCTCTTTAAAATAATTTCAAATTGTAAATTATACTTATACCTTTATTTTGTAGTATTTTTTGTACAAAAAAATTTATTATAATTTATACTCAATTTTTATATTGATTAACAATTTATCATCTTAAATAGATGTAATTTTTTTAGACATCTTTTGTTATAAAATAAAAATTATATAGTTTTATAATCTTGTGTAAAATTTTAAAATATTAGACAACAAATATATAAACTAGAGTATTGTTAGACATAATATGATATGTCATTTTAATCATTATATATTTACACAACAACTTTATTTATAATATACCAAATATCTATAATTCTGCTTCTGGTATTCACATCAACATTGAAAAAAAATTTGCCAAATGCCTAATTGCTTCTAACCATAATAACTTTAGACTCATATCACAGTTATAGTAAAAATTTTCTATACACAGCAAAGTCAAACTGCCCTTTATCTCATTTACTTCTTTTGCGTGTTATCCCTCCCTCCCATTTTCTTTTCAACATCTTTCAAATGTCTTTCAGTGGCATACCACACATACCACAAAATTGAAGGGGCACTTTTTTTTTTTATTATTATTTTTAAACTGTCCCGGAGCATCCATTTTAGCTATTTATTTATTTATTTCTTCACGAGAATAATGATGGTATAATCTCTTATTTTTGCATTGGCAATTGAATGATTGGATTAATTTTTGAACGGTTTAATCTACAAATGGAATAGTTTTATATTGTGCTTTGCAAATTTTTAATCTAGACTCATATATCATATTTTTGAAATATTAATCCAATGATTGAAAAATAGTTTTCACCAATAGTATGAAAATCATGACTATACAATGAATTGTAAGGTTTTAGTCTCCAACTTCAAGTTAAAAAAGAATTCATATAAATCGAATTTATCCGTAGAAATACATGGCTTTATAATGTTTGGAAGAAAAAAAAAATCTTCATTTTACGTTAAACTTTGTGGTGGAACTATTTTCGAACCATTTCAAGACATTTTCATTATGTTTGGTAAGAAGAAAAGAAGATAAAAGGGAGAGAAAAATGTAAAAGGAAGAAAAAAAAAAAGAAAAAGAAAATAAGAGTGAGATAAGATTTTCTACTTTTACGATGTTTTTAATCTCTCTCTATCTCTCTTTTTTATGTTGTCTACTATCATAAGAAGAAAGAAAGTGAATTCGAGAGATGGCGAGACGAGCTATGACAGAGAATACATGATGACAGTGTAATTTTATTTTTCAATAACTAGTTATAAATTTTGTTGATTTTTCAGAAAAATACAAAAATTGAGATAAAAAAATACAGTTTAGTTGGATTTAAACTTGAATACCAAACGGAGACAAACAAAATTAATGGCAACAAAAATAATGCTCAGGGATGTAAATTAAAACATTGAACGCCAGAGGGCATGGTTGCAAAAACAAAGCTTTTGAAATTGAAAGGCAGTACAGTGGCAACAAGGGTGCAAAGATTTGTTAAATTTCTTTTTTTAGCATTTTTTATTTTGTATTGTTAAATATCATAGCAGAAACTAAAGAAAGTGAATTAAAAAAAAAATGGAATGAGGAGACGAGCCATGACAAAAGATAGATGGTATTGGTATAATTTTATAACAAAATTAATGGCAACAAAAAAATACGTAGGGGTGTACATTAAAATATTGAATGACGAAGGACATAGTTGCAAAACAAAACTCCAAGACTTTGAAAGGCAATACAGTGGCAACGAGTGTGCAAAGATTTGTTGTTGATTCTTCTTTGTTTTATTTTTTATTTATTTTTTTATGTTGTTTGGCATCATAAGAAGAAAAGAAAGTGAATTCAAGAGAAAGACACAGTGAGACGTGGTCTTAGAAGGCACCATTGTTATTTTTAAAACACAATGAATGGCAACAAAAATAATACGTAGGGGCATAAATTAAAACATTGAACGACAGAGGGCGTGGTTGCAAAAACAAAACTTCCAGTATTGGATTGGCGCGGTGGCGGTATCCACTAGATTTTAAAAGCCTCTCTGCTTCCACTAGATTTTAAATTTCTCCTCCTACGTCCATTTCTAAAACACTCTCCCAGAGGAGAGAGAAACAGAAGAGGAGAGAGAGAGAGCGTGAAAGCAGTGCCTTCGAGATTGCTGAAGAAGTTTCCTTCGCCAATAATGGCGTCCGGTTCTCCCCGGTCGCGCGTTGATCAGGTTCGGCTCTGATTCTCTACCATTAACCAAAAACCCTAGAAATTCTAGGTCTGAATCTTTCAGCTTCTTTCCTTTTTTGGAATTATGGTGGATCAAGCAGAATCACTGAAATATGGTCGCCGATTATCTTCTCGTTTAACACTTACTTGCATTCATTTTTGTGCCTTTTCTTCAACTTGAAATTTGTTCCTGGTTTTTTTTTTTTTTGATTTGGAAATGAAACACGACAAGATTTGGATTTGTTTCTGCTTCAAACGTTACAGCGAAAATTTCTGGATAGAGAAATATATTTCATTTCGAGTTTTTTTTTTTTTTTTTTTTGAAATTTGATGTGTTGAAATTTGATTAAACAAGGTTGTTATATGTACATATATGTATATTACTTTGGGGTTTATGGGAAAGTGGCCTTTTTAAATTGCATTTGTTAGTATTAAGATCCAGAGTTGATTTTTCTTCTCCTGTTTTTTGCACCTTTATATTGAGCACTCGGCTTCGTTGTGAGATAGAAGTTAAGTTGTTTTTTATAATTGGTCACCATGTGCAGTTTTTCACTTCCAAGAAAAGGAAAGCTCTGTCACCTGGTTTGAAGCTTGGGAGAAATGAAAAGGATGTGAAAACTGGAGTAGAAGGGTCTCCTAGTGGCAAAGGTACTTTGGACAATTTCTTAGTGACTTCACAGGATGATAATATCACAAATATGTGCGCTGGTCGTGATTCATTGGCTCGACAAGATCCAGTAAAAAGAAATTTGTCATTAGAGATTGATGGTTGCATGGATGATGAATGTAAATGGCCGTCTCAATCTCAAGCTGCTGAAACACTTGAAACGCAAAAGGGAACGGTTGAAGGGTTACCTCAGGTGTCTGGCGTTGCAGTTGGGGTGCAAGGCGCGGAAAACTCGGAATTAAAGAAGTTTGTAACCTACTTTTTGCCTTTGTATTGTAGGTATTGTTCCCCAAATTCAGGCACTATCAGAAACACATGTTTGCTTTCCAGATTTTTGACTCTCAGTATTCATTTCTTATATTTATTTATTACTATTTTTCTGATGATTTAATCACTAGGATAAATTAGTGAGGGGTTAAAAGCAAGTGCTCTCATATAGTAATTTTTTTAATTGATTTATTGCAGTGAAATCCAATCAAATGTGCATTTGCCCTCAGAGTTGAAAGTGAATGACCATAAGAGACAAGCAAGTCCCTTATTGTTGGAAACATGTAAGAAGAGGCATTGCATTACCAATCAGTCAAACTTGGAATGTAAAACCACTTGCTATAACAGTAATTCTGAAGATATGCAGTCAACTATTTCTCAGAAAATTGAGGTATATTTAGCAGCTTCATGGAGGGCAATAAAAATTATTCAATCTCATTTATTGGCTTTAATAAGAAGTCTCTCTTATTATGTTCCTCTTAGTAACAACTTTTTAATCATGGTTAGGTTACTATTGATAAAGATCTAATCGCACTTCAGCCAACTTTGAAGAAATGTGGTAATACATCCAATTTATGTCTTGACACGACCGAATGCAATACACCGGGTTCTTTGATTGCGAAGAATTTTAGGCGTGAAACCCCTAAATCAGGACATGGAAGTTCTATGTTTTCACCTGGAGAAGCTTTCTGGCATGAAGCTATTCAACTTGTTGATGGTTTGTGTGATCCAACGATTCACTTATCTACTAAAGCTGCTGAAGAGACTGGTGCTGCAGAGAGCCAATGTCATAAAAAGAACTTGTGCAGTCTGAGAATTGGAAACCGTGATGGCAAGCATATGGAATCAATTAATGAAGGCAAAAGTTTGTCTACGTTTGCTTCCTTAGGGGGGTTTCTAGGAAGGCATGGAAAGGATTTAGAAGAAAGGTCTCCGATTCCTGTTAGGCATTTTGATTTCTCATCTGAGAACAAAAATTTGGGTGGAAGTATGGTACATCATGGTGTTGCAGGTGATATAAAGAGCATTAATCGTGAAGGTTTGCCACCCGAATCTGGTATAATTATTAGTAGTCCGAGAAATGACAATATTATAATCCAATGCAGAAAATTAGATAAAAATAAAGAAATAAGTGGAGAAGAAGAGACAGTTCCAACTACTTCATTGCCGAAAAGGAAGGTGGATTTAGTGCGCAGGGCCAACGAAAGCATGAAATATGATTTGCCAAATGATGGAATCATGACTTCAATTGGTAACTGTGAATCTGGTGAAGCTACTCCGTCAAGTGTTATGCCAAGTAGAGATTGGCTAGTTTTGAACAGTTGGCTTCCATCTGAAATATGTAGCATATACAGAAAGAAAGGAATTTCAAAACTGTATCCATGGCAGGTAAATTAAACATGTGGAGTGGCATAACGACTGTTGTTTTGGTCTTGTTTCTTTTATTTTTAAATATTATGCTGGTATAATGTAGTTTTAAATTTGTTTCTTTATGGAAAACTTAACAAAAGACAATATATGATATAATGAGCATTTATTAGGTTTTTTGCTCATATGGAGATTATATTTGTGACTCAAGCTGCGATTCAATCTCATCACCATCACCAAATTATAGGGTTTTCATTGTTTTAATCTAGCTTTTTTGTTTACTTTTCAATAGTATATACTATGTTCTGACTTGATACTTTGGTGTCTAATTATTGATGCATAATGTATCCTTTCTTGTCCTTTCTATGTTTGTAAATTTTCATTTGAGTTCTAGTCTAGAATCGAAAATTCCATGAGTTTCCAAGTCATCTGGCTGTTTGGCCTTAAATGCTCAACATTCACAGGAAAACAATTTTGATGTCCTTGGGTCCCTTGTTTTGAAATCAGTAAATATGTCTTAACAAAATTTGTTGAGAGCATGATATTCACACGTTCTCCATTTGTCAGGTTGCTTGCCTTCAGGTGGATGGTGTATTGGAAAGAAGAAATCTAGTATATTGTGCATCTACAAGGTACTCATGTAATTGGCATTCATCTTAAATTTTTCTGTCCAATACATGTTTTATGATGATTTTGTGGTATAATTGGTTATTGGGTGTCTTTTGAATAGATAATATCATGCAAGTTAGAAGGAAGTGTAATAGTCGGTAGGAAATGGCTTAAATTTTGTGCCTGGTCTATCTAATTGGCCCTATATTTCTATATGAAACCTTGTTTGATGCTTTAGAAAGATTCCCAATTTTCCACTTTCTGGTTAAAGTATCAGATGATCCTAATGTCGTCCTTTGTTTTTGAGGTAGTCATATCTAGGGTATTTTTGACAATGGTTACGTAGATATGAAGTTTATTTGACAATCAATATAGAATTAAGCATTTTCTTAATGGGATTTTTCATTGGAATAGTTTATAGATATTTCCTTAAGTTTGATATGTTGAGTTCGAAGGATCAATTGTGAGTTTTCTTGTTATTTTTGCCATCAAATTTTTTTTCCCCTTTTCTTGAGGACATCTTCTGTAATTTTCTTTTTAGTAATAAATGTTTCATTACTTGAAATAATTTTTTCTTTAATTTTTACTGCTTATACATATTTAATTATTTTCTACTCTCTCTCTCTCTCTCTTCTCCTAGTTTCTAAAGCCCATTTAACAAGATGACCATGCTTACTTTTTTGGTCTCATGAATTTTGTAGATTCATATTTAACATGGCAGAGAAAGTTAATAAAGAGAGCCCTTCTTATTGCAGGGTGTTTGTATACTACTATCATTTATCTATTAGATTTATGTTATTTGAAGCTTAGTAACAGTAGCAGTTAACATTGTGTTCTTAGTCTGAAAGGAAAAGTTTTTTTTTTTTTTTTTTTCTCGACCTTGTGTTCTTTTCATTTTGGGTTAATTCACCTATACCCTCAGCGTAACACCATTTCTCATTCTGCTCAAACGTTACTAAATTGACTACGTTATCCTTGTCTAATCATTAGTCTATAACTTAGACAAGTCTTATGAGGTGCAATGTTCAGATTCAGTTGCGAACTTTAATGGAATTTTGTTACTTGAAATGGAATTTTAATGGAATAGAAGGGCAGAATTTTGGAACAAATTGCAAAGTTTGAAGGGGTCCTTTTTTTTTTTCAAAAGCTTGCATATTTGAATGATTGAAAATTTTTTTCTTAAAGGAAAAAGAAGCAGCTGTTGAAAAAAAAAGTTTTTACTTCAAAGTCTGTGGTATCTTCAGGGGGGCTTTGTGTTTTCTGTGAGGATTTAACAACAGCATTTACCTGTTGTTGAATCTTGTTCCTCCAACAGTGCAGGTAAAAGTTTTGTTGCTGAAATTCTGATGTTGCGACGAGTCTTATCATTTGGCAAAATGGCTCTACTTGTGCTTCCTTATGTATCAATTTGTGCTGAAAAGGTGATTTGTTGTTTTTTCCCTGAGGTTTATTGGTTTGCACTTTTTGTTACCGTCACTAGTTATAACCATTGAATCTCTACTCTAATTGGTGCAGGCAGAACATTTGGAGGTTCTTCTTGAGCCACTTGGTAAACATGTTCGTAGTTATTATGGAACCCAAGGTGGTGGAACGCTTCCTAAAAATACTTCTATAGCTGTTTGCACAATAGAAAAGGCAAACTCTTTAATAAACCGATTGCTGGAAGAAGGACGTTTGTCAGAAGTTGGAATTATTGTGATAGATGAACTACACATGGTACTTGTAATCTCATCTAATATTGGGTGTTTACATGTTAATAGATTGATGCATGCATGTGGTTATAGTTAATTAAGAAATCTTTAATTTTTTCCCCTGTGGTTTTTGCTGCTCGATTCTTTCAGATAGCTTTACCTGCTCATATCTGTTAACAGGTTGGTGATCCAAGTAGGGGTTATCTTTTGGAGCTCATGCTGACAAAACTTCGCTATGCTTCTGGTGAAGGCAACTCTGAAGGAAGTAGTGGTGAAAGTTTGGGCACAAGCAGTGGTAAAGCTGACTCTGTCCATGGCCTGCAAATTGTGGGAATGAGTGCAACCATGCCAAATGTGGGAGCTGTTGCTGATTGGCTTCAAGTAAGCAGATTTATCAGCGTTGTTATGCTCCATAATGTTTCCTTATCAGCAAATATACCAACTTAGTGAAAGTTCAGCAATTTTTGCTGACTTCTCTGGTCTGTTTTTGTCCTAATATCAAGTAGACAGGCTATAAGAGTTTAATTATAATCAGCGGCGGAGCCAGAAGATTTTTCAGGGGGGTGCTACTCAAACTAAATTTTAAACTAAAAAAATATTCGGATTTATATTCTTCTTTTCTTATTATGTAAACGTTGTAATCTAATTTAACAACTTCAAAAAGCCCAAGATATGAATTTAAATAGTAGTGTAATTGACTTTTTGTTTATTTGGGGTTTTAAATGTAAAACCATATATATATTCATAAGTCAAATCTTGGGACATAATTGAAATATTTTTAAAAATCTAAGTAAATTTTGTAATTTTAAAATTTCAGGGGGGGGGGGGGGGGGGGGGTGGGGGTGGGGGCAAATGAGGGACTTAATTGAGACAAATTAATATGATGGGGGTGTAAAACAAAGAAGCCCATTGGGCCGCTGCCCCCGGGCCCAATGTGGCTTCGCCACTGATTATAATGGAACTGAAAATAATTCGTACACAGACTTGGTTGTGAAACTCTGAGAAGAGGTCTTGAATCTATTTGATAAGAGATTTCTTACTCAAGACTAGGTTTTTTGTCGAAAAATGCGACTGAAAAAGTTAAGGCTTTTGATGGTGTAAGGAATTTGTTTTTCATTAAATCATGGTTAAAAAAGCAGTTTGATAACTTTTTTTTTGGGCTTTGTAACAAGTAACGCCTAATGTAAAGACCAAGAGTCATTTTTATTTTTATTTTTAATCTCTTTTGTCGGGAATTTCAGTTTCTTATTCAACTTTAGCTTTGTTGAAGTGCCAAACATAAGTGAAACAAGCTTACAGAATCAGGGAGATGAACCTCTTTCTCTCTCTCTCTTTTTTTTTTTTTTTTTCCTCCTAATGAAAGCTTTCATATTCTGCTCACTTTTTGTAAAATCAAGTTTTGGTTTTCCTGTCAGTCATTTAATCTTAATTAGAACCATATACATTGACCTTTCACATCTTGGCTTCAGAAAGTAGTGTGACTAGGACTACTTTACAAAGCATTATATGATTTTCTATTCTCTTCATTGCCTTTAGATTTTTGTCCTGCCCATTCTTTTATTATCATCATTTTTTTTTCACGAACATGTTTGCAGGCAGCACTATACCAGACTGATTTCCGTCCAGTGCCATTGGAAGAATATATTAAGGTTGGTAACACGATTTATAACAAGAAAATGGAGGTTGTAAGAACAATTCGAAAAGCAGCTGATCTTGGTGGCAAAGATCCAGATCATGTTGTGGAGTTGTGTAATGAGGTGCAAACTCTTTACCCCCTTTTCCCCTTTAATGAAGCTGGTCTGGGCGTTAATTTGAATTTTGAGGATTATTAATTCGTGGAATGTATTTCAGGTTGTTCAAGAGGGTAATTCAGTGTTGATATTTTGCTCTAGTCGAAAAGGCTGCGAATCAACTGCTAGACATGTTTCCAGGTTCCTCAAAAGTTATTTGTTTAGCTTTCAGAATGATGAAACTGAATTTGGTGATATCACTTCTGCTGTTGCTGCCTTACGGAAATGTCCTGCTGGATTGGATCCAATTTTAGAAGAAACACTTCCTTTAGGTGTTGCTTACCACCATGCTGGGCTCACGGTATTTTCTTATAGTTTAGTCGTATCTTGTTTTTCCATTATTTCATTTAGGTACCTAGATCCTAGATTTCTTGCTCTTCTTCTTATTTTTGATTTCCCTATAAAATATTTTCTGGTTGTAACTTCCTTTTAAGGTTTTAGACTGTTTTCATTCTTTATTAGGTTGAGGAAAGAGAGATAGTTGAAACCTGTTATCGGAAAGGCCTTGTAAGGGTTTTAACCGCTACATCTACTTTGGCTGCTGGGGTAAATTTGCCAGCTAGAAGGGTCATTTTTCGACAACCCAGGATTGGTTGTGATTTTATTGATGGTACAAGGTATAAACAGATGGCAGGTCGCGCTGGTCGTACTGGAATAGATACAAAGGGTGAAAGTGTATGTTTTAGTGTGTTTTCTTTTCTTTTTTTTTTTAATCCTGTTTTGAATGACTCTTTAACATGCGCATAGATTTCTTCTTCGAAGTGTTCTACCTGTGCCATTCTCTATTTTGGCTGGAGCTTGTTAATTACTATTTTTTTTGTTTACATTTTTAAGTAAAGCTCTCTATTAATGTTAGTAACCTATCATCTTCCCTGATGTTTCATCTCTAATTAGGTTCTTATTTGCAAACCAGAGGAGATTAAAAGAATTTTGGGACTTCTTAATGAAGATTGTCCGCCATTGCATTCTTGTCTATCTGAAGATATGAATGGAATGATTCATGCAATTTTAGAAGTTGTTGCTGGGGGAATTGTTCAAACTGCTAACGATATTCATCGTTATGTGAGGTGTACCCTTTTGAATTCTACAAAACCATTTCAAGATGTGGTGAAATCAGCACAAGAATCTCTTCGTTGGTTGTGCCACAGAAAATTTCTTGAGTGGAATGAAGATACTAAGTTGTATAGTACCACGCCCCTTGGACGTGCCTCTTTTGGCAGTTCTCTTTCCCCTGAAGAATCACTTGTAAGATCCTTCTGTTCTATGTTCATCCTGTGATCAAAATTCCAAATTATGTTGTGCAGTCCTTATAATGTTGCAACTCTGATTTTCTTTGTTCATTTGTGTAACTGATTAGATTTAACTTTGTTTATTACTGATATAAAGTTTTTGGTTGGCTTCTCAGATAGTTTTGGATGATCTTTCAAGGGCGAGAGAAGGATTTGTTCTTGCTTCTGATTTGCATTTAGTTTACCTGGTAACACCCATTAACGTTGATGTTGAACCAAATTGGGAACTCTATTACCAGCACTTCATGGAATTGTCTGCCCTTGACCAGGTAAATTTAATTATAACTGCAAATTTTGGTAAGTAATAACATTGTGGGTTTTTTTGAAGATATTATTGAAACCTCTATGGAATCTCTTGCTTTTTCTCACTAAAAGAGGCAAGTCGTTAAATGGATTGTTTTAGCACCAATCGACTACTGGTGTTTTTTGAGAGCAAAACAGTTTTAGTTTCGCGACAGGGATGTGGAAAGAAAAAGAAAATGTACTGAAATGCATGTCCTGTTATCACTATTTGTTATTTTTAAAAGATGAGAAAATAATTAAATCTTATCTGCTAAGTGAGAGTTTTGGAATTTTCTGATATTTCATTCAATGATATACACGGGTATATATACAAAGAGGATCATAAGTGAGACCTCCACAAATCAGGAAACTAAATCCTACAAAATAGGAAACAACCACAAAAACAGAAACTACTAATAAAACTCCTAATAATCAGCTACACAAATAATTACAGCTAATATACACCTAACTTCCCATATATAATTCTACACTCCCCCTCAAGCTGGGCAGTATATACTTATCATGCCTAGCTTGGAACACAAATCGTGGAAGTTAGGACGATGGGGAGCTTTGGTGAGAATGTCTGCGGTTTGATGCTGAGTCGGAACGTGATGAAGCGTGATGATCTCCTTCTCAACCTTTTCACTAATAAAATGCCTATCAATCTCAACATGTTTGGTCCTATCATGATGGACAGGATTCTTAGCAATGGCTATGGCTGACTGACTATCACTCTTCATGTTGATAGGACCATTAGTCTTCATTCTTAGCTCTTAGAGTAATCTTTTCAGCCACATTCCCTCACATATTCCACGAGCAAGAGATCGAAATTCAGCTTCTGCACTACTACGGGCCACAACTGATTGGTTCTTGCTTTGCCAGGTCACAAGGTTCCCCCAAACAAATGAGCAGTATCCAGAAGTAGATCTTCTGTCAGTTACCGATCCAGCCCAATCAACATCTGTAAATACATCAATAGATCTAGTTGTCGTTTTCCCAAAGAATAATCCTTTGCCAGGATCATTTTTGAGATATCGAAGGATTCTGAATACTGCTTCCAAGTGTTCTTCACACGGATTATTCATGAATTGGCTAACCATACCGACTGAAAACCCAATATCTGGTCGAGTATGAGCTAAATATATGAGTTTTCCCACAAGTCGTTGATACATACCTTTATCCACTATTGTACTACCTGTCCGAGTCCCCAACTTAACATTGGGATCCATTGGGGTGTCAACTGGTTTGCATCCGGCCATACCAGTCTCATTGAGAAGATCTAACACATACTTTCGCTGTGATACTGAGATCCCTTCGCTTGATCTTGCAACCTCCATTCCCAGAAAATACTTCAAATGGCCCTAGTCCTTGATCTCGAACTCTCGTGACAATAGCTGCTTTAGTCGATTCATTTCTTCCTCGGAATTCCCTGTGAGAACAATGTCATCAACATACACTACAAGAGCAGTTAGTTTGTCTCCTGAGAAATGCTTGACAAACAGTGTATGATCTGCCTGGCATTGAGTATAGCCATTTCTCTTGAGAACACCTGTAAATCTGTCAAACCAAGCCCGAAGAGACTGCTTAAGTCCATATAGTGATTTTCTTAGTTGGCACACCTTGTTGCTTGTAGTATTGTCTTCAAAACCTAGCGGTATGTCCATATAGACTTCTTCCTTAAGATCACCATTCAAGAACGCATTCTTGACATCAAGCTGAAAGAGAGGCCAATTCATGTTGACTACAATTGACAGAAGAACTCTGATCGTGTTTAACTTAGCAACTGGGGCCAATGTCTCCTGATAATCAATTCAATGAGACTGAGTATACCCCTTAGCCACTAATCGAGCTTTGAGTCTTTCTACACTTCCATCTGCCTTGTATTTGACGGAGAAAATCCACTTACATCCAACAGCCTTTTTACCTGGAGGAAGAGATGTGACACTCCACGTTCCATTTTTCTCAAGTGCTTTGATTTCTTCCAACGTGGTAGCCTTCCATTCTGGTATTCTGAGTGCTTCATGGATAGATGAGGGAATCCGAACCTGATCAATCTTCGAAACAAAAGCTTTGAACTTTGGGGATAACCTGGCGTATGACACATGTTTGTGAATCGGATGCTGCGTGCAGGTTCTGACTCCTTTCCTTATTGCTATAGGAACATCCAAATCTGCAATATTATCAGGAGAAGGAGAAGACGCAGGAACAGATATTTCCTTACCTTCTGAGTTTTCTTCGGAGTTTGTAACCAAGACAGATGATTGGTCATACTGAGTTTGTTCAAGCTGTATCTGTGGCTGAGATTGGACTTGGTTTGGTTCGGATAGTGACTGAGGCTGGGATTGGCCACGGTTTCTCCTGACATACACCTGCATTTCCCTGCTTGTTCGGTTTTGTTCCAAGGTATCAGAAGATGGTTTGGGTGGCTCGGCTGTATCGGAGGGTGGTTTAGGTGGCTCGGCTGTGGCAAGGGGAAGAGTAGGTGACTCAAGGATAGGAGGTGGTATGGAAGGTTCGGCTCCTATAAGACACATCATATCCCAATTCGGAGATTCTCGACTATTCTCCCCCTGAATATCGGAAGTGGGATAAAACGGCTGTTCCTCAAAGAAGGTCACATCCATGGAATGGAAAAACTTTTGGGTGCGAGGACAGTAGCATTTATACCCCTTTTTGGTTGGAGAATACCCTAGAAAGATGCATTTAGTGGCCTGTGGATCTAGCTTGCCCCTATGTTGGGAATGAATATGGACAAATGCGACACTACCAAAAATTTTGAGGGGAATGCTACCAAGCAGGTGGGAGGACTTTGGGAATGTAGCAAGGAAGCATTGGCAGGGTGTTTTGAAATTCAGAACTCGGGAAGGCATCCTATTTATGAGATATGTGGCTGTAAGAATGGCTTCACCTCAAAACCGTTTTGGAACATTGGAAGCAAAAAGCAAGGATCGGACAACCTCAAGAAGATGGCGATTTTTTCTTTCAGCAATTCCATTTTGCTGGGGAGTATCAACACATGAACTTTGATGGATAATACCGTGAGTTTGAAGGTATGGGCCAAGGATGGAATTGAAGAAATCTCGAGCATTGTCGGATCTAAAAATCTGAATATTGGTGTGGAATTGTGTCTTAATCATGGCATGAAAGTTTTTGAATATCTGGGAGGTTTCAGACTTATCTTTCATAAGATATACCCAACTTAGACGAGTGTGATCATCAACAAACAAGAGAAACCATCTAGCCCCGGTGATATTTGGAATCCGTGAGGGACCCCATATGTCACTATGGATGAGAGAGAAAGGATGAGATGCTGTATATGCTCGGGATGGATAGGAAGTGCGAGTGTGTTTGGATAATTGACATATATCACAATGAAAATCTTTTGAGCTTTTATTAATGAATTGAAAGGGAAAAAGTTTTTCTTGATACATGAAATTTGGGTGGCCTAGACGGTAGTGCCACTTCATGACTTCACAATCTTTATTGGATAAACTGGATAACAAAGACACACTATTACATGGACTCTTAGGGTTGAAACTCAGTTTATTTGAAGGTGTGGTATGTGGGAGCAGGTACAAGCCTTCACAAATGTCAGCATTGCCAATCATCTTCCCCGATTCCAAGTCCTGAAAAACACAAGAATTGGCAGAAAATTTAGTTATGCACTTCGATCCTTCAGCAACTTTACTTACAGATAATAAATTGCATTCAAGATTAGGCACAAATAAAACAGAGTGAAGAACAAGTGCAGGAGACAGATAAACTGTGCCAAATCCAACAACTTTTGAACAGGAACTATCGGCAACTCGGACTGTAATGGATTTGTGGCATGGTTCAAAAGAGGAAAGGAGAGCTTTATTCCCAGTCATGTGGTCGGATGCCCCGGAGTCAACAATCCATGTGTTTGAGAAGGTTTTGAACGCGCCAAAGGTCAAGGATATCTTACCTCTGAAAACTGTGTTCCCTGTTCCAACTGTGTTAGGACCAGATTGAACATTTGTGGATTGAGCAAGGAGTTTTTGGAGGACATCAAGTTGTTCTTGTGTAAAAGGAGCCGGACTTGAACTAGGGTCAGTGGCAGCGGTGTGTCCACGGGATTCCCGGTTAGTTGGTCGCCTATTTGGCTTCCAATCCGCCGGTTTACCATGGATTTTCCAGCATGTATCCTTGACATGTCCAAGTTTCTGGCAGTGTTCACACCAAGGTCTATATTTCTTAGCCCGATTGTCATTCGGGTTATTTGGTGGACCCCGAGAATTATAGGCTTGGGCTGGAGTACTGTAACGAGGGCTGATCCTTCTGCAATTG
Organism: Ficus erecta; assembly: GCA_008635985.1. NCBI lineage: Eukaryota > Viridiplantae > Streptophyta > Magnoliopsida > Rosales > Moraceae > Ficus > Ficus erecta. The sequence goes on along the minus strand of BKCH01000939.1, from coordinate 294,094 downwards.
GGAATGATTTTGGCTGTCTGAGCATCACTCTTCTTCGGCTTTCTTCCCTACGAACTTCGGAGAACGCTTCACGTAGACTTGGGAGAGGTTTTGTAGCCACAATTCGGCCCCTAACCTCATCAAGAGATTTATCCAATCCCATGAGAAACTTGAATACCCGTTTTGTCTCCACAATTTTCCGAAACTTGGCCCCATCCTCAGGACACTTCCATTCATGGGACTCGAAAAGATCGATTTGCTGCCAAAGACGAGTGAGATTAGAGAAATAAGTAGTAACCGGACCTTCCCCTTGCTTCAACTCCTGTAGCCGTGTCTCAACATGGAAGAGTTCTGAGGTGTTTTCACTGCTAGAGAAGGTTTCACGGGCAGCCTCCCATATTTCTTTAGCAGTTGTGTACAAGAGAAAGTTCTCTCCGATTTCTGTGGTCATGGAATTAATGAGCCAGAACATGACCATATTATTCTCTGACCTCCAGGTTCTATATTGAGGATCAGCCTTCTCTGGTGGGGGAATGGCACCGGTGAGGTAGTCATCACGGCCTTTGCCACTGATGAACATCATGACGGACTGTGACCACTGTAGATAATTGTGGCCATTAAGTCTGTGGTTTGTCACGAGAGGGCTGTTTTCGGCATGGGTTGGAGGGATAGCCGGTGTGGAGGAGGGTCCCGAGAGGGAAGATGTGGCTGAGGGTGATGACTGGTTTGATTCAGTCATGATTGGAAAATCTGGCTGACTGTGCAGAGATGGCCGAGAGTATAGCTAACAGGTTGGCGACGGCAAGACTAGAGTTTGCTTGAATCGGCAGAGTGGTTAGCTCGGGTTGCCTCTGATACCATGAGAGTTTTGGAATTTTCTGATATTTCATTCAATGATATACACGGGTATATATACAAAGAGGATCATAAGTGAGACCTCCACAAATCAGGGAACTAAATCCTACAAAATAGGAAACAACCACAAAAACAGAAACTACTAATAAAACTCCTAATAATCAGCTATACAAATAATTACAACTAATATACACCTAACTTCCCATATATAATTCTACACTAAGTTTCTTTTCCTTGCTTCATTTTGAATTAACATTATTACTTGCTTTTAGGTGTGGTTAGTGTTGCTTACCATTTTCCCTATACACACACACACACACATATATATATATATATATGCGCACACACACACTCACATATATATATATATACACTCTGGATCCGCTAATTTTTTTCATTCTAAAATTTTGAGGTACAGTCTGTTGGCTATCGAGTGGGAGTGGCGGAACCATTTTTGATGCGCAAGGCACATGGTGCACCAATGCGTATGTCAAAGTCAAAAGAAAAGATAACAGGATTGCATGGCAAATGTCAAAACCAACTAGGAATCACAAATAATACTCTGCTTTCAGATGAGCAAGCACTTCGAGTGTGTAAAAGATTCTACGTTGCTCTGATCTTGTCAAGGCTAGTTCAGGTGTGTGTGTGTGTTTTTCTTTTTTACCCATCCATTTCGTTTTTGTTTTTATTTTTTGGTCTGGAATGATCACGTATTTCTTACTTCTTCAACCTGATATATTTATAAGCATCAATGTTTTTTATTGCATGCCAACATGTATTTCGTAATAAATAAAATGTATATTCTCTTTCTTTCTTCCTTTAATTCTCTAAATATGAATGTATATATCTACTTGGTTTCTTTCTTAAAGTTACATGTAAGAAAACTTGCAATGATTTCCTCGTTTTTCTCTTTGGTTTTGCTGGTTGAAATCTATTAAATTGTATGCTTAATCTTAAAGTTTTGCCGCATAACTCTATTTCTTTTCATTTTTTTTATGGGGTGAAGGAAGCTCCTGTTGTAGAGGTTTGCGAAGCATTTAACGTGGCCAGAGGCATGGTGCAAGCCTTACAAGAGAATGCTGGAAGGTTTGCATCTATGGTATCTGTATTTTGTGAAAGGCTTGGATGGCATGATCTGGAAGGTTTAGTTTCCAAGTTTCAAAATCGTGTCTCATTTGGGGTCAGAGCAGAGATTGTGGAGCTTACTACCATTCCCTATGTTAAGGTGCTTGACTCCTCTCTCTCTCTTCTTCCTTTCCTTTCTGTAGAAATCTGCTTCCCATTACTCCTGATACTTGATTCCTTCCAATTGATATCCTAATGAGATCATGGTGGCTTTAGGGTTCTCGAGCTCGAGCTCTTTATAAAGCTGGCCTGCGTACGACTTTATCAATTGCTGAAGCATCTGTTTCTGAAATTGTCAAAGCTCTTTTTGAAACCTCCTCATGGGCACAAGGTGATGCATTCAAAACTTGGGTTACACGGGCTATTTGATTGATCAATATGAGTTTGCTGGCTAGATTCCTTCACAAAATTTAAAAAAAAAAAAGATAAAATAATTAAAAAATAAAAAATTTGCCGACCAGATAATGAGTTTATTTGAGAGCTTTATGATGGTCCCCCTAACCGCTACAGTTTCAGATATTAAATCTAAATGTTGCAATTTCTTTCAGGGTTTTCATAATTCAATTAAAATGCTGGTTAACTTGAACTTTGGAAAAAATTTTCTTGAACAACTTTGAATTACTACAATTGTTTTCCATTGCTTTACTTAAAAAAAAAAAAGGCTTTATTATCATATTCGTCATTGCAAGGTTTTCACTGAATTGTTACACTCTTGGTCCTGCAATGAATTAAATAGGGAATATTCTTTTGTTGTCAATTTTATGTAAAGATTTTCTTCTGAAAAAAACAAAAAATATATAAAGAGATTCTTTTTAAAGGCTCGTGGAAAAAAAAAAAGGGGTCATTTTGGCGCTTGCAGTTGTACTCTTTTGCCCAAGGTCATTCAAGTTTGCTTTTACTGTTTCAGAACATTCTTATTTTTGTTGAAGTTAGATTTTTTCTTTTCTTGTGAATAATTCATTCTTCAATTTACGTTCTTCTTACCACTAGTAATTTCTCATACCTAATGCTGAAAGTTTACCTGATGAGTATAGAAGGTTCTGCTCAAAGGCGCATACAATTAGGAGCAGCCAAGAAGATCAAGAATGGAGCACGCAAGATAGTTCTTGAAAAGGCTGAAGAGGCAAGAATTGCTGCCTTCTCTGCTTTCAAATCACTTGGACTTGATGTTCCACAATTTTCTGGTCCGCCATTGTTAGCTGCTGGCAATCCAGGGGGGCAAGGAGCTTCCACTTCCTCTGGAAATGACACTAGTAATGGCTCTTTTAGTGAAGAAAGTGCGGCCAAGCCATCTGAAGAGGGAACCATCCATTCTGATAAAGTTGTGTCAGAAAGTGAGGAGAAGTTAACAAGGACATTAGGTACTAATGTAGTGGCTTCAGAAGTATGTGCAGTTGGTATTATGCCTCATAAGTTTGGTGCCGGTGATCCTATGTTATTAACGGAAGGCTCTGATACCCTTCAGAATGAGCTTGGTGCTGCTGGTTGTCGGTCCAAAGATGCTAGTTTGACACAGCCAATTCAGTTACCGAAACAGCATGATAGAACCATGACAGATAATGTGGCCATTGATCCTCGAACAGGGGACAAACAAAGTAATGTAAATTCATCTTCTGGCTTTAAGGTTGCTGCTTCTAAGAAAGGCCCGGTTCATGCAACTAATACTCCTGGAGGGTTTGATTCTTTTTTGGATCTTTGGGACAATGCTTCTGAGTTCTATTTTGATGTGCATCACAACAAAAGATCGGAATTGACCTCTGGCAACCATTTTGAATTGCACGGCATAGCCATCTGTTGGGAAAATTCTGCTGTGTATTATGTCAATCTTCCTAAAGATCTACTCTGGTCTGACAGCAACAAAATTAATTGCTTGCATTTGGAGGCATCTGGTGAACAAAATAATGTTTTACCTTCTAACAATTGGTTGGAGTTGGTTAGACGTAGATGGAATAGAATAAGAGGGATAATGGCGAAAAGAGATGTTAGAAAGTATACGTGGAATTTGAAAGTCCAACTTCAGGCACTTAAAAGTCCTATCGTTTCAGTTCGGAAATTGGAATGCAAGAAACTTGCAGCAGAAAACACGGAGTTTGAAATGATAGACAGCTCATTTCTATTATTGACCCCAATTCATGTAAGTGGTGGAATTGACTTGTGCATTGTGGCATGGATTCTTTGGCCGGATGAGGAGAGAAGCTCTAGTCCTAACTTGGAGAAGGTAAAATTATAAAATTGATATATAAATGTGAGGTCAAAGTCAAGCAAAAAATTTTTTTTTTTTGGGTTTCTTGGAAGATATAAAGTTTTAATTTGAAAGATGCCAATATTGAACCGTTCCACAAGCAAACTTGGACTGTAAAGAATAACCTTTGAATCTTTGCATTAAAGTAACATCTAGATTTTATTTATTAATTTATTTATTGCTATTTCAATTTTAAAGATTTGAATGTTGGAACAGGAAGTCAAGAAAAGGTTATCCAGTGAGGCTGCAGCAGCTGCTAATCAACATGGCAGGTGGAAGAATCAGATGCGCAGGGCTGCTCATAATGGTTGCTGCCGTCGGGTTGCACAAACACGAGCATTATGGTCTGTTCTCTGGAAGTTAGTTGTCTCTGAAGAACTTACTGAAGCACTTCTGGATGTCGAAATTCCTTTGGTAAATCTTTTATCTCATTTCTCAAAATTATTGGTTTTTTTTTTTTGGGGGGGGATTAATGTTTGGGATGAAATTCAAAATGGCCTATTGAGACCTTCTTAAACATTTGTACATGAACCATTATGTTCTTTTATAACGTATCTTCTTCTCATTGCTGCTATTGGGTTGCTTATACAAGATTGCACGTCTATTCTGTTAACATTTTGTTTTTGTTTTTTTGAAGTAACTTAAATAAAATATTTCTGAATGCAGAAATTTCTTTGGTAAAAATCTTTTTCCCTTCTGCTAAATTTCAGAGGGGATAGTTTTAGGTTATAAGCTATGGTGTCAATGTTTTGAACTAACAAGTGTATGGCCTTCTTGACATTAATCTTTGTATTCTCTGCTTTGACCCTAGTTTAATTCTTGTCTTTCAAGGTTAACATTCTTGCAGACATGGAGCTTTGGGGAATAGGTGTTGACATGGAGGGATGTCTCAAAGCACGTAATATATTGGGGAAGAAGTTGAGGTTTCTTGAGAAGGAAGCTTATAAGCTGGCTGGCATGACATTTTCGTTAAACACAACAGCAGATATTGCTCACGTACTGTATGGACACTTGAAGCTACCCATACCAGAGAAGTACAACAAAGGAAAACAACATCCGAGTACAGACAAGCATTGTTTGGACTGCTTAAGGTATTTTCCTTGGTCATGCCTCATAGCCTTAAGCATGATGAAGAATAGACATACCGATTACATCTTGAAACATTTGTTACTCGACCATACCATATCCTTAGCTTTTGTAAATCTGATATTTTTAGACCTCCCTTTTAGGTTCTTCTATCTGAAGACTAAAACCGGAAAGAATTGAAAAATGGTGTGACTGTGACAATGTTGCATTAATTGTTCATATGATGCTTTCCAGACGTTTGGTAGGTGACGGGTCAAAGGCCAGCTAGGAGTTGTAGAAAATGTGAAAGCATACTCTTGAGTTCTGGTCCTGTCACTACGGTTACTGTTTTTCAGGTTGAATTTAATTATTATCGTTAGGTTTTTCTTTCTGGTATGGGTATCAGGAGAGTGTTTTTCACAAAAGGGACCAACTGCTTGCCTTTCATTGATTTTCTAATCTCGACGACACACTGTGCATGCAGCCTTTTGAATTGCATATGCAGCAGAGTTTCTTCAGATTCTCGAGCTGCTGCTCTGCAAGTGTCTCACATACATGTTATATGATTTTGTTGCCATGCTTATCATGTTTTGGTGGATTGGTTTCATCTATTCTTTTGTTTTCCAAGCAATGTCTTAGGCAGCTTTTAGTTTGGTTTCAGGCATGAACACCCTATTATTCCAGTCATTAAAGAGCATCGGACATTGGCGAAGCTCTTGAACTGTACATTGGGATCGATTTGTTCACTTGCTAGACTTTCTGCTAAGACACACAAACACACTCTACATGGTCATTGGCTCCAAACATCAACTGCAACTGGTCGGCTTTCAATTGAGGAACCTAATCTCCAGGTGTGGGCTGTCCCAATTTGATCGTCTCTTTGTTCTTTTATTCTTTAATATCTGAAAAAATGGATGTTCGAAATCTGTATGTGTTATGTTTGTTAATATTTGATTATGATTTTGCAGTGTGTTGAACATACGGTTGTCATCAAAATCAACAGGGATAAAAATGGTGGAGAAGTTGATGCAGACTGTAATGAAATTAATGCCCGTGATTACTTTATTCCCACACAGGTATGAAAATATTTTTATATTTGTGTCAAAACAAACCGTTTGAATGTTCTTGTATCTGAAATTGGTAGAAAATTTTGTGAAGGAAATCCTGACATTCAAGCAAAGAAGACGATAAGTCGAGTATAAGGAAATCTTCTTCTTCTTCTTCTTTTTTATTTTATTTTTTATTTATATTTTATTTTTAAAACTTTATAAGAAGCAACTGTAGATATTAGGCGGTTCTTCTCTTGTTTATATTTGGGGAAGGGCATGGGCAGAGTCATCAGAGGCAGGCAGATATATGCTGTTGATATGTAGATGAATGAATATTTTATGGGAACTTCAGATGCAAATTTGCTTCTGCTGGAATTTGGTTGCGTTCATTTCAATTTTGTAGGGGATCATAATTCTATGGTATATCTTAAAAAAAAAAAAAAAGCAAAAGAATTAATTTATAATACAAATTATTGAATTGTTTTATCAGGACAACTGGTTACTGTTAACAGCAGATTACTCCCAGATAGAACTGCGGTTAATGGCACATTTCTCTAAAGACTCCTCGCTAATTGAACTCCTAAGTAAACCCCATGGTGACGTGTTTACCATGATAGCAGCAAGATGGACTGGGCGTCCAGAAGATTCTGTTGGCACCCAGGAACGAGATCAAACCAAAAGGCTGGTGTACGGCATTCTTTATGGAATGGGTGCTAACACCCTTGCAGAACAACTGGGGTGCAGTCCAGTGGACGCTACTGAAAAAATTCAAAGCTTTAAGAGTTCTTTTCCAGGAGTTGCTTCTTGGCTTCACGAAGTGGTTGCTTTCTGCTGCGAAAAAGGGTCAGACATCTTACCTGCTTTGGCTTCTTTTTAAGCATTATCAGTGATCGATTTTAACTCATCCTTTCAAAGATAGGCATTTTAAGTGTGTGCGCAGGTTTCTTTTTTATTTATCTATTTATATTTATTTTTTTAAGCTATATGGTGCTGGATGTAGTGTAAGATTCTATTTTTCTGCAGTCTCTCTCCTCTCATCCATTGTATTTCCTTTTTATTAGAATTATCTGTTTTTCTAATTTTGAATGAAATATATACTTTGCATGATGTTAATTATACGATTTTTATCTATTTAATATTCAACATTTGTATTTCCTATGCATGGACAAATGTTCAAGAGGTTGCATATATTCCTTCAGTTATCCGACTTGTTCTCGGTTTGGTTTTTCTGCTTGTGAACCTTTATAGTTAATACTAGCCTTGTGGTGAACAGTATCTTGTTAAAATGGGAACTCATTTTTAAATAGTAGTAATAAGAAGAAACGACTATTGAGGAATTCAATGCCCTGTTCTAATTTTTTTCCCCTTTTGTCTATGTCAACTGTTCATTGATTATATGTTTATTAGCGTTTCAGATATGTGAAGACCCTGAAGGGAAGAAAACGGTTCTTGTCAAAAATAAAATTTGGGAACAGTAAAGAAAAATCAAAGGCTGAAAGACAGGCAGTGAATTCTGTGTGTCAGGTAAAACTTTCAGTTCTTTTTGTTTAGAGAGGATGGTTTACAAACTAGTATGGTAAAATGTTCTAAGATGCATGTTCATGCCTTTTACAGGGATCTGCTGCTGACATAATTAAGATTGCAATGATAACTATTTATTCTGTAATAGCTGGAGTTGATTTGCCCGGTTCTACTTCCTCACTCACAAAAAGGTTTAACATGCTGAAGGGCCGCTGTAGAATTCTATTACAGGTTATTTTGGAAGATGATTATTATTTTTTCACTTTCAAGTTGGTATAAATATATATATATATTTTTTGGTTTGAATTCCTTGGATATCATAAAGATATGGTAGGTGGAATGAATTGGAAAAAATGACAGGTGGAAGTTTTAAGCTACTTCATTGCGTTAGGTTGGTTCGTTCGGCACATATTTGCTTAGTATGAAAATGGTGGTGAAAAAGTAACAAACCCTGTCGGGGATAGCTCAACAAGTGGGAGGGTAGGGTTTTGGGTGGGAGCTCTCAGGTTCAAAACCTGAGAGTGTTTTCATTTATCTTTAACAAGTGGGTGTTCTAGGCTCCATATTGGAAAAAGAAAGGAAAAAAAAAAAAAACAAACAAACAGAATTATATAGTAAAGACATGGTGGTGATAATTGATAGCTCCTCCTGTTAATATCTTTCAGGTACATGATGAGTTAGTTTTGGAAGTTGATCCCTCTGTTTTGAAGGAAGCTGCATCATTGTTACGGATGAGCATGGAAAATGCTGCTTTGCTTCTTGGTATTAATTTAATGTCTTTAGTTAAATGAGTTTATTTTGAGACCATTGTTTACATTACCTAATTAAATCTAATTAAACGTTTCCTCTTCAGTACCTTTGCATGTCAAACTGAAAGTTGGAAAGAAATGGGGCTCTATGGAACCTTTCCAGGAAGACCAGGTGCAAGATACAGCTCTCCCCCCTGACTCGTAGGTTACCGTTGACCAGAAGAAGCAGAAGTTTAATGATGTTGGAGAATGATGATTATCGTTGCTTTACAACACAATGTATGTCTTTGCATTGAATCAGTTTCTTGTTGGTTTTTCGGCTTTAATCTTTAACCGTTTTGATCAAACAATATAATTTTGTAAACAGGGAAATTCATTTTGACATTGCAGAAAGTACTCCATGTCCATAAGGATTGCTTTAGAATCTTTCTGTGGATTTTGCTTCAAGTATGAAGCAACTGAACATGTTACTCTAACATGCCGTTCATATTGATTTCTGGAACTGGTTTTATCATGTTTTGAGGAGCAGTTTCCTGTTCAGAATAGATTGCTAGACTGGTATGGAAAGCTGTAAAGGAAGAGTTCAGCTCACAAATCTTGCTTTTTGTCCACAGTGATTGTTTTTTCACTCTGGTGGGCCATGAGAGATTATAAGAAGAAAGCAATGTTTTGTGGTCTCTCTAAAACGTTGAAAGATTGGCTCGGTTTGTAATGAGAACTGCGGAATTGATAGGATTACATTTTCCAAGGTGAACGGAAATCCTGATAAAGCTCCTTCAGTTGATCCTGCCACATAATGTCGTTCGCCTTTATCTTGGATTAAAGTCAACTCTGGTAGATTGCAAAAGGTTCGGTCTTGCAAGTTGTGGGGAATCTTGTGAAACTACAGAGGCTTCTTCCCTTCAGCCCAAACTGTGGAACTGTGACAATCTTGGAAGCTGAGTTGCTTTGGTTAGATCTCAGTTTTAACGTTTGATCGAGTCTCTCTTCCTGTGGTCACTCTCTAAAGTCGCATCCTATTCCGGCTGATGTTTTTTAACTTGTCCTGAATGAACGTGAGAACAAGAAAATGCATAGCTGAATAAAGCGGCTGGACATCTGAAGTGTTTGTGGAGCTAAATAATATCACCCACCGACAGCGGTTTAACTTCATCTACATGTATATTGGTTTGTCCTAATTCTCGTGATGCATAATTGACTTTCAGGGCAGCTGTTTTCTATAGAGAAAACCTCTAACACAGATTGAGAGGCATTTTTGAGAGTAGATTGTACTTGCTTTTTTTTTTCTCTGATTATAGTGATATTTTGCAGCGAAAAGTGGACGTAGCTCTCACATTGAAAGTGAACCACTATAAATTTTGTATGCTCTGCTTATTTTGTTATTTTGTTATTGTTTTCTTATTTCTCTTGAATAGTAGGAATTAAGACTTTAAATTTAAATTCCGAACGTCGAGCTAGATGGTAGTGATCTTGCAAGATGCATGTTTAGGAGCAAACTTTCTTCTCATCTGATTTTTGTAGTGTGTTCCTATAATTAGCTCTGTTCTTTGGTTTAGTGTCTAATTCTTATTCTTTCTTCAACATATTTTTTTTGTTGTCCATCTGAAATAGAATTTCTGGTTAAGCAATGCATTATCTCAAGTGGTTATTACACGATTTTGCAGAAGAAACCATGGAGAACTGGTAATTTCTTCTAGGAGCTAATTAGGTTCCGAGTCAGCATTATTACCACAAATGGTTTTATTAGATACTCTAATCAAGAACAATGTACCCTAGATTTCTCTTTTGCCTTCGAATTAATCGTACTTGGGTCCTAAAGATGATTAACACCCCCAAACCCTAACCATTTTGCCAAAATGACAACCTCAAAAATTGAAATTAACAAAATAGCCCTCTTTCATTTTAACATAGGAACAACAATCTAAAATCTCAGTTGTTAATTAGCAAAATAACATTATTTCATTTTAACATAGGAATAACAATCTAAAACTAGGTTGTTCTTGGTCACTCCGAGGTCATTTTGTTAAAAAGACTATTTAATTAAAAAAAGAAAGTGTTTGAGGTATTTTGCTAATTGACTCCTTAAGATCCATTTTCTATCAGAGACTTTTCAAAAATGTCCTCTTCTTGAAGTTACTAATTGCATGCTTAACTCGCCAACGACTACTGGATTCATAATTGAGTTTCATGTTTTCAAGTCACGTTTAGTTGTTTCCCTGTGGCTTATGCCCCCCGGTAGCTAATGCAGTAGCAGATTATACAACAATACCACTCTTGAGAAGGAACTTTTGGAATATGTCGTCGTTCATGTTCTCGAACGTCTGCTATTGTAAACCCCGTTGTCGTTTATTGCTAAGTTGTGTCAATATTTTACCAGATTCCTACTCATTATGGAGATTTTCAAGACACAACGAATTTGGTCGGACTGAAGGTTTGTTTTGTTGCAACAAAATTGCTTCCACTATAAATGAATTTCTTAAAGACTTGACTAACCGTTTGCCATAAGTGACATCAGATTAGTTACACTAACTTCTGACCGCTGATGCATATAAATAGATTCAAATCTAGGCTTATTGAATTTTAGCATTAAAAAAAAAAAAACAACAACTTATTAATTAACAAAACCATACAACTGAATACATATATGTGTATGTATGTATATAACACGCTTCATACACAAGTACATAGAGCATTAAAAAACATGGTGCATGTAGACTACATACTTATTAATACAAGGGATACTCGCGATAAATATGTACATACATAAAATAACTGCTGCAACTAAAACTGAACGGGTGGAATTCTGATGCGCTTCTGGTCTTTTAAGCAGATTTCTTGTTCGGAATCCAGACTATATGATCCTCTGGAAGAAAATGGCAGACGGGAACAGTTCCTGGCTTCACTTTGAGAACTTGGAAGGCCAAATGCTTGGGATTCCACGCCGAGGTATCAGTGTGGCACACTGCTACTGCCTTAGCTTTAGTCCCATCTGCACCTTCCATGGACACCAAATAAGTCTTCGTCGTTCGCGTTGCGTGGCAGTAGAACACGGCGTACGCGTAGTTCTGCTTGTGGCACGCGACGGCCTTGTCGCCCGCCGTCTTCTTTTCCACTTGCGTAACCGTATAGGTCTGCATCGCAGTTTCCTTTTCCACCTCTGTAGAGATGGCCTGCACATCTTTTCCGAGCTTGGAGGTGCTAAAGTCGATCATGGACTCCAATGAAGTCGCGCAACGCTTCTCCTCTCCTGCGACGGTTGGATCTTCGCACTCCGCGAGCGTCTCTTTGATCATCTCAGCTTCCACTGACCGTGGTGTCACGGAGAATTTGCTCAAGATTTCAGGGAGTTCGTTGGATGAAAAAGGGATTGATTCAGCGACTTGGCGGGATAAGAAAGTTGCTTTGTTCGAGCTTTTGGTGAATTGCAGGTTCATTTTGGCTCCCGGGTGAATGTCCTCCTCCAAGAAGAAGAGAGCTACGTTCGGGTTGTCGTGGAGTTGATTCTCACTGGCGGCATAGTTGTAGGAGAATGCATATTTCCCGGGGTTTGCTCCGACATAAACTGGCCTCCCCTTGTAGCCTGTACTTACAGACACTCCTTTCCCAACGCCAACATCAGTTCTTTTGCCGGGATTTCCTGTATTCACCCTCACGCCCGAGCCTTTGCCGACGGTGACTGAAGTACCCTTGTCTTCCGTAAAGTCTGCGAAATCAACAACTTGATCATGGAACTTAGGAGAAGTGTGAAATAGTTTAAAAAAAAAAAAAAATCAGATATGCTTATAAGAGGTATTTTCAGCTGTATCTCTCGGAAAAGCTCTCTTAGTTTCGAAATCCAAATTACCCGGGTGTAGAAGATCACTGACGGCTTTCGGCATCGGCGTGTTTGGCAACGATGTTTTCCAGTAAAGTTCAGGAGACAGCACGGCATGACTTGCTGCAAGCAAGAACTGCACGCATATATGAACTCACAGTATTAGCTCCTCACAACTATATATATAGTAGAAAATAACTGTGTATATGTGTGTGTGTATATATATATATACATATATATATGTATGTTTGTCAGAAAAGCTTACAGTGAGAAGAGCAAGGATGTAAGGAAGCTGGAACCCCATTGAGACTCAAAATATTGTATCTGCAACAGATGAAGTTTGGTTGAGAGAGAGATATGTGTAATATGTATATGTATATTTGGTGTGTGTATATATATTTATGTTTAAGCTGATGAGAGCTAGCTAAACTTACTATAGTACGAAGTCCAGTACCAGTTTGCAAGCTATATATAAAAGGCCGGGGCGTTTGTGCTAACTTTTTCCACCTGTATTATCGATTATTTAATTAATAATTACATCCAACTGTCCCTGGCTCCTCCATTACTAGTTAATTAAAACTACGTCATTTAACGTCAAACGGGACAGCTGCTTGGACGTTGTACCTGACAAATGCATGGTGGTGAATACTATATATATATATATATCATCAAAATTTTGGTTTTCCATATTGCTTGGACTGTGCATAGTGAGAGTAGGTAACTAATTTTGAAATTTCGTCATCACTCTTTGTCCATCATATTTAAACTAACTACTGCATTTATTAGGGTTTAGTAGGAGTTGCACGTCGTACTCTTAATTTCTTCGTTACAGAAAAAAAAAAAAAAAATCAAATGAGATAAAATTTTTAACCGAATTAAAACGATATCAAATAAATAGGGAAAAAATAAAAAAGAAACTCTTGTGCCCCATTAGTAATTGAGATATATTTTTTTTATGCTATCAAAGGATTTTCATTTTCTGTTATGTATTTTTTTTTTAAAATCTTGAGATAAACGACAAAAGTGATTTTATTTTTCAAGTGGTTTTCCCTCCGCTTGAAACTAAATGCATGTTCTTGATGGTTCGTCAGTTGGTTGGTGTCCACTGGGAGAGATATCGATATCACATTTTTATTACTTTGAAAAGTATAAAATGTAAGACAAACATTGCATTTTCATGGATATATATTGTTACGTGTATGTATATTCGTCATTTTAATTAATGAAAATGTCTCGGTACGACATATCATATGATCATTGTAACCTTTTATTTAAAAACCTATAATAATTAGTTGATTTATATGTAATTTTTTATTTAAAATCTTTTTACATGATACTATTTAGATATTGGGGTAAATGACAAATATCACTAATAAGAAAAATACTTTGGAAGGTTTATTTATTTATTTATCCAACATCATATTACGCAAGGAAAAAAATACGAAAGAAAAATGATAAAAGATATGAGTGGTATTGTCTAATAACCTTACTCGAAGTAAAAAGAAATTTCTATGATACATTAAGCCAATGAGATAGACATAATTTGAAGTTACAGAATAACCCTTTGATACGTAATCCTTCCTTAAAGTGCAAAAGGGGGAAAGTAAATTGTTCTTCGTACATTAACTAGCCAAAAAAAAGAAAAAAGAAAAAGAAAAAAGAGAGATTTAGAGTTAAATAGCCTTTTTTTTTAATAAGTTTTTTAACAAATAACTAGAGTTTTTAAAATTAGTAAAAAGATCATTTTTTTTTATCTAAAATGATCAATTAATTTTTTTAAATGGTTAATCAGTAATTGACTACGTAATATTATTAATTTGGTCAATAAATAATTGATCGTAGTCAATCATTGATTGACAATAATGTAAAACACCAATTTTATAGTCATTAATCTCTAATTGATAAATTTAGAAAAAATGACAAATGGTCATTTTGCTAAATAAAAAAATTTCAACCATCTATTAGATTGTGTGACCAAAATAGACCATCCAGTATAATTAAAAAAAAAAAAAAAGAAATTGTTCTTAGTACATGGCGGTGTCTGGCTATGTTAAGCTTACATATTTTTGCCAGTACTGTACTTCCTCGACAACTTGCATGTACAGAATGTCACTTGTCAAATAAAAACATGCATAGGTTGTTTCTTAGGAAAATCACCTGATGAGGAAAAAAGCTCAAGGGAGATGTGTGGTGTGTGGGTCTCTTAAAATGTTACTACTACTGCATTATCCGCTATTGTGGTATAGCGTGTAAGGTTCCATTTGCTTTAAAGGATATGGTGAGAGCTCGAGGGAGGGATAGAAAATGTGAAAGACGAAGAGAACTATAACAATTTTTCAAATAATTCAATAGGAGGAAGGACATTTGAAGAATGAATGTTAATTATTTAACTAATTATTAAACAGTTTATTTTGTGTATTGTTAATTATTTTAAAAGGGTAAAATAGTCTTTTTAAAGTTGTATGTATAATGAATTTGGTCATCCTCAATCTCTCTCATTTCTTCCCTTAAAAAAATGCAAGAATTAGAATATAAGATGGAGAGAAAAGATTTATTCTTTTATGTTGTTTGTGTTTGGTATCATATAGAAGGAAAAGTTCAAATTACGTTTTGTTATTTGGTATTGCAAAGTAAAGATAAAGAGGGAGAAGTAGTACTATTCATGAAATTACTATTTTACCCTTAGTTTTTTTATTTTTATTTTTAGATTGTTTTTGTTATCATATAAGTATAGTATTTGTTTTACTTTTTGTCAACCCACTTTTCTCTGCAATTTTAAAAAGATTAAAAACTTGTGGATCTCACAAGGTATTACGTTCCTCCTATTTTTTTGTCCTCCAAAAATCACTTCAACCAAAAACAAAACACCATAATTTTTGAATTTCTAACCTAAAACTGATCCAACCTTCTTGTTCTATTTTTTCTCTGTACAAACATAGCTAGATTAGTCTTATGTTGAAATTGTTGAAGTCTAGTGGTCCAAATTTGAGTGTAAGGAAAAGCAAGTGTCACATAAAAAAGGTAGTGCCACACATTTTGAGTCTCAAATTAAACGGATTGGGGCTAAGAAAAGTTATAATCATATATTATTGATATTATTAATTTGTTTGATGTGGTTGGGATTAATTACATTGAATCTTCTTTAAAGAGGTGATAAAGACCATTTAGGCTCGAGTCCCTTCCATATAGTTGGAGTATATTTCTTCAAAAAAAAAAAAAAAAGAGTACATTTAAGTTCTTCATTTCATAGTCTACACTTTACTAGTGATTAATAATATTACTCCTGAATTTCATGACTAATAAGATATATTTCATGTTATTTTTCACATTTTTAATCTTTCTTATAAAATTGAAGAACAACTAAAACTTTATAAAACTTTAAGAATAAAACTAAATTTGTAAAATGTAAATGTCCTTCACTCACCTATACGTGGCTTATCACGACCTATAAGTAGTCTAGTTGGTCTTTGAGGAAAGAAAAAAGATTCTATGTTCCTCTTCTTCTTTTCATTTATATTGGGGTGGCAGGAGAGAAAGAAGTAAGAAGAAAGAAGAAAGAATAAAGAAAAAATAGAAGAAGATATGGTCGGTTTCTTGTTTAATATATATTCAACTCATTTGAGTAGAAAAGTTGGTCGAGATTCATTATAAGTTGAATCTGAATCTGAAGTTTTACTTTATTTATTGCAGCACAAATCACAAAACAAAATGGTTTTTTATTTTTATTTATCATTTTTTTTAAATTTTTTTATGTAGAGAAAATGAAATAACTTATAAGGGGCCCTGGTTATGGACCCTCATCAATAAAATTGTCATTAATGGGGTAGGGTTATGCATGCCACTAGCCCTAGTTGGAAAAGGAATGTCATTATTGTAATTATTATTAGAGTATCTTCAATACAATGTTAAAAGGTTATGCGAATGATAAATTTTGGTATTTGAATTTAAAAAAAAATACTATCTAATAAAGTGTTATATTTGATTCTAAATTTCCCATGTGCTTAATTTTGTGACAAATTTATCATAAGGTATGACCAGTATCAAGTGTAGCATGCATTTGATTTTTATTGATTGTTGGCTTGGCTATCAAGTAATTATTATAATATTTTCATTTTTAAATTATTTAAAAACTTAATCTTCACTTTGATAAATTTCAAAGCATAATAATAATGAAAAAAAATTAGAAATAGCATCATATATTAGAGGATAAAGTAAAATAATATTGTTTATTACACTTTTTATAATAAAATAATAAATATACCATTTGTACGTACCAATATATTGGAGATGGTCTTCGTTATGATACTCACCAACTTATGGTTCATTTTTGTAAAATCTGATGGGCCAAATTAGTTTGATTTCTTTGGAGGATGTTTTTGAAGTTAATTTTATCAGTGCGGACAAGTAAAGGACTGTCCCAAAAGCCTTTTTTTTTTTTTTTTTTGCAACTAACATTTTAGATATTGAATTCTGTCGTGAAGTTGATTATGTTGGACTGTGAAATTGAGTTACAGGTCGGCTGAGGTTGCAACAGTTTACCATTTTTGTGCCAACGCGCAACGTACTCATTAAAAAGCTTTTAAAGATCGGGTAATCTTTATTTATAGTAAGTATTTCTGAACATCAAATCACATTAAAAAATTTTAATACCTAAAAACATAATCCTATTATTAGACCATAAAATTTTAAAATAAAAATAAAAATAAACACAAGCAAGCTAGTGTTTAAGTTGTTTACATGTAAAGCTACTTTGTCGAGTCAAGATCTACAGTCCCATATTTCCTGTCTCATAAACCATCTTCTAATAGTGTTATGTCTTAATATTTAAATTTAAAACTTTAGCCACGTAAAAAATATTAATTACTAAAATTTTTTAAATAAATTGATGAGTTGTCAAAATATTATTAAGAGAACAGTTATTGAGATAGAAAAATGAGACAACAAATCTGAACTCATTTCAGACAAGTGTTGAGTAGTCTACTAAAAAAATAATATGAAGTACTTATGACATACACCAAATCCCTCAAGTGTTTGAATATGTGGGCTTGTTCTGTGGGTTTGGTTTGTTAGAAGTATTGGTCTAAGTCCTGACCCAAAGTTGTTGTCATTACTTATGCTTGTGGCCTAGATACTACTAAATGGCCTTGCTAGTTTGGTTTCTTTGGAGGATGTTTTTGAGGTTAATTATATCTCTGGGGGACAAATAAAGGGCCGTCCCAAAAGCCTTTTTGCTGCAACTAACATTTTAGATATTGAATTCGGTCATGAAGTTGATTTATGTTGGACTCTGAAAATGAGTTCCTGGTTGGTTGAGATTGCTAACAGTTTACCATTTCTATGCCAACATGTAACTTACTCATAACGCATATAAAACTTTTTAAGATCGGCTACCTTTACTCATAGTATGTATTTCTAAATGTCAAATCACAATAAAAATCTGGTAGTTAAAAACAGATCCTATTATTAGGATATTTATCCTACCGCAAAATTCTAAAAAAAACAAAAAACAAAAAACAAAAAAACAAGCTAGTGTTTAAGGTTTTTATTGTTATTATTATAATTATCTTAGAAATCTACTGTTTAAGTTGTTTATACATAAAGGTACTTCTATCAAGTGTTGAGTAGTATACTGAATATATATATATATATATATATATAATAGTTCTGACCGAAAACCAAATCACTTTAGGTTTTTAATATGTGGGTTTGTTCTATATGTTTGGTTTGGTGTACGTATTGGTCAAAGTCCTGGCCCAAAATTGTTGTAATAAGTTATTCCTGTAACCTATATAATAATTAAAAGTCCTATACACCTTTTGCAAGGTAATATTGGGTCATCTTGATTAAGGCCTCGTTTGGGCAACATTTTTAAATATTATTTCTTTTTGGATCGACCTGCATTTTAAAATACATAGGGATAATATAACACGTAGTAAAAAATTAGAGTTTTAAAAGAAAAACTTAAAATTTTGGGCATTTAGAGTAACGGTCATTCCTGTTATGATCAGGTGGTCATAACAGTTATAACATCTGTCCCTATTGTGAAACAAAGAGAATTTATGATTCCTTTCTGGATCAACCTGTATTTTAAAATATACAGGGATAATATAACACGTAGTAAAAAATTGGAGTTAAAAAAAAAAACTTAAATTTTTGGGCATTTTAGAGTAACGGTCATTCCTGTTATGACTAGGTGGTCATAACAGTTATAATCTCTGTCTCTATTGTGAAACAAAGAGAATTTATGATTCCTTTCTGGATCAACCTGTATTTTAAAATACACATGGATAATATAACACGTAGTAAAAAATTAGAGTTAACAAAAAAAAAAAAAAAACTTAAAATTTTGGGCACTTTAGAGTAACGGTAATTCCTGTTATGACTAGGTGGTCATAACAGTTATGACTTCTGTCCCTATTGTTAAACAAAAAGAATTAATGATTCCTTTCTGGATCGACCTGCATTTTAAAATACACAGGGATAATATAACACGTAGTAAAAAATTGGAGTTTAAAAAAAAAAAACTTAAATTTTTGGGCATTTTAGAGTAACGGTCATTCCTGTTATGACCAGGTGGTCATAACAGTTATAACCTCTGTCCCTATTGTGAAACAAAAAGAATTGAAGATTCCTTTCTGGATCAACCTGTATTTTAAAATACATAGGAATAATATAACACGTACTAAAAAATTGGAGTTAAAAAAAAAAAAAAACTTAAATTTTTGGGCATTATAGAGTAACAGTCATTCCTGTTATGACCGCCTGGTCATAACATTTATGACCAGATGTTCATCTGGTAGAACAAAAGGAATTTATGATTCCTTTCTGGATCATAGTGTATTTTAAAACACACACGGATGACATAACACGTCTATGGAGTTAAAAAAACAAAAAAGAAAACATAACCTTACATTTTTGGGCATTTTAGAGTAAAGGTCATTCCTGTTATGACCACCTAGTCATAACAATTATGACCTCTGTCCCTACGGTTAATTTGTCATGTTAACTTTTACAGTTTACAACAATATACCATATATATATATATAAAAAAATATGGTATACTATGAATAAAAAAATGGGGCTATTTATAGTCTGGTAAAGAAAAAAAAAACAAAATTTATGTTAGTTAAAATGTTAAAAGTCCATATCCTCATCATCATCACTTATAAGTTTGTTCAATCTTGCACTTGGCATGGCACCACAAGTAACATGTTAGCCACTCCCGAAAGATTTGCATGCGTTCATGAATTACCCAATAACGGACATCCCTCATTTCTATCAAGCATTCAGTATATTTAATTGTAAACATTCCACAGTCACCCTTGTTGCACGAATGAGAAAGAAAAAAAAATCACATAAGCATCACAGTTAAAATTGCCGTATGAAAACATTTTCAATACTTGTACTAACCCATTGGCTTGTTGAGGGATATCTTTCATGATGGTGACCGGTATTGGGTAAATTCCCGGAGGTTCTCTTGGTTTGAATTCGAACAAACTGAGTCTATCAGCCAGCAATGGAATGAACTTTGACATACATTCCACTCTTTCTCGGACCTTAAAATTGTGAGGGCCTTCATGCTGAAGAGAGTCTTACACCTCAATGGTCCAGTTTGTCAGATCGAGCTTTATTAATGCCCAATGTTTTAGATCAGCCACGTGTATTGGTATTAGCAAAGTGTTCACTTCAAACCATGACGACCCACTCCGGACACACACGCCAAGTATGATCTTGAGTATAGAATCACATGACCCCCAATCGAACGTATCTGGTGATTTCTGGTAGACACGCCACAATACACCAACCTTTGCACTAAAAAACGTGTCTACCGTTGTCACCTTTCATTGTTCCAATTCGGGGAACTGCTTGATCTTCTTCCTCAAGTAGTAAAAGGCAACGTCAATGTGCTACATAAACAAAACAAAAGCAAATGTATTGTAAAAATTACAGGTCATCAAACAATGTACCTTCTTCAGTTAAGATTAACAAAAATTATAGAACATGGATTATTACAAAATCAAGAACAGTACTTACTTCATCCCATAGCCAAACAGGAGAGGTTGCTAATTCATAAAACCAACTTTTTGTATCTACCGCCATGAATCCGAGGTCATGGGGTTTGTCCAATGTCTCATACTTGGCATTGTATCGGGGAGGCCATTTGCTAAACATAAAAATATTTTAATTGGTGATGACATTATTAATATATTATATTTTTCAAATCGAAAGGACAATTATTCGTTATAAACAAATTACCCTGGAAGAGTTCTCTTCAATAATACTTTATTGATCCACTCCTTGAACTCCTCTAGCTTCTCTTTTGGAGGTTCATCTGCGAGACCTGGTGGGAAGGCATAAATAAGCTTACTCGGAGCATGCGACAGGGAGCCAACCTCAGTCATAGGTTCGGACCGCCGTTGGCCAAGCCTTGATAATCTGGCCCTCTTCTTCTTAGGGAGCTATAAATGACATATGTGAAATGAGTTAAAATTAAGTATGACTCTTATGAATATGTTTGTCAGTTACATATATTCGTAACAACCACGTCACCGATACTCTCCTCGTTGGCTGCCTCTTCAAGCTTTATAACCTCTTGTTCTCTGATGTTTTCTTTATTATATTTTTCCTCTTTTTTTTTCCTTTTCCGGGTCAGGCATGCTCTCCTCCTTTATTTCAAAAAATGAATCAGATTTAACCTTCGCTTCTCACTCATTTCCTTCTAAATGTTCTTTAAAATTTTCCTATGTGGTTTCATAACATGTCATAATAAATACAACTTTGTATATGTGGAAGACCCAAATGATCATCTACATATATGGTATACTCAATTTTAAAATACATGATTACCTTATTCTTCTCCTCCTCTACATCTTTATGCGAAACAATCACCTTATCGGCAGTAAAGAATTCCATGGCTACTTGCACACCCATATCCGCAACGGCACCGATATCAGAGTCGATGAACACATCTTCTTGCGAGCCGGTGCTGATATCATTCGAGGTAGTCTTCAAGGCATCCGACTCATCCGTTTGAACATTAATCTTCTGCCTGCTACTGACATGGTACGCCGTGTGTGCCTTTCCTTGTCCCTTCTCATTCATGTTGTCGGACAACAATTTGAGAACCCTTCGCAAGAGTTTGGTGGACTTCTTCTGTCCCTTTTTAAGATCCTCTAACTTTTTGTTCATTGAGTCCACCTGTCCTCGGATCTCTTTTTGAAACTCTCGCCACTCGTAGTTTGTATTGGAGCTCGGTCAAGGGACATAAGTCTTGGGAGGTAATTGAGGCACAACTTTTGGGTTCTTCAAATATAGCTGCGCAACCCATAGGTCCTTCAACTCTTCTTCGGTTGGCATGATCACAAAACACTTAGGCTGCACACATTTGATATTAATAATAATAATGAGTAGGGGATACGGTCAATATGTTAATGACCGAAATATATGAATATTAACAAGTTATGGTAAATTAAAAAAATAACCACCCGCACACTATTACGATGACCAACAATGGTATTCAGACTTGCAAATGAACGGTCAATACAGGAATGATCATCCGGTAATTATGAAGATGACCAACGACCATAGTCAATGTAGCAGGGGTATGGTCACTACAGGAATGACCACCCGGTCATTATGTAGATGACCAACACCCGTAGTAACTGTAGCATGTGTATGATCATTACAGGAATGACCTCCCGGTCATTACGTAGATGATCAAGATGCGTATTAGACAACATGTATGGTCATTATTGTTATGATCACCCCGTCATTACTGTTATGACCACCCGGTTATTATGTAATTGACCGACACTGGTATTTTATGCAAAGAAATGTATGGTCAATAGGGTAAGTTAACATCGGCATGATCAATGTAAAAATGACCACCGGTCATATGTTAATGATCAACAATTGTAATTGACACTACTTACATAAATATTTAGAAAGTATATAAATTACCTGATTTTCACCAACCGCGGTAAAAGCAGACATAACATCATCAAACTTGACATTGTTCGCGGTGATCCACGACAGCATACGCGGAATGGCCTGATCGTACTTGATGGTGAATTTGGCTGCTATTGATGGGAGGGTCTCATATGCCCAAACGAATAAGGCATGCGGAAAGCCCGCAATACTGTAATGAACTTTGTCAGACTTTTTTAACGGTTTTCTCTTCGAAGACATCCTGTTTTCAACAGTATTACATATTGCAGCTCGGGTTGCCTCCCATGAGAGCACGCCCCAAGGAAAATCATTGAAATCATCCAAGTTATCGGCCAGGGAAAAAAAGTTCGGGTCTATCTTAACGGAGTTTACATTTGATAAAGGAATGTAAAATATCATGTATAGTAGGCTAAGCTTAACATCGTCGTCGTCGTTGTCAAAGTTTGCATTCGACATCTGCAGCTCTAAATTTTCTCTCAACACATCTCTCAGTGTCGAAAAATATCTTGTAATTAATCGGCTTTAGATCACCGATGGGAGATGAATAGACCCTACACATTTCATGTCGGTTATTAGGCAGAACTCGTTGATGAAAAATCTGTCCAGGTCTTCACCAACCTCAAACCATAGAACATCACCCAATCCTGAGTGATCTGTTAGTCGCATTACAATGTTATGGAAGACCTGCCCAGCCCAACCAAGAGTATTTAAATTCAGAAAGTGTTGAATGCATGGCTGATGGATGACGGCCTCGTACTGTCGGGGAGACAACCACTGTCTCAATTTATTACTTGTCTCCGTAATGTTAATGAAAGTATTTATTTTCGCTCGGGTAATTTCACTATCCGGTACGCATCGAATATATTGAACCTTCGATAATGTTAATGGTAACATAAAAGAGTAATTATATTTATGACCGTGAAGTAATCATACAAATTACCTGGCATAAAATCACAGAAATATGCAAATTAACAAATTGATGACCACCAAGTCAACATAAAAATGACCAACAAGTCATCATGAAAATGACCATCAGAAAATAACATAAAACTGAGTAATTATTATAGTGACCAACAAGTCATCATGAAAATGACCAACCGGAAATAACATAAAACTGAGTAATTTTTATTGTAACCAACAAGTAATAATGAAAATGACCATTCGGAAATAACTTAAAACCCGATCATTATTATTATGACCAACAAGTCATACTGAAAATGACCAAAGTACATAACTTAAAACTAAGTAATTATTATTATGACCAACAAATCATAATGAAAATGACCATTCAGAAATATTAAAACTGAGTAATTATTATTATGACCAACAAGTCATAATGAAAATGACAATCCGGAAATAACTTAAAACTGAGTAATTATTATTATGACCAACAAGTCATCATGAAAATGACCATCCGAAAATAACTTAAAACTGAGTAATTATTATTATGACTAGAGAGTCATTAC
The DNA here is from genome assembly GCA_008635985.1 of Ficus erecta. Classification (NCBI taxonomy): domain Eukaryota; kingdom Viridiplantae; phylum Streptophyta; class Magnoliopsida; order Rosales; family Moraceae; genus Ficus; species Ficus erecta. The sequence goes on along the minus strand of BKCH01000939.1, from coordinate 270,281 downwards.
AAAAATGACCATTACAAAAATTACAGGATGATCAGAAAATAAATAACCAGCCACCGATATCACCTATAATTAACAAACATCAACGAAAACCCAAATATTTATATAAACCAAAACACTAAATTTTACAAACGGATGGTTTATGTTAAAAAATCAGATAAAAATACTAACTTCATGTATTTTAAGCAAATTTTTTTCAACAAATCAATTAGAAATGTGGAATCTCATCAAAAACACATATAAAAATGAAAACTTTTTTTTACATAATCAATAAAAGCTGCACATTCTTACTGAAAATATTAAAAATGTAAACTTTTTAAACATAAAAATAGAAATAAACTTTTTTACCTCTTCAGCTTCCGATATCTTCACTTCTACGGCACTTTTCAACTTCTTTGAATCCTTTACTTCGATTTCCCCCTGCTTTCTTTTCAACCCTTCATCGGACACCATTCTCTCGATCTCTGGTGTCGGTTTTTTAGAACTTTCCTAGGCCGATGGCCTTTTATATGCCGAAGCCGTTACTCGGACAGATCTCCTTTTGGGAGTTGTGTTTTTCTCAGATATTTTCATGGGCTTCGACATAGGTAGTTTTTGAAGATTCTCCGACATTAACAGACTTCCAAGCAGTTTATAAAAGGCTTTCGTGGTGGTTTAGGATGGTTTCCGAGCGGTTATGGAGCAGTTCCTGCCGATTGCAACTCTTTCTCTCTCTAGAATCGGAGTTTCTCTCTCTAAAATACTGTAGAAGCTAGTTTGAAATTTTTTTTAGGGCATGCGAGAGAGAGTGACTTTTGGGCGGGTGGGAGATGAGGGTAAACCTGGAATTTGGCATACATTAAATGCGGTTGGACCCCACATAGATGACGTGGCAGTGCTAGAAATGAAGGAAAAAAAAAGTGGTGCTGTTTTTAATAAAATTTATCCCACAGGTGCTATTAATGAAATTAACCCATTATTTTATTATCTGGATTTCAAATTCTCAACTCTATATTAAACTTTTTCTTTTTTTTATTTTCAAAAAAAAAACACAAACTTAAAAAGCCTATAACTTTCTCATTTCAAATCAAAATGAGATGATTTTTATGTCAAAATGCTTGTATCGACGAGACGAATAAGGTAAGATTTATTTTGTATTTTTTTTCTAAACATATTTGAAAATTTTACATTATTTTTTATATCACAAAACTTTTTCAAAAATTTTCTTTTCTTCAAAATATCATCTGTAGATGTCTTCCCAAATGGGTCTTGAATATGTTTGCCAATTGGAGTTTTGTAGTGAATACGCCAATATGGTATTGGAAATACACTTGAGTTGTATAAGCAGGTAAAGTGGCCTAAACTCGTGATGTTTAAATAAAGAAAAATATTAGACATCAGCTCTAATTTAAATTTTTATAATAATTTTGAGCTTGTCATTCTATTATTGACAAAATTTGGCTCAATATTATAGAATTGATTAAATTAAATGGAAGATCACAAGCTTATTTAGCAGATGACGAGTATATTTTGTAGTGAGAGTTGTTTGGCGACAAATCCATATTCTCAATGTGGGACAGTTTAGTTAGAGTCCAGTTCAGACCCAATTGCAATCACTCTTGAAAACAAATGACAAAAACTTCTATTGGGCTTTGAATTTAATATTTCAATTGATTGATTGATTTATTAAAGTGGTTGTGGGGGATCATAATTCTATGATATATCTTAAAAAAAAAAAAAAGCAAAAGAATTGATTTATAATACAAATTATTGAATTGTTTTATCAGGACAACTGGTTACTGTTAACAGCAGATTACTCCCAGATAGAACTGCGGTTAATGGCACATTTCTCTAAAGACTCCTCGCTAATTGAACTCCTAAGTAAACCCCATGGTGACGTGTTTACCAAGATAGCAGCAAGATGGACTGGGCGTCCAGAAGATTCTGTTGGCACCCAGGAACGAGATCAAACCAAAAGGCTGGTGTACGGCATTCTTTATGGAATGGGTGCTAACACCCTTGCAGAACAACTTGGGGGCAGTCCAGAGGACGCTACTGAAAAAATTCAAAGCTATAAGAGTTCTTTTCCAGGAGTTGCTTCTTGGCTTCACGAAGTGGTTGCTTTCTGCCGCGAAAAAGGGTAAGACATCTTACTGGCTTTGGTTTCTTTTTAAGCATTATCAGTGAACGATTTTAACTCATCCTTTCAAGGATAGGCATTTTAAGTGTGTGCGCAGGTTTCTTTTTTATTTATCTATTTATATTTATTTTTTTAAGCTATATGGTGCTGGATGTAGTGTAAGATTCTATTTTTCTGCTGTCTCTCTCCTCTCATCCATTGTATTTCCTTTTTATTAGAATTATCTGTTTTTCTAATTTTGAATGAAATATACAGTTTGCATGATTATACGATTTTTATCTATTTAATATTCAACATTTGTATTTCCTATGCATGGACAAATGTTCAAGAGGTTGCATATATTCCCTCAGTTATCTGATTTGTTCTCGGTTTGGTTTTTCTGCTTGTGAACCTTTATAGTTAATATAAGCCTTGTGGTGAACAGTATCTTGTTAAAATGGGAACTCATTTTAAAATAGTAGTAATAAGAAGAAACGACTATTGAGGAATTCAATGTCCTGTTCTAATTTTTTTCCCCTTTTGTCTATGTCAACTGTTCATTGATTATATGTTTATTAGCGTTTCAGATATGTGAAGACCCTGAAGGGAAGAAAACGGTTCTTGTCAAAAATAAAATTTGGGAACAGTAAAGAAAAATCTAAGGCCGAAAGACAGGCAGTGAATTCTATGTGTCAGGTAAAACTTTCAGTTCTTTTTGTTTAGAGAGGATGGTTTACAAACTAGTATGGTAAAATGTTCTAAAGATGCATGTTCATGCCTTTTACAGGGATCTGCTGCTGACATAATTAAGATTGCAATGATAACTATTTATTCTGTAATAGCTGGAGTTGATTTGCCCGGTTCTACTTCCTCACTTACAAAAAGGTTTAACATGCTGAAGGGCCGCTGTAGAATTCTATTGCAGGTTATTTTGGAAGATGATTATTTTTTTTTTTTCACTTTCAAGTTAGTATAAATATATATATTTTTTGGTTTGAATTCCTTGGATATTATGAAGATATGGTAGGTGGAATGAATTGGAAAAACTGACAGAGTGGAAGTTTTAAGCTACTTCATTGCGTTAGGTTGGTTCGTTCGGCACATATTTGCTTAGTATGAAAATGGCGGTGAAAAAGTAACAAACCCTGTCGGGGATAGCTCAACAAGTGGGAGGGTAGGGTTTTGGGTGGGAGCTCTCAGGTTCAAAACCTGAGAGTGTTTTCATTTATCTTTAACAAGTGGGTGTTCTAGGCTCCATATTGGAAAAAGAAAGGAAAAAAAAAACAAACAAACAGAATTATATAGTAAAGACATGGTGGTGATAATTGATAGCTCCTCCTGTTAATATCTTTCAGGTACATGATGAGTTAGTTTTGGAAGTTGATCCCTCTGTTTTGAAGGAAGCTGCATCATTGTTACGGATGAGCATGGAAAATGCTGCTTTGCTTCTTGGTATTAATTTAATGTCTTTAGTTAAATGAGTTTATTTTGAGACCATTGTTTACATTACCTAATTAAATCTAATTAAACGTTTCCTCTTCAGTACCTTTGCATGTCAAACTGAAAGTTGGAAAGAAATGGGGCTCTATCGAACCTTTCCAGGAAGACCAGGTGCAAGATACAGCTCTCCCCCCTGACTCGTAGGTTACCGTTGACCAGAAGAAGCAGAAGTTTAATGATGTTGGAGAATGATGATTATCGTTGCTTTACAACACTATGTATGTCTTCGCATTGAATCAGTTTCTTGTTGGTTTTTTGGCTTTAATCTTTAACCGTTTTGATCTAACAATATAATTTTGTACACAGGGAAATTCATTTTGACATTGCAGAAAGTACTCCATGTCCATAAGGATTGCTTTGGAATCTTTCTGCGGATTTTGCTTCTAGTATGAAGCAACTGAACATGTTACTCTAACATGCCGTTCATATTGATTTCTGGAACTGGTTTTATCATGTTTTGAGGAGCAGTTTCCAGTTCAGAATAGATTGCTAGACTGGTATGGAAAGCTGTAAAGGAAGAGTTCAGCTCACAAATCTTGCTTTTTGTCCGCAGTGATTGTTTTTTCACTCTGGTGGGCCATGAGAGATTATAAGAAGAAAGCAATGTTTTGTGGTCTCTCTAAAACCTTGAAAGATTGGCTCGGTTTGTAATGAGAACTGCGGAATTGATAGGATTACATTTTCCAAGGTGAACGGAAATCCTGATAAAGCTCCTTCAGTTGATCCTGCCACATAATGTCCTTCGCCTTTATCTTGGATTAAAGTCAACTCTGGTAGTTTGCAAAAGGTTCGGTCTTGCAAGTTGTGAGGAGTCTTGTGAAACTACAGAGGCTTCTTCCCTTCAGCCCAAACTGTGGAACTATGACAATCTTGGAAGCTGAGTTGCTTTGGTTAGATCTCAGTTTTAACGTTTGATCGAGTCTCTCTTCCTGCGGTCACTCTCTAAAGTCACATCCTATTCCGGCTGATGTTTTTTAACTTGTCCTGAATGAACGTGAGAACAAGAAAATGCATAGCTGAATAAAGCGGCTGGACATCTGAAGTGTTTGTGGAGCTAAATAATATCATACATTTTACCCACCGACAGCGGTTTAACTTCATCTACATGTATATTGGTTTGTCCTAATTCTCGTGATACATAATTGACTTTCAGGGCAGCTGTTTTCTATAGAGAAAACCTCTCCACAGATTGAGAGGCATTTTTGAGAGTAGATTGTACATGTATTTTTTTTTCTCTGATTATAGTGATATTTTGCAACGAAAAGTGGACATAGCTCTTGCATTGAAGTGAACCACTATAAATTTTGTGTGCTCTGCTTATTTTGTTATTGTTTTCTTATTTCTCTCCAATAGTAGGAATTAAGACTTTAAATTTAAATTCCGATCGTGAAGCTAGATGGTAGTGATCTTGCAAGATGCATGTTTAGGAGCAAACTAACTTCTTTTCATCTGATTTTTATAGTGTATTCCTATAATTAGCTCTTTTCTTTGGTTCAGTGTCTAATTCTTATTCTTTCTTCAACATTTTTTTTTTGTTGTCCATCTGAAATAGAATTTCTGGTTAAGCAATGCATTACCTCAAGTGGTTATTACACGATTTTGCAGAAGGAACAATGGAGAACTGGTAATTTCTTCTAGGAGCTAATTAGGTTCCGAGTAAGCATTATTACCACAAATGGTTATATTAGATACTCTAATCAAGAACAATGTACCCTAGATTTCTCTTTTGCCTTCGAATTAATCGTACTCGGGTCCTAAAGATGATTAACACCCCCAAACCCTAACCATTTTGCCAAAATGACAACCTCAAAAATTGAAATTAACAAAATAGCCTTCTTTCATTTTAACGTAGGAACAACAATCTAAAGAATCGGTGGTTAATTAGCAAAATAACATTATTTCATTTTAACATAGGAATAACGATCTAAAACTAGGTCGTTCCTGGTCACTCCGAGGTCATTTTGTTAAAAAGACTACTTAGTTTAAAAAAAAAAGTGTTTGAGGTATTTTGCTAATTGACTCCTTAAGATCCATTTTCTATCAGAGACTTTTCAAAAATGTCCTCTTCTTGAAGTTACTAATTGCATGCTTAACTCACCAACGACTACTGGATTCATATTTGAGTTTCATGTTTTCAAGTCACGTTTCAGCTGTTTCCCTGTGGCTTATGCCCCCCGGTAGCTAATGCAGTAGCAGTTATACAACAATACCACTCTTGAGAAGGAACTTTTGGAATATGTTGTCGTTCATTTTCTCAAACGTCTGCTATTGCACCCCGTTGTCGTTTATTGCTAAGTTGTGTCAATATTTTACCAGATTACTACTCATTAAGGAGATTTTCAAGACACAACGAATTTGGTCAGACTGAAGGTTTGTTTTTTTTCCAACAAAATTGCTTCCACTATAAATGGATTTCTTAAAGACTTGACTAACCATTTGCCATAAGTGACAGCAGATTAGTTACACTATCTTCTGACCGCTGATGCAAATAAATAGATTCAAATCTAGGCTCATTGAATTTTAGCATTAAAAAAAAAAAAACAACTTATTAATTAACAAAACCATACAACTGAATACATATATGTGTATGTATGTATATAACACGCTTCATACACAAGTACATATAGCATTAACAAACATGGTGCGTGTAGACTACATACTTATTAATACAAGAGATACTCGCGATAAATATGTAAATATATAAAATTACTGCTGCAACTAAAACTGAACGGGTGGAATTCTGATGCGCTTCTGGTCTTTTAAGCAGATTTCTTGTTCGGAATCCAGACTATATGATCCTCTGGAAGAAAATGGCAGACCGGAACAGTTCCTGGCTTCACTTTGAGAACTTGGAACGCCAAATGCTTGGGATTCCACGCCGAGGTATCTGTGTGGCAGACTGCCACTGCCTTAGCTTTAGTCCCATCTGCACCTTTCATGGACACCAAATAAGTCTTCGTCGTTCGCGTTGAGTGGCAGTAGAACACGGCGTACGCGTAGTTCTGCTTGTGGCACGCGACGGCCTTGTCGCCCGCCGTCTTCTTTTCCACTTGCGTAACCGTATAGGTCTGCATCGCAGTTTCCTTTTCCACCTCTGTAGAGATGGCCTGCACGTCTTTTCCGAGCTTGGAGGTGCTAAAGTCGATCATGGACTCCAATGAAGTCGCGCAACGCTTCTCCTCTCCTACGACGGTTGGTTCTTCGCACTCCGCGAGCGTCTCTTTGATCATCTCAGCTTCCACTGACCGTGGTGTCACGGAGAATTTGCTCAAGATTTCAGGGAGTTTGTTGGATGAAAAAGGGGTTGATTCAGCGACTTGGCGGGGTAAGAAAGTTGCTTTGTTCGAGCTTTTGGTGAATTGCAGGTTCATTTTGGTGCCCGGGTGAATGTCCTCCTCCAAGAAGAAGAGAGCTACGTTCGGATTGTCGTGGAGTTGATTCTCACTGGCGGCATAGTTGTAGAGGAATGGACTTTTCCCGGGGTTTACTCCGACATAAACTGGCCTCCCCTTGTGGCCTGTACTTACAGACACTCCTCCTTTCCCAACGCCAACATTGGTTCTTTTGCCGGGCGTTCCTGTATTCACCCTCACGCCCGAGCCTTTGCCGACGGTGACTGAAGTACCCTTGTCTTCCGTAAAGTCTGCAAAATCAACAACATGATCATGGAACTTAAGAGAAGTGTGACATAGTTTTAAAAAAAAAAAAAATCAGATATGCTTATAAGAGGTATTTTCAGCTGTATCTCTCGGAAAAGCTCTCTTAGTTTCGAAATCCAAATTACCCCGGTGTAGAAGATCACTGACGGCTTTCGGCATCGGCGTGTTGGGCAGGGATGTTTTCCAGTAAAGTTCAGGAGACAGCACGGCATGACTTGCTGCAAGCAAGAACTGCACGCATATATATGAACTCACAACATTAGCTCCTCACAACTATATAATAGAAAATAACTGTGTGTGTATATGTGTGTGTGTATATATATATGTATGTTTGTCAGAAAAGCTTACACTGAGAAGAGCAAGGATGTAAGGAAGATGGAACCCCATTGAGACTCAAAATATTGTATCTGCAACAGATGAAGTTTGGTTGAGAGAGAGATATGTGTAATATGTATATTTGTGCGTATATATATATTTATGTATTTGAGCTGATCAGTGCTAGCTCAACTTACTATAGTACGAAGTCTAGTACCAGTTTGCAAAGCTATATATAAAAGGCCGGGGCTTTTGTGCTAACTTTTTCCACCTGTATTATCGACTATGCAATTAATTACATCCAACTGTCCCTGGCTCCTCCATTACTAGTTAATTAAAACTACGTCATTTAACGTCAAACGGGACAGCTGCTTCGGCGTCGTACCTGACAAATGCATGGCGGTGAATACTATATATATATATATATATATCATCAAAATTTTGGTTTTCCTTATTGCTTGGACTGTGCATAGTGAGAGTAGGTAACTAAGTTTGAAAATTTCGCCATCACTCTTTGTCATATTTAAACTAACAACTACTGCAATTATTAGGGTTTAGTAGGAGTTGCACGTCGTACTCTTAATTTCTTCGTTACAGGAAAAAAAAAAAAAAATCAAATGAGATAAAATTTTTAACCATCAGATCGAATTAAAACTATATCGGGGGGGGGGGGGGGGGGCAAAAAAAAAAAGGAAACTGTTGTGCTCCACTGGTAATTGAGATATACTTTTTTTATATGCTATCAAAGGATTTTCATTTTCTGATGTATTTTTTTTTTTTTTTAATCTTGAGATAAGCGACAAAAGTGATTTTCTTTTGTAAGTGGTTTTCCCTCCGCTTAAAACTAAATGCCATGTTCTTGACAGTTGGTTGGTGTCCGTTGGGAGAGATATCGATATCACATGTTTATTTCTTTGAAAAGTATAAAACGTAAGACAGACATTGCATTTTTATGGATATATATTGTTACGTGTATGTATATTCTTTGCTTTAATTAATGGAAATATCTCGACATATCATATAACTTTTTATTTAAAAACCTATAATAATTAATTAATTTATATATAATTTCTTATTTAAAATCTTATCACATGATGCTATTTAAATATTGGGATAAAGGACAAATATCACTAATAAGAATTATGTCTGAATCATCTGATTGATATAATATAATACAAGTCATGTTACAAATAATGCATGAGAGGGATACCGTATAAGTTCTCCTCCCTTGCTATCTGCCTACATTTTTTTTTTGGGTGTTTGGCCATGGATTAAACCTGAGTGTTTTGAGAAAATAGAACTGATTATTTATTTTTTACTAACTAATTATCTTCGGAATTGTTCTAGAAGGGAACACGTTGATTTTTTTTTTTAACACAAAATTTATTGGGACAAATTGGTGCTCTCTCTCTCTTTCTCTCTCTCTATGCTACATGAATGATGATTTCTATACTTGAGGTTTGACTATATAAGGACATATATATGATCATGAACAACCTAACTTACTGTCTTTTATTTTGACCCTTTATGTATGTATAATTTCCCTTAGGTCTTATAGTTTTGCGTATCAATTGTTGAACAAAACTCAAACTTATTGTCTAATGTTGTTTTTCTTAGTAAAATGTGGTTTAGTTCTTGGTAGGTTTATTTATTTATTTATTTATTATTTATCCAACATCATATTACTCAAGGAAAAAAATACGAAAGAAAAATGATAAAAGATATGAGTGGTATTGTCTAATAACCTTACTCGAAGTAAAAAAAAAAATTTCTAATTACATTAAGCTAATGAGATAAACATAATTTGAAGTTACAGAATAACCCTTTGATACGTAATCCTTCCTTAAAGTGCAAAGGGGGGAAGTAAATTGTTCTTCGTACATTAACTAGCATAAAGAGAGAGAGAGAGAGATTTAGATTTAAATAGCCTTTTTTTTTAATTAGTTTTTTTAACAAATAACTAGAGTTTTTAAAAATTAGTAAAAATATCATTTTTTTAAATGATCAATCAATTTTTTTTAAATGATTAATCAGTAATTGACTACGTAATTTGTTAATTTAATCAATACATAATTGATCGTAATCGATTATTGATTGACAATAACGTAAAACACCAATTTTTATAGTCATTAATCATTGAGTGATAAATTTGGAAAAAAATGACAAATGGTCATTTTGCTATATAAAAAAAATTTCAACCATCTATTAGATTGTGTGACCACAATAGACCATCCAGTGTAATTAAAAAAAAAAGAAATTGTTCTTAGTACATGGCGGTGTCTGGCTAAGTTGAGCTTACATATTTATGCCAGTACTGTACTTCCGCGGCAACTTGCATGTACAGATTGTTACTTGTCAAAGAAAAACATGCATAGGTTGTTTCGTAGGAAAATCACCTGATGAGGGAAAAAGCTCAAGGGAGTTATGTGGTGTGTGGGTCACTTACAATGTTATTACTACTGCGTTATCCGCTATTGTGGTTTAGCGTGTAAGGTTCCATTTGCTTTAAAGGATATGGTGAGAGTTCGAGGGAGGGATGAAAAATGTGAAAGACGAAGATGATTATAACATTCTTTCAAATAATTCAATAGGAGGAAGGACATTGGAAGAATAGATGTTAATTATTTAACTAAATATTAATCAGTTTATTTTATGTATTGTTAATTATTTTTACAAGGGTAAAATAGTCTTTTTAAAGTTGTATGTATAATGAATTTGATCATCATCGATCTCTCATTTCTTCCCTTAAAAAAATGCAAGAATTAGAATATAAGATGGAGAAAAAAGATTTATTCTTTTATGTTGTTTGTGTTTGGTATCATATGGAACGAAAAGTTTAAATTACCTTTTGTTATTTGGTATTGCAAGTAAAGACAAAGACGGAGAAGTAGGGCTATTCATGAAATTACTAATTTACCATTAGTTTTTATTTTTATTTTTATTTTTTTTAAGATTGTTTTTGTTATCATATAAGTATAGTATTTGTTTTACTTTTTGTCAACCCACTTATCTCTGCAATTTTAAAAAGATTAAAAACTTGTGGATCTCACAAGGTATTATGTTCCTCCTATTTTTTTGTCTTCCAAAAATCACTTCAACCAAAAACAGAACACCATAATTTTTCAATTTCTAACCTAAAATTGATCCAACCTTCTTGTTCTATTTTTTCTCTGTACCAAACATAGCTAGATTAGTCTTACGTTTAAATTGTTGAAGTCTAGTGGTCCAAATTTGAGTGCAAGGAAAAGCAAGTGTCACATAAAAAAGGTAGTGCCACACATGTTGAGTCTCAAATTAAACGGATTGGGGCTAAGAAAAGTTATAATCATATATTATTGATATTATTAGTTTGTCTGATGTGGTTGGGATTAATTACATTGAAACTTTTTTAAAGAGGTGATAAAGACCATTTAGGCTCGAGTCCCTACCATATAGTTGGAGTATATTTTCTTCAAAAAAAAAAGAAAAAAAAAGAGAGTACATTTAAGTTCTTCATTTCATAATATTACTCCTGAATTTCCTGACTAATAAGATCTATTTCATGTAATTTTTCTTATAAATTGAAGAACAACTAAAACTTTATAAAAATTTAAGAATAAAACTAAATTTGTAAAATGTAAATGGCCTTCACTCACCTATACGTGGCTTATCACGACCTATAAGTAGTCTAGTTGGTCTTTGAGGAAAGAAAAAAGATTTTCTATCTTCCTCTTCTTCTTTTCATTTATTTTGGGGTGGCAGGAGAGAGAGAAGAAAAAAAGAAAGAAAAAGGAGAAAAAGAGAAGAAGATATGGTCGGTTTCTTGTTTAATATATTTTCAACTCATTTGAGTAGAAAACTTGGTCCAGATTCATTATAAGTTGAATCTGAATCTGAAGTTTTACTTTATTTATTGCAACACAAATCATAAAACAAAATGGTTTTTATTTTTATTTATTATTATTTTTTTCTGTAGGGAAAATGAAATAACTTATAAGGGGCCCTGGTTATGGACCCTCATGAATAAATTGTCACTAATAGGGTAGGGTTATCCATGCCACTAGCCCTAGTTAGAAAAGGAATGTCATTATTGTAATTGTTAGAGTATCTTCAATACAATGATAAAATGTTGTGCTAAAGATAAATTTTGGTATTTGAATAAAAAAAAACTCTCTAATAAAGTACTATATTTGATTCTAAATTTCCCATGAGTTTAATTTTGTGACAAATTTGCCATAAAGTATAGCCATTATCAAATGTAGCATTTGATTCTTATTGATTGTTGGCTTGACTATCATTTAATTATTATATTATTTTCATTTTTAAATTATTTAAAAACTTAATGTTCACTTTTATAAGTTTCAAAGCATAATAATAATGATAAAAAATAAAAATAACATTATGTATTAGAGTATAAAGTAAAATAATATTGTTTATTACACTTATAATAAAGTAATTAAAATAACATTTATACATATCAATGTATTGGAGAGTCTTAGTTATGATGCTCATCAACTTATGGCTCATTTTTGTAAAATCTGATGGGCCAAATTAGTTTGATTTCTTTGGAGGATGCTTTTGAAGTTAATTTATCACTGGGGACAAGTAAAGGACTGCCCAATTTTTATTTTATTTTATTTTATTTTTTTGCGCTACTAACATTTTAGATATTAAATTATGTCATGAAGTCATGAAGTTGATCATGTTGGACTCTGAAAATGAGTTACAGGTCGGTTGAGATTGCAACAGTTTGCCATTTCTGTGTCAATGCATAACGTACTCAAAACCCATAAAAAGCTTTTAAAGATCGGGTAATTTATAGTAAGTATTTCGGAATGTCAAATCATATTTAAAAAAATCTGATAATTAAAGACATAATCCTATTATTAGACCATAAAATTCTAAAATAAAAATAAATATAAATATAAACACAAGCAAGCTAGTGTTTAAGTTGTTTACACATAAAGTTACTTCTGTCGAGTCAAGATTTACCGTCTTAAACTTCTTGTCTCATAAGCCATTCTCTAATAGTATTATGTCTTATCATCTGAATTTAAAAATTTAACTATATAAAAAATATTAAATACTAAAAATTATTGAATAAGTTAATGAGTTGTTAAAAAATTATTGAAAAGACAATAATTATAAAAGAAAAATGAGATAACAAATCTGAACTCACTTCTGTCTAGTGTTGAGTGGTCGGTCTACTAAAAAAATAATATAAAGTACTTATGACATACACCAAATCCCTCTAGTGTTTGAATATGTGGGCTTGTTCTGTGGGTTTGGTTTGTTAGAAGTGTTGGTCTAAGTCCTGACCCAAAGTTGTTGTCATCACTTATTCTTGTGGCCTAGATACTACTAAATGGCCTTATTAGTTTGGTTTCTTTGGAGGATGTTTTTGAAGTTAATTATATCTCTGGGGGACAAATAAAGGGCCGTCCCAAAAGCCTTTTTGCTGCAACTAACATTTTAGATGTTAAATTCGGTCATGAAGTTGATAACGTTGGACTCTAAAAATGAGTTCCTGGTTGGTTGAGATTGCTAACAGTTTACCATTTCTATGCCAACATGTTACTTACTCATAACGCATATAAAACTTTTTAAGATCGGCTACCTTTACTCATAGTATGTATTTCTAAATGTCAAATCACAATAAAAATCTGGTAGTTAAAAACAGATCCTATTATTAGGATATTTTTTAATCTCTTACTGCAAAATTCTAAAAAAAACAAAAAACATAAAAACAAGCTAGTGTTTAAGGTTTTTATTGTTATTATTATAATTATCTTAGAAAGCTACTGTTTAAGTTGTTTATACATAAAGGTACTTCTATCAAGTGTTGAGTAGTATACTGATATATATATATATATATATATAATAGTTCTGACTGAAAACCAAATCACTTTAGTTTTTGAACGAGTTTAATACCCGTGCAACGCACGGGAAAAGAAGAAAAAAATAAATAAATAAACTGAGTATTATATAATAAAAACAGTTGGTTAAGATAAATATTATAATTATAATAAGTATAATTCTTCTCAAAATCGGATTATATTTATTTGATACACCGTTAAATGGTTGTTGCTATCTGCTACAATAACGAATCATTGGTTTAACTGAATAACTAAATAAAATAGATAAAATGACAATAGTACTAATAATAATAAAAACGAAAACGAAAACAAAAGCAAAAAAAATAAAAAATTCTTCTTTAGTCATACTCATTTAAAGAAAAAAAATTAAAACAAAAATAAAAAAATAAAAATAAAATAGAAAACAAAAAAAAAAGAACAAAAATCTTTAGACTCAAAAGAAACGGAAAAAACTAACCCTAACAAAAAAAATTATAACAAAATAAAATATATATCTCATTTTCTCCTTTTTTTACTGTTTTTAAAAAAACCCAAAATTTTTTTTATCAGGTTATATACATGCAAAAACGTAAAATATATATATATATTTTTTAAAAATATAAAACAAAAAAAAATGCATGCAGAATCCTTAAAAAAAGGGTCTTTAAAAAATAGAACAAAAGAAACAAAAAAACACAAAAAAAAAAAACCCCAGAAAAAAATCCGAAATAAAGATAAAAAATTTAAAGTAAAAAATCGTTTAAAAAAAAAAAAGGCAAAGTGAGCAAAAACACAATACAACAATAGATTGGAATCTAATGTCTAAAATTTAGCGTAAAAAAATTGGCAAAAACAATATTAAGAAAAAAAAAAAACTCTAAATAGGGGTAAAACCGGTAATACACTGTAGGAAAAAGAAAAGTAACTAAAAAAGAGGGGTAAAACGATAATTGTATGTGCAGGCTATACTGTGCGGGCAGCCGACAATTTCTGCATAATAGGGGTAAAAAGGTCAACTCGCTGAAGATGGAGGAAAACCAACTAAATCAGAGGGCAAAAAAGACTCTGCATTGTAGACAAAACAGTAAAATATATGAGGACAAAACCGTCATTCTACTGTAGATAAGCCAAAATCAGCACATGAGATAGGGATAAAATTATCATTTTACTGTAGAAAAAACAACTACTGTACATCACTGTAGCAAAAAGTATTGTGCATTAATGTATATTATTGTAGCAAGAGCGGCAAAAAAAAAAAAAAAGCAAAAGTTACTGTTTATTACTGTAGAAAGAACAGTGAAACCCTTACTCTTTTTCAGTATATTAGTATAATAATATGTGGGTTTGGTCTATATGTTTGGTTTGTTGTAAGTATTGGTCAAAGTCCTGGCCCAAAATTGTTGTAATAAGTTATTCCTCTAACCTATATAATGACTAAAAGTCCTGCATACCTTTTGCAAGATAATATTGGGTCATCTTGATTAAGGTCTCGTTTGGGCAACATATTTAAATATCATTTTACTATCTGGATTTTAAATTCTTAGCTTTATATCAAACTTTTTCTCTTTTCTCTTTTTAAAAAAGCTCAAACTTAAAAAGCCTATAACTTTCTTATTTCAAACCGAACTGAAATGATTTTTATGTCAATATACTTGTATCGATGAGACGAACAAAGTAAGATTCGTTTTGCATTTTTTTCAAAACATATTTGAAAATTTTACATTATTTTTTATATCACAAAACTTTATAAAAATTTTTCCTTCCAAACACATATTTCTATCACAACCTTCAAAATATCATCTCTAGATGTCCTCCCAAATGGGTCTTGAATATGTTTCCCAATTGGAGTTTTGTAGTGAACACGCCTATATGGTATTGGAAATACACGTGAGTTGTATAGGCAGGTAAAGTGGTCTAAACTCATGATGTTTAAATAAAGAAAAAATTTTAGACATAAACTCTAATTTAAAATTTTCTAATAATTTTGAACTTGTCATTCTTTTATTGACAAAATTTGGCTCAATATTATAGAATTAATTAAATTAAATGGAAGATCACGAGCTTATTTAACTGATGACGAGTATATTTTGTAGTGAGAGTTGTTCGGCGACAAATCCATATTGTCAACGTGGGATAGTTTAGTTAGAGTCCAGTTCAGACCCAATTGTAATCACTCTTGAAAACAAATGACAAAAACTTCTATTGGGCTTTGAATTTAATATTTCAAAAGTTTAGAACTTCGTTTAGTTTTTTAAATTGAAAAGTTCTTTGAGAGGCAACAAATTAACTATAACGAATATTCAGAATTGAGAATTTATTCATTTGAGAGCCTAGCTAGCAGATAGCTAGGCTTATCCAAAATGGATTTCCCCTATTTGGGATGTGCCTCTAAGCAACCGAAAGATCAATTAATTAATATATTATTACACGCAAATATATTGTTAATTGCACTAAATGGCATATCTTCAAACCCTAATTTAATGCCATTTGTCTGGTAGGGCTACCAAGTTGGAGAAAAGGGTAAAAATTCCGAGGATCAAACATTGATAAGAGATGGAGAACCTTAAAAAGATGAAGCTTTCTATAGTAAGATATTTATATATACCGATGATGTATGTTTTTATATATAAAAAATGATTAAAATTACATCAAAATTAAAATGAAAAAATATTCAAAATTGGGAGAACTTTATCTGTATATATAACAATTCAAAACAAAATTATTACTAAGATAATTTTTCATACTCTATCATAAAATTGGCATCATGAAGTATCTCGATGAAGTTTGGTTAGAAGCCTAGGGTAGTAGGGTTTTGATAATATATATATATATATATATATATATGGTCGGCTGTCCTTTTCAATTTTGGGAGGGAAATTTACCCCTTCGTTTTACTTGTTAATTATTACCTTTTTTTTTAGTAAGATTTACTTCTTTAACATTTAATAGGCCGACTTCCTATCCTATGGTGGGTTGGCTAGCGCACATTAGAAACTTTTTTTTTTTACCCCTTTCTTGTTGGTCACCCTTTCTCTCTCTCTCTCTCTCTCGGTAATATCATTGTGTGAGCAATTTCAGGTAAATCTAAAAACCTCCTTTTCTCCACTAATTTGGCTTTTTTGAAGGCTTTTTACTAAGGTCTTCTTGTTGTGTTGTATTAGTAAAAATCTTTGGTGGGGATTAGTGTCATCCACTAGTAAAGAAAAATTTCGTTCCCTTTATATATGTGTGTGTGTGTGTATATATATATATATTTATATGTACATATATAGCTCTTAGAATGATGAATAATTAGTCAATTTCTTGTGGGGTTTGTATATATGGCAAAGTTATATTGGTCGGGGCGGTTTTTGCATAGTGAAGAGTTCCACCCCTTTAGAATGTTTCTGAAATAATTGTGATGATGTTCAGTTTGAATCCTAATCAATGTGGACAGCATAAGCTTGTAGTGAAAGCACATATTTTTTTGTTTTATTATTATTATTATTATTATTATTATTATTTTGCAAAAGTAGAATCTATTTTGATTTGTGGTAGTAAGATACGTGGTCATAATTATTGTGTATTTATTATTAGTATTATTTTGTTCTTTATATGGACATGATGACAACAATTTTGTGGCAAAATAGTGTTAGTGAAGAAAGAAAAAAAGCAACAAAAATCTTGGAGAGAAAACAAACCAATTGAGAAGTGATGCGGCAAATTGGCAATAAAGTTTGAATTCTTTAAAATTGAACAAGAAAAAAAAGTACATACAAGAAAATGAGATAATATATATAACTAATTGTCATATTAATATAATTAGCTAACTTTTGGATCAAAATTTATTTACAGCTTACTGATGATCAAACAATTAGCCGTTATATTGATTAATGCATTTGCTACCTCTAAAAAAAAAAAAAATCTAATTGGAGAGAGTATTTGATAACAAATAGAGTTTAATTAGTACATCTTATTTAGGTTGGCACCCAATAAGTAGCTCGTTTTTATATCAAACCCCACTCTAATTTATTAAAAAAAAAGAATAAGAAAAACTAACCTATAATTTCAGTAGGGATATACACTTAACGATTACATTTTTGGGAGCTTTTATATAGGATGACCAGTTTTTAAAGGGGCAAAATGAGAAAATATAAAATTTATAAAGAAAAAATTGTTAAAAAGAAAAATTCATTGATGGGGCAAAAGTCCCCTCACTTGGCCATGGCTGACTCTGTCGTTGACAAGGACTAACCAACAAAAAAAAAAAAAAAAAAGAAGAAACAACCTTATAGAAAAGGCAAACGACAAATACACTCTCTTAATGAAATTATGCATTTGCCACATTAATATAGCTGACATGATAATTAATTATTTTATAAAAAAATTGGCCTTTAATGCCACTTTTATGGTTGAGAAATAAGTTTATGCTCAATCTCACTAATACATCATACTGGCATTTTCTAGCATATATAAATAAATATATATGTATATATGTATATATATTATACAAGCATTTCACGACATGTTTTCAAGCATATCTTTCCCAGATGTGTTCTCAACTTGCAGTTCGTTTGTGGAAAGTCTCGTCTTTTTGTTCAATTAGGGCAATGAAAGAGAAAAAGGCCTGGGATGCTAGATTTAGGCTTTTTTCTCTTTTTGGTTTCTTCCACTATTCTTGTTTTTGCTTTTTGCTTCTTTTTTTTTTTTTTTTTGGCTTTTTTTTTTTTGGCTTTTTTTTTGCTTTTGTGTTTTGTTTTTTTGCCTTCTACTTTTTAATGGATTGGTGATTAAGTTAAGCATTTTAGAAGAATCTTATCGGCCTAACTTAATCAATAATAATAAAGCAAAATTGTTCTGTGATTCCCATGAAGCCACATCCGGCTTTTATTAACAACTCTTTTCTCTCGATCATAACCTCATTCATAATTTATATGGCCAACTTGTTAACTGACTTTTAACTACTCTCGTTTGTTCATTTTAGTTTTTAATTATTTGTTGAACTATATTCTATATAACGTACTCTAATTAATTAATGTGACATAGAAAAATTCTAAATCATCACCTAAAGTTATGTTTTCATTTGAAAAGTTAGACTTTAGGAAGTTATTAACTTGTCTTGTTAGTCTTAATCATTATTTGCAGTGGCGAAGCCGCGCCGTTTATGTGAGTGGGTACACATGCGTGCCGATATCATATTTTAAAATTTTAGTTTTATCCTTTTTTTTTTACAAGTTTAATAGCTCCTCTGATTGAATTATATATATATATATATATATATATATATATATATTGAATCACCCTCAAACCATAACCGATTCTAATTATAAGAGTGAACATGCTTAATAGTAATAGTAAGACCCATTAACTCTGCCTCAAAAGCAAGCACATTCCTAACTATATCACGCATCCCAACTATATCGGTACCTATTTTATTCCTTGTTCATCACACCGACTTTATGATTTTGATTGATTGCCCTATAACACTATTCATGTATGTACATTGGACATGTGGTTAGTAAATAGTGGGAGTGCCTTAAAACCAATGATTGGTTAGCCATAAGAAAGTTATTCCAAGGGAATTCCACATAATGCCTCTTGAAGGCCAAGAAATTCCATGAAAATAATAAATAAAATAAAACAAGCCATATATCCACATAACTTGCACTTCTTTAATAGAGAATTTGATACTTCGGTCACCAGAAAAAGGAAAGCCAACTAATGTGATTAAAGTTAATCATGAATGAATAAAAAAAAAACCTGGACAAATGAAGACCATATAATTAATCAATTAAATATTATTGATTAGACGTTTAGTTGCTTAATTCCTTGGCCTTAATTAATTAACCCAATTTTTCCCACAAGTAGTGGCTACTATCAATTAATGCAAAGCACGTAGATATTAAGTGATTTATTCTTCCATATCGTTCTACATATGTAGCTAATAAACTGTACTTTGACAGAAAAAGGAAAGAAAAAAGAAAATAAAAAAAAAGTGAGAATCTTTTTAGATGACATACACAATGTTTTACTCACATTGTTTAATTATTGCATAATAGGAAAATTTTCACAAGCAAACTAGCTACAGTTATCAATATAATATATAGCCTTTAATCTGTAAATGGATGTACGGTGAAGAGTATATATATATATACATATATACACACACTTTGTGTGTATATATATATTTGCAATTTAATTATGAGAGAGTGCAAAATTAAATAATGTATAACATGAAGCTCAAGAAAAGTCTGTAATTTTCCAGTGACAACTTTGACATGAGTCGATGTTTACTAATCAAAAGTTATTACTAATATAACTATATATATATATATATATATATGTATGTATTGGATGGAGAGTAGGGGTGAACTGAAAAATGGTTTTGGTTGTATTCTCTTCGAATCACAAGAATGGATTGTGGATTATTGCGCGCTTTTAATCATGGGAAAGTTGCATCTCCACAACTGTCTAATCAAACTTTGAGATTCAATATTAAAAACATAATTAAACAGCTCTATGGACCCATAAAGTATAAAAAGGCTTGTGATCAAGGGAGTGGAACATATGGTCCACCTTGATTCTGTCTCATATATACACCTATATATAATGTCGTATTTGCTTCATATAGATTGGAGTTAAGGAATATATAATCAATTAATTAATTAGGATTCTCAAAAAAATTAATCACTAATTTGAAGAGCCTTTCAAAAGACTCATTTTGTTGCTCGGTATTTATGTGTTTTTTTTTTTTTCAATTGCCAAAAAAAAAAAAGTTTTATAGTTAAGTATTCTTTTTTTTTTTTTTTTTCAAAAATACAAAAACAATGAATTAGAACTTATTTTTCTTTTTGGTGAGTTAAAAAAAGAACATATATATTTAAACCGTATAAAATAACACATTAAAAATCTTTGCATGTTTTAAAATTAACTAAAATTTTAATTTATATATATATAAATTAATATAGTTAGACAAATTGAAACATTAGCATTGCCAATTAAGACCTCAACTTCAAGAGTTTCATGTGTTCTATGTTTTATTTCCTTTGTTTTTGAATTAACATATTGTGTTATTTCTACTTCAAATTATACTAACATGTCTCTGTCAACTAGATACATAATTTGTGCACAATGATACGTGATGGGATATAAAGTGTTATTGTGTTGTTAAAAAGGAAAAGGAAAAGGAAAAGGAAAAGGAAAAGGAAAAAATAATTAAAAGTCTTAAAAAGCTCTCATTTGATCGCACTCGAACCCCTCAAACCTTTGCATGTAATCAAAGTCCACATCGACACAAAAAAATGACAAAAAATACACTGTACAAGATTCTTAAAGAAATCTACACTTATAATAGTACCCTTTGTGCAACTTAATTATACAGATATTTTGGTGATCAATATAGGAAATATAGTATCATATTTTATTAATATACCTCAAGTGAACCGCCACTGAAAACTTGGAAAGGTAAGAAATAGATATATATATATATATATATATATATATATCCAACCAATATGTTACTTAATTATCATATGAAAAGCAACCACTAAATACATGTTTGACACGCGGTATTATATTTTATAAAATATATTATATTTTATTGTATTGTATTGTATTGTCATTATACAATACGATATTTGATTTCGTATTGTATTATAATATAATATAATACAATGTATTATTTGTTTGTCACTATATTATATTGTATTAAGAATTGAGCTTTCAAAAGATAAGATTTATTTATGACACCTAGACTACAATCGGGTTTTGAGACGGGGATCGGGGTTGGGGTTGAGTTTCGAGACGGGGTTCGGGATCGGGTTTTGGGACGGGAGTCGGGTTAAAGGTTGGGTATCGAAACGGGGGTTGGCATCAGGTTTGATACGGGGGTTGGGGTCAGGTTTCGCGGTCGGGGTTAGGTTCGGGACAAGGGTTGGGTTTCTATACGAGGGTCGGAGTCGGGTTTCGGGATGGGAGTTGGGATCAGGTTTGGGGATAGGAGTCGGGATAGGGTTTCAGGACAGGGTCGGGGATCGGATTTTGAGACGGGGCTTGGGATCGGGTTTTGAGATGGGGGGGGTTGGGATCGGGTTTTGGGATGGGGTCGGGACTGTGATCGGTTTTTGGGATGAGGGTTGGGGTCAGGTTTCAGAACAGGAATCGAGTTTTTGAATGTGAATCGGGATCGGGTTTCGGGGTTGGGGTCACAAAACTAGACCTCAAAACCCAAACCTGACCCGACCCTAAAACCCGACCCTAAGTCCAACCTCAACCCATGTCCCAAAACCTGACCCCGACTCTAACTCCGAAATCCAACCCAAAAACCTGAACTCGATGCTGGCCCTATCTTGAAACCTGACCCCAAACTCAACCTCGAAACCCGTCTCCAACCTCAGTCCCGAAACTAAATCCCGACCCCAAAACCTAACCCTGACCCTGAAACCAAACGTCGACCCCGAAACCAGACCCCGACCTCGACACCCGAACCTAATCCCGACCCCGACCTCAAAACCTGATCCCGAAACCCGACCTTGACCTCGAACTTGTCCCAAAATCCGACCTCGACCCCTACCCTGACCCCGAAACCTGATCTTGAAACCCGACCCCGAACTCCGAACTTGTCCCGAAACTCGACCACGAAACCCGAACTAGACCCTAAAACTTGAAACTCGACCTTGACATATGTCCCGAAACTTAACAACGATCTCGAAACCCGACCCTGAAACCCGACTATGATATTGTCTCGAAACCCGACCCTGACCCCAACCCCGCCTCCCATTCTGAAACCCGACCCTACCCCTGACCGTAAAACCGGACTTCGACCCCCATTTCGAAACCCAACCTCGACCCCGATCTCAAAACTCGACCCTAACCCCGACTCCCATCTCGAAACCCGACTGTGATCCCCATTCTGAAACCCGATCTTGACCCCCGTCCTGAAACGTGACCTCGATCCCTGTCCCAAAACTCGACCTCGATCCCAACCCTAGCCTCGAAACCCGACCTCGTCCTAATTCCTGACCGTGACCTCCGTCCCGAAACCCGACCCCGACCTCGATCCTTGACCAAATCTCGACCTCGACTCTCGTCCAAAAACCCGACCGACTTCCATATTGAAATCCAATATATTTTGTTTTTTGATATAATCATTTAGATTCAATTATACAATATAGCCTAATACAGAGGTTTTTTGTCGTATAAGATATCATAGTCCGTATTGTATTAATTTTTGATTTCATATTAGTCTGTACAATACAAAGATGTTGACAAATATTGTATTATTTTAAATAATGCAATATAGAGTGCTAATATGGTGTACCAAAAATACCATAATAATCAAAATAATCCTTTCATATGCATGCACTATCAACAAACACATTATTAAGAAAGGCGAAAATGTTTTCCTGTTCACGCCATTTCGTCCAAAACGAAATAGTTCTTTTTGGATGAAAAATTTTTGTATTTGCTTTTTGGTCCTCTGGTTTTTTTTTTTCGAACCAATTGTTTTTTTTTATTTTGGTCCTTTTTTTTAATTTTCTTTTTGCATCAAATTTTTTTCGTTTTGGTTCTTTTTTTTTTTTTTTTTTTAACTTCTGTATATATTTTTTGGTCCTCTGTTTTCTCCCATATTTTTTTTTTCATTTTAATGCTTTTTTTTTTTGTTTTTTTTGGGCCCAACTTTTTTTTGTTTTAGTCCTTTTTCGTGTTGATAATTTATTTCATTTTAGTCCTTTTATCTTTTTGGTGTTGTTTTCGTGCCTTTTTCTTAGGTCTTTTTATGTGTTTTTTTTTACTTATTATTTTAATTTTTTCTTACTTAGATAAGTTTTCTCAAATTTGTCGCACATGTGCATAGCATATGCTTTACACTAGCGTGTGTGTGTGTGTTTATATATATATATGTATAAATATAAGGAGGGGCTTCTTTACGGCACCCTTCCCATACATCACTTATAACGTGATTTGTGTTATGTTATACCAATCAGGTGATACTTTTTCAGTGATACTTATCTTTTTTATCAAATCCGAATGGTATCACGTGATATTATTCTAAATAAAAAGTTACATGTAAATAAATTAATTGTTAAGTTTTTAAATAAAAAATTACCACTACCGCATGATATGCGGCATTGCATAAGAAACATTTCCTACGTATATATATTGCAGAGAAGAAGAAGAAGAAGACATTTTGCTTCTTTCCGGATAAGCACAATATCACTTTATGCTAATCTAACCATTTTCATTAAGAAATGGCATTCTTTTATTTAATTTTCTTGTAGGTTGCCTGCTTTCCATTATTTATAGTGAAAAAATCATTTTGCTCTCTTTAATTACAAAAGCTAGCTCTTTAATTCAGAAGACAGGAATAAACGACAAAAGAAAGAAAAAGGTAAGAGTACTATATGTGATATTTAAAGAACCCTTTCTAGCTAGCTATTATAATAAAAATTAACTTTTTTTTTTAATTTTTTAATCTTGGTAGTTTTGCAGTCGTCTCATTATCTAATTATATATATATATATATATATATAGAGAGAGAGAGAGAGAGAGACTTTCTTAAGGACCATTCTAAACGGGGTCTAAACTTCACAATGAAGTTACTCTGAGCTTTATTAGACTTTGTATTGCGCCTAGTGACGGAAGACACTATCGTTCCCATTATGCATATTATTAAATTATTGAATTATGAGTGCTATAAACTTTATTTTTAAGTACTTCCAAAGTGATTAGTTGCTTTAAATTCTCCTTTTCTCTCACGTTTCCCACTTAATTTCATTATGATTAGATTTTGCTTTGTTATTATATATCCATATAGTACATTTCACTTTGCTTAAAATAATAACAAGAGAATTTTTATTGGATCATCAGCATAATGGTTTTTGTATTAAAATAAATATATATATTCCTTTAATTGTGTCAAAGTGAAGAAACAAAAGATTGTCAACTAAAGCAAACAAGTTAGTGTACTTTTAGCATGTTTAATTAGTACTAATATCAGCACGCGGGTCTCAGATTTCAATGGATAATTATGGATACAATTACTCGTTTTTCTTTCTAATTTAATTACACATGCATGTTTAGGGTAGGAAATTAGCCAGCTAGGTAGCTAGCTTGTGAGTTGATTTGTTACAATCACTTTTTCTTCCCCTCCCTCTTATTTGATTAAAAATCGAATAAATAAATAAATTCAAAACAAGTACCAAGCGAGGAAGATCATGGTTGGCTTAGTGCCACTTCATTAAACAATGCTACGTTTAATTCTCCAACTAATAGAATTTTTGTCGATTAATCATTGCAGCATATGCATATGATGGGGGCACATAATATTATATATAAGAAATGGGGTTTCCCGGCTATACATTTTCGCATTTTACTTTTCATAAAAGTCAAAAGGACAAATTAATCTTGGGGAATTCTTAATTTATAGTAGAATTTCTATACATGATGATGGGTTGAAATATTTTAACAAACATGAGTGCTGATCATATATATAAATATATATATATATATATATATATTGTATATGTGGTGTGGTTGACGACAAATTAAAGCTTATATAATGTGCATATGAGGAAGTTAGGAAAAGCTAATTTGAAGAATATCGAACATTTAAAAAAAAAAAAACTTTTGGTTAGGAATCAAATAGTGTTGCTTAATTAATTTGAAGGACAAAAGTACACTCTATATATATATATATATATATATATTTCATTCTTGTGAATTATGTTGTTTTAACAAATTAAAAAGCTATATATCCTGAATTTGATTAATTTTGTTTTACTCTTTTTTTTTTCCTAAAGAAAAGCATGTGTCATAGACATGCAATCCTATAAATAATAAATGAGAAATTACTATTATATTGGATCAATCGAATCAATAACTTTCATCCAAAACCCACCCTCTCCAGCCTTCCTTTTCGATGTCAAACAAAAGGGTCTTGGACGATTTTTGTCTAGCTTAAGTATGACGAAATCTACTTAATTTGTATACCATGACAATATCTAGCTAAATTAAAGCAATTACGTACAACATTCTAAGTTGACTTATAATAGTGACAATTATAAACTTGACATGGAATTATATATCCAAGTGTAGTGCTAAACTAAATTGCAATTAAGTGGGAAAAGGTAGAATTGTTAATTCAAACCAACAATAAGAAATGGATTTAGATATTTTAGATGATAGAGATTTTAATGAAGCTTTGTAAGAGCATTATAAATAGTGTATAGTCATCATTAGATTTCATGTGGGCAATGCTTATATATAAATATATACATATATATGTGTGTGGGTGTATAAGATATGCAATTTATGATGATCAATGACGATAGGCACCAAAAAAAGTTTGCAAAAATATGTAAGTGTTCCTTGCACCCTGCAAGTGGGAGGTCAAGCCCTCTTCTAAATGTTTCTTTGACGCAATAATCAAACTATTACAATGCAATTTAGGTAAAGTTGGCTTATATATAATTTGATAAAGTGAAGGAGACTATCTGATTCTGATTAGACATGCCACAAAAGCGAGATGTGTGTGTGTGTGTGTGTGTGTGTATATATATATATATATATATATATATATTTAATACATATAGAGGGAGAGAATTTTGAGTGCGACTATTTCCTCTAATAATGTACCCTTTTATGAATATTATGTTATTTGGATCAAGTATTCATGTTCATCACTAGATTGTAAGCGCGTGAGAGTCAAGCTCCCATTGATGAAAACTTTGATATTAAGCTCTCTCAAATAAATAATTTCTTTTCTAGTGAGAAAAGGTCAGACGGAAATTTTGATGTTTGTAACTTTTGTTAACCTCTGTTTGTAACTTTTGTTAGCCTCTCTCTCAAATTAAAAAATTAGCTTAACGCGCTACACGCGCTAAAGGAGTAGCGTGGGATTTTCAGTTTGATCTAAGATTATAAAATTTAGTTTGTTGGAGGCCCACATAAGTAGGTCTTGGTCTAAAGAAGTCCGCGTGCTTAAGGAAGCCCAAACTATTGGATCATTTGGGCTTTCCAACTCCTTCTCATGGGCTCCATCTCTATCTTTAATTCCGTGGGCCCCTCTCTCTATCTAAATACCATGGGGCCCCACTCTCTCTCTCTCTCTCTCAGCCTGCGTTTGATTATTAGGTGTTAACCTAAATTTTTCATCTCAGTTATTTTTATACGAAAAATTAATAAATATTATAATTAATTTTTAAAAAATCAATAAACTTTAACATAAAAATTTCATATCAAACTTTTATTCCAAACATACCCTTACTCTTACTCTTACTCTTACTTTCTCCATCTCTCTTACTCTCTCTCTCTTATGACTCATTTAGGAGACTACTAACATCTGATTTCTAGATTTTTTTTTTTTTGGTTTTCTTCGACTCAAAACTATTTTTTACAATAACATCTTCAAACGTCTACAGTAAACTAAATTTTAAACTTTCACAATTTTGTTATTTTAAGTTCAAATGAGATTTGTGTATTTTTAAATTACGTCGAATTCTTATAGCAACGAAATAAAATCTATATTAAAGATTTTTTTTTCGAACATGTTTTAAAATTTTACACTTTTAACTTCAAATAGTTTTTTTTCCCGAAACACATATTTCCAAAATTATCTCTGATATTTAAGCCAAAACACATCTCTAAAAACATCCCCAAACAGACCCTTACTCTCTCTCTCTTACTCTTACTCTTACTCTCTCTCTCTTTCTCTCTCATGAGAAGAAAAGAATATGGCATAGTAGGCTAATTGGGGTAGGTTAGATATAGACACAGTTCCCATTTAGGAGGTACAAGAGAATGTTACTAATTATGGCAACAACTTTTTGACGCCCTTTGAGCTAGCTAACTTCTTTCTTTCTTTTTTTTTTTTTTTTTTGTTTTTTTGTTTTTTTGAACAAAATAAAAGCTACCTGTCCTTGCCTATTCCCTCTATATTGGAGATAGGCCTCCAATCTATGTACCACCCTATGTTTTTGTATATTAATATTTCCTTTTTATAATTAATTTGCAATTGGCTTTATGCTTTCGGCTGCTCTTGTCATCATAATTATAATAACTCATTAGGTGCAGATGCCTAAAATATTATCAATTTTGTTATATTAGTTTAAAAGAAAACTTTTTCGGATTTTAAATCTGAGACTGAAGACTATAAACCTCCCTTCTCACCGTCCAATTAGTACTAAAAAGTTTTTATTTATTTATTTTTTATTTTATTTTTTTTTAACTTTGGTTCCTTAATTGTAAGGACGACAATTCGTGTCACGTGTCGGGTTCGTGTCATGTTAGAACCATGTCGATTTTTGTCTTTCCCAACCCGTACACGACCCGTGATACAAAAACTTCTTCAAATCACAACACGAACACGACACGAACCCGTAAGGGGTTGACACGATACGAATCGAAATTGACGTGTAACTTGAAATTGACCCGCCACACGAATTTGACCCAAATTGAACCCGCAACTCGAATTGGACCCAAATTAAACCCGCAACTTGAATTTGACGCAAAAATCAATTCAATTTAAGCAAAATTATATCTCAACTTCATAAAAAACCTAGAAGAATAATAATTTACCTTCAACAACGAACATACCATTGACAAAATAAAAAGTTTTCAGGTTTGTTTTCAAATTCGCAAGCATAAAATTAAACTTCCAACTTAAGTGCAAAAAGCATATCAAACACTAATTTCGAGTCGGACCCAAAATTGACACGAAATTGACCCGCATGAAAAATATGGGTCATGTTCAGGTTAGACGGATCCAACCTGAAATTGACCCGTTTTTCCCATGTCCAATTCAGGTCATCCGAACTTGACCCGAACCTTATTTTTTCCCAACCCGAACCCATAAAATTCGTGTCGTTTTCGAATCGTGTCATTGTGTCGCGACCCGTATTGCCAGTCTTACTTAATTGTATATCTTTTGCATTTTTTAATAAAAGAGTTAAGCCGTTTCACATTATCTCTTGCTTAAAAAAGTTGATTCCAATACTATAATGCTAACTTATAAGATGGTTCAATAAGCTAATTAACAAGGCTCTAAAATGTTGTACAATGGAAGGTATTTTATTTTGTTATCTCATTTAATTTAATACAATAACTCATCATGTGCACACACTACAATATTATCTTTTTTTTTTTTTTTTTTTCGCTTGTAACTTGGTTCCTTAATCATCATCTTTTCTATTTGTTAAAGGTTAGGTCGTTTTAAATTATATCTAGCTCAAAAAAAAGTCAGCTTCGAATTAAATAATACTGATTAATTGGATGATTTAACGAGTTAATTAACATAAGTTCTCAACATTAGTAGTGCTATGATCAAATGTGTTTTTTTTTTTTTTTTTTCTAATTTGCTGAAAATTTGGTAACGGACTTTTGTTTAAAATTAAATTTTCTAATCAAACTCAATTAGACACATAAAGTTTAAGTTTATTGCTGGTGGATCATATGATGGACACAATATAATATGGTTGTGTTTCAAAAATTGTGAATTTTATTGGCTACAATATCAAAGTGCCTAGCCTCCATAGTGGCTAAGAAAATTTTGAAAGCATCTTTCACAAGTGGGACATGTAGAAGGGACCAACTAAATCACCAAAACATGGCCTCTTATAATTGAACCGAAGCACACTCCAGAAAATGAACCAACTAGTTGATCATTAATGCAAGGAGGTCTTTAGTCGATAATGATACATATATATCAATATGTATGTGTATATGTATGTATATATATGTGTATTATGTGTGCATGTTTTATGTATGTATTTACACATATAAATTGACAAATGTACTTGCATATATATAAACGTATTTTATTATGTATATTTGTTTCTTCTTTCTTTGAAGTGATTTGTGTTTGTGCTGTGCTTGTATATTTATATAAGCGTCTATATTTATTTGCGTGCGTATGATGTAAATAAATTTTGTTTGAGAACATGCATACGTGTGTTTGGCATGCATATATGTATATATATATATATATATCTATATATATGTATATATGTTTATTTTTTTATTGCGGGGCACACTCATACAATGATTAATGCTGTCGTTCACGGGGGGTAGAGATAGTGCGGGTCCACCGGGGCCTATATGCAGTTAATATAAAATTAATATTACTAGTTTTATAAATCTAATACAAATTTTTAGTTTGCAGTTTATGCCATGAATTCCTTTAGTTTACAAATTAGTTTTATCTTTCTCTATTTCCTTTGTACTTTTTGTTTTTTTAGTAACCCTCTCATTTCTCTCTTTCTTTTATTTTATTTTTTATTTTTTACTGTTAAACTTCTCAATTTTTGATCTTCCAGGCTATTCTACTCTATTAGAATCAACCTATTTGTGGGAACATTGAATCTTTTGGAGTACAAATTATGTATATTTATACATTAAACTGAACCACAATATAATTAATTCTTTAGTTAATCTGTTTCAATAAAGAACTTATATTCTATTATTAGATGTCCAGTTCGTAGATATTGACCTTAATTTTAAGTGATTAGTAAACTCACATCTATATGTAATGTGTTTTGATCTATTAATGAGTGAGATTATTTCATAAACAAAAACTTAATATTTTTGAAGATATATATAATATTATGGATAGCTAGGAACGCTATTTAATAGACATGAAATGTATAAGTTCATTATGAAGATTAATGATATTCTCATGAAGTGTTAATTCGAGAATTTGGGTGAATGAGTACTCGAACCTTTTCAGTATGATATATCGAGTAATTCTCAGATCCTCATTTATGATTACTTCATAACAGGTCACACATTCGAGTGTAAACAGAATTCATGGACAAAGATGTAATTAGAGAGGTTAAACAAAATAATGTTTGTTCTAATTATGAATATCTATAATAGAGGGTCATATCAGATGGTGATTGATTGAGATAATGAATAAAACTTTTATTACCAGCTGCTCATAAATATATCTACATATTCTTGTAGTTCAGTTTTGATTTTTGATAGTAACTTAGACCAAAGTTAATAATCAAATCTAATTGATAAAGAGATTAGTATAATTAAAAATTAAGTATTAGAGTTTTGGTCATGTAGGTCCGTTAGATCCTCTTGCGTTGTCTCTCTGCTAATGTGTTAAAAGGACTGCCGAAGGAGATGGTGTCAGACATCGGAAAATGTGAGAAAATCAAGGAGGGTCAAAAACCCAATAGAGAGTGAAATTTCATCCTTAATTTGCCACATCATCCCATAATCTTTTTAGTTCCACATGAGTATTTTGGGAGCATAATATTATACTTTCTCAACTAATTTGTCAAACAAAATAAAGTTGGTAAAGTATAATCTATCATCAATGCATATCTTTCCTGATGATCTTACTCAAGGTGATCTATTTGATTGGATAAAAACTCCAAAATTCTCACACATGCCACTACTACAGAATGTGGATATCACGACAGTTTTTAACCTTCGTGGTATTATTTCCACGATGATTTTCTAACTGTCGTGGAATCCAGAGTCGTGAAATCTTTTCAGATTCCACGACGGTTTACCCGCGTGAAATAGGTAAAAATAGGGTAAAAAATTGATATTTAGCAACATACCACAACGATTCACCACAAATAAAACTGTCGTGGAAGTGAATCTACCACGACGGTTTCTATTAAAAACCGTCGTGATAAGGGTACGTACCACGACGGGTTCTGTTTGTCACCGTCGTGGTAGTTCATATTACCACGACGGTGGCTGACAGCAAACGAGAAACCGTCGTGGTATTTGGACCTACCACGACGGTTTCTATAATCCACCATCGTGGTAGTTTTCCTTACCACGACGGTGGTTGACACCAAACGAGAAACCGTGGTATATAGACCTACCACGATGGTTTCCATAATTCACCGTTGTGGAAGGCGACGTACCACGACGGTAACCTACGAAAATCGTCGTGGTATTTTGACTTCCACGACAGTTTCTGTTAAAAACCGTTGTGGTAGGTTGTAACGTAAACAAAAAAATAGCAATTCGTTCAATTGAATACCAGTTCATTCATTCCAGTTCATTCATTCATGACATCAAAAAAATACACAGCAAAGAATAAAATAATAACATAATTGAACTGGCAAATACAATGTCACAATGTACACAATATAAAACTAAACTGCTATACAAAATTTAACTTCATGCTTTGCCTAATATTGTATGAAGCTCATGACATATGTAGTCCACTCTTGCCTAACCAAATTCAAATCAGCTTCAGTATAAGAAGTCTTGTTTTGCACTAAGGCAAGTCCATCGACATTCAACGTTATTTCTCGCATGAACCCCAATACAAAATAGCCGCACTGCACATTTCCTTGTTGTATAGGGTATCGAGTAGTCTGAATCAACGTCTTGCAGTTGCGTCGCTTTGTTATTCCTCGTCCCACCAGCAATTTCCAATCGTTTAGTGCCCTAACAATTTAATAAATTAATATCAATACATTCGGAACAACAATTATGGAATGTCAAATCATTAATATGAACATCAAAAAATACTTATAACGTAATTAGCTGTTGAAAATCTTCACTCGGATCGTTTTCAAGAGGATTAAAATAGAGGACCGAGTCATCCTACGGATTAATAACAGCCAATATCCAATGTTGGCTGCTGTTATATGGCATGAGAACAAGCCTTCCCCTTGGTACGTTTGTTATGATCCGGATGATATTGTCGGCTCTCTCTCGAATGTAGGCTATGCGATCTACATTCTGTTGAACTGGCAAGACAAGGAATAGAGAAATAAACTCGAAACGTTGATCTAATCCTGCTCTTGCACAACAATCTGATAAGTAGCTGCAAAATATTAAGTCAAACTTGTTAAGCGCGCAAAATCAACATATATATCTATCTTTCAAGCTAATTGGAACAATAATTCAGTATTGTTTAAGGAAAAAAACAATTACCTGATGTAAACCATTATACTGCTTGCACTGATTTCTTTAAAGGTTATGAAATGGTATACATCTTCATACCCAATATATATGGGCATGTCATCGGACTGTTGTTGTGGGCACGCAATCTGGCTACCGTCAGTCAAGGAACTTTGTGCGTAATAAGCCAGCGGTCTCAGTTCAACGGGAATTTCACTAAAGTCAAACTAGGTACTTCTTCTTCTGCCGTTTGCTGTTGTACCTTCGGTTGTGACTGTAGTTTCTTCCTCCCAGCTCTCTTTTTTATTCGTTTGCTTCCCTTTGCTTCTGGGTCGGGGCTTGACTGGGACCTCGACTAGCCTGGCTTAAACTGCTCTGAAGCACGACTAGTTTTTTGGGCCAAGCAACAAACCCCCCGACAGCCTCTTCAATATATGTGGCTTCATTCGTCGGAATCGGAAGGAGTGCACGTTTTAATTTTGGGACACTAATTGTCACTCGCACATTCCCCTCGCCCAAAGGAATCCCATGGACTGTGTCGGTTGGAACACAGTCCATGTATGCCCTGCCTATTGCAACCAAAACTTCTCCACCATTGATAAAATCAGTAAGGAAAAGCTGGCATTCCTTACTTGCATTAGGCGTGGGCTGCGGATCCGATGCGTCTGCTTCTTTCTCATTGAGGGTGCAACTCGCCTTGAAACTGTTGTGCTGATCAACAGTAGGTGGGGCTGCCTCCTCGGCCATCGTCTCACGGTTGATACCGTGCTTCGCACAAAGTTCCTGCACCGTTCTTTCCAATGCAGCCAGCTGTCGTTTCATATAGGAGACTTCATAATTCTCCCTTGAAATATTCATGGAATTGAAGTATTGCGCCTGCTTGACAAATTTTGATTGCCCACGAATATGACCGGAATGCTCGGGATTGCCCAAAGACTTGGTCAAAATGTCTTTTGTACCCACGGATTCGAAGCTTCCTTGGGTCTCTTGTTGTGTTAATTCGTCCTATAACAATTACACAATCAGTTATTGAGCCCGTAAACATAATGGAGACAATCTTTCTTTATATTTGAAATAGGATCCGTAGACTTACTATTGTTTCGTCGATAATTTTAATCGATGGATTCTTGTACTCTCCATCGGGCTTGAGCCGCGTGTCTCGCCAAATAAAATGTCGTTCCGCATACTCCCCCCGTTTGTTCGAACTGCAATTAAGTAATTAAAGTTAGTGAACATAAATAACACACGTAACAAAAAAAATTTAAATATACTTTAAGCTTTTTTCCCAATTAATTAACGTACGATTTCTTGATCACATTTCCTATAGCCGTCTCGGCTTGTGGTAGAACCGTATCTGCTCTTTTTCCTTATCTCGCTTCCTTGTTGGGATAGTCTCTTGAAATCTGTCGTCCGTCGATAGGTAATAAACCTTTCCCAATCGTCCTGGCTGATGGTTGGGTAATTGTTAACCACTTTAGCCGGTCGTTGCCAAACATGTTTTTCATCAATATGATCCCTACAAAGGCTTGGTAAAGATCATATCTAAAACATTTAGTCGACTCCCCACAGGACTTCAAAACTTGTTTTTTGTGCGATTCATCAACTGTGAATGAAGTTACAACTTCCAACCACACTCGTTTTTTCCTCGGTTCTAAATCAGCACTTCTGAAATCAGCAATCCAAATTGGAATGTGCTCCCGAGCTAGCACTCAAATCCAACTCTGTAATTCATCACCTTCCTTGCCTATTGGTTGCCCTTTCGAGTCAAACGAAACTTGAATTCGTTCTCCCCTCGTCCTAACAACGCGCACTCTTTTAAGGAGAGTTGCTCTTCGTTTTCCCTCCTCGTCGGCATTGAATCTTGAAGAGTTGGTTATTCGTGGTTTTCCAACTTGAGTTTGGGTTGACACTTCCTCCTCGTGATCTTTTGACATTGTAAATCAATTTAAAACAACAAAACACCAAATGTGTATGACAGGGGCATTTAATCGAACATGTAATTTACAAACGGAAATGACACACAACCTAATCACATGGGCATTTAATCGAACATGTAATTTACAAACAATCACCACAAACAAAAACTTGAATTTTTATCCGAAAAATTCACAAATCCGAGTCTTACCCAATCAATTTAATTCAATCTACAACTAATTCTCACACAAAGAGGCATTTAATCAAACACGTAATATGCAAATAATTAACTCACAGAAGCAAAATTTTTTAACAAATCCGAGCCTTACCCAACCATTTCAAATCAATGTAAATCACAAACACAAGCAACAAGGACCGAAAAGGTTTTCTCTGGCTTTTGCCCATTTCGGCCTTGAATGTAATCAATTTGGACAACCACAATCAACAACCACAATTAACAAAATACGATGTAGTGGACCGAAATTACCCATATTCGAACATTACTCAAGCAATATACATTACAACTTACCGGATAGTAGAGAGTGGGTTGTGGGCGGCGAGAGAGACTGGGAAAGTATGAAAACAAGCGTCGTTGGTGGAAGATGGCGTCGGAGAATGGAGGAAACCGCGTGAGTGCTGGAGGATGGCGTCGGAGTTTGAGTGATCAGAGAGTTTTAGATGATTTTAAAGGGAGGGAGCGACGAGAGAGAAATAGAGGGAGGAAATATATTGGGTATGGAGTTTGAGTGTCTATCAGAAACTGCAAAAGTGAATAAGCCTCGAGCTGAAATGGGTTTGGGAAAAATGGTGTTGTTTTTAGGTTTTATTAAAAACGGCAAAAAGTTGAACAATTTTTAAAAATTTCAAAACTTGCCGCTAAAACATCTACCACAACGGTCTGAGAAAAAACCATCGTGGTAACGAATATACCACGACGGTTTATTAAAAACCGTCGTGGTAGGCTTCAATGGATTGTATCTACCACGACGGTTTTCTCCAAAGACCGTCGTGGTAGGCTTCAGTGTTTTTTCATCTACCGACAATTTACTACGACGGTCTACTATAAAGACCGTCATGGTAGGCTTCATTACTCTACCACGACGGTTCTAATATAAAGACCGTCGTGGTAGGCTTCAGTATTTTGTAGTCTAACCGACATTCTACCACGACGGTCTTCGTATTAAACCGTCATGGTAGGTTCCAGAGCTTTCACATATACCATGAAGGTCCTCTATGAAAACCGTCGTGGTAGGCTTCATGGTTTTTTCATGCCTCGGACGCTTACCACGACGGTTGTTTCGGAAAACCGTCGTGGTAGATCATATACCACGACGGTCTTCTAAGGAAACCGTCGTGGTAGGCTTCATGGTTTTTTCATCCCTCGAACGCTTACCACGACGGTTGTTTTGGAAAACCGTCGTGGTAGATCATATACCACGACGGTCTTCTAAGAAAACCGTCGTGGTAGGTTTCATGATTTTTTCATCCCTCGGACGCCTACCACGACGGTTGTTTCGGAAAACCGTCATAGTAGATCATATACCATAACGGTATTTTTTAATAACCGTCGTCGTAGGTTAGAAATTTACAAAAATAGTTTTAAATATTGTTAATATAATCCCTTTAAATGGCCAAACCTGTATGTTGTGCAATCATTCATTCAAGATTCTTATTTGCTTCCAAACATACTTGCATGTATAAATAATTCCCATATAATGTGCGTAATTATAAACCCGTATCTAAATGTTTATAAGATACGTAAGAAAATAAAATCTTTTGTTAAGTATTTTTCTTCTTCTTTTTTTTAGGCTTCTCAACACATGTCCACTCGACGTCCAATCGAAGTAAGTGTGAAACATCATCGTCAAAATCATCAATCTCCTCCACCGGTGGCAAACCCGTTGTAAATGATGGAATGTCGGTGCAATCGTCAATATCTTCTTGGCCATCCCGGATTATTCTTGACTTCATTGGCACAACTAAAGATAACTCTAAATTTGCGGAATCCGTTGTATAAAATACTTGTATCGCTTGTGACGCCATGATGAAGGATCATTTTTGTATCTCAATCGCCTAAAGTCCACCACTGTCACGCCGTCACTATCAACCTTAACATAATTATTGTCAGCCCACTTGCATTTAAAGAGTGCTATTCGCAAGCCGCAATAATCAAGTTCCCAAATATCTTCAATGAAACCAAAGTAATTCATGGAACTATATACCGGATTCTTGTCCTTTGCGGATGAAATATGCATAGACTCGGCCCGAAGGGTGACACCACTATTCTGTACGGGATGCTATTCTGTACGGGATGCTTTTCATCTCTTTTCCGAGTGTAGAAGGAGTTGCCATTGACAAGGTACGATGTATATCTTATGACTATCGATGATGGACCTCTGAATAGCTTCATTACATCTTGTGAAACGCCAAGCTTCATATGCAAATATTTTCTTATCCACTCCCGAAATGTCCGATTCTGCTCATCTTGAATCCACTTCTCACTTCTTCCTTTTATTGGATTCGCAGCTCTTAATTCCGCCATATGAACCTGAAAGAAAGGCTTCATTTCCTTAGCATTGTGCAAAACATACAAACAAGCTTTTCCCAGTCAGCTTGATTTACTGATGAATAAACGGCCACGGATAGTCCTTTCGACGTAAATAGCCCGCTTGTTGGCAACCCTCTTGGGTCCGCGTTGGACAAATACTCAGAGCAAAATTCAACTGATTCCTCGGCTATGTAGTTTTCCACTATACAACCCTCCGGCCTATTTCAGTTCTTCACATATCCCTTCAAAACCTTCATGTACCTTTCAAAACGATACATCCACCTCAAATACACCGGGACACATAACTTAACTTCCCGAACTAAGTGCACACATAGATGGATCATTATATCAAAAAAGGCTGGTGGGAAATACTTCTCAAGCAGGCACAATGTCATAATCAATTCCGATTATAGCGAATCTAGCATGATTGGATCAATTACCTTGGAGCATATTGAATTGAAAAATGAGCATAACTTCATAATTGAGTATCTCACATATTTTGTTAAAACTTCCCGCAAAGCAAGAGGTAATAATTGTTGCATCAAGATATGACAATCATGTGTTTTCATTCCAACGAGCCGCAAATCTTTCATCGACACCAACCTTTTGAAGTTGGAAGAGTACCCACTTGGCACTTTCACGGAAGCAAGCCACTCACAAAGCTTTCTCTTTTCGTGTCTAGATAATGTGTGCTTTGCTGGTGGTAAGTAAGTGCTGTTCGATCTTTTCTCGGGGAGCAAATTTGTTCTAATCTTCATCTCTTGAAGGTTCAACCGTGCCTTTTCACCATCTTTAGTCTTATTCGGAATGTCAAGCAACGTGCCCACTATCGATGCACAGACGTTTTTCTCAATATGCATAACATCTAAGCAATGACGAACGTAAAGTGACTTCCAATATGGAAGTTCATAGAAGATTGACTTCTTCTTCCAAGGTCCATCGACAACTGATCCTTACATTTCCTCTTTCCCAAAACTTCCTTCACATCTTTAACCATCTTAAATACATCTTCACCAGTCAAAATCCGAGGAGCGGTTCTTTCTTCGGTATTGCCATCAAAAGCCTTATTCTGTTTGCGATATCGATGATTTGTCGGCAAGAACCTCCTGTGATCAAGGTAAACGGTTTTCTTACCGTTTTTCAACCGGATGAAAGATGTTTCCTTCATGCAAACGGGGCATCCTATAGAACACTTCACAGGATAACCAGATAGGTTGCCAAGTGCAGGAAAGTCGTTAATTGACCAAATCAACATTGCGCGAAGATTGAACGTATCTTGACGGTAAGAATCTCTTACTTGTAAATCATCATCCCACAACCTTTTTAGGTCATCGATTAATGGTGCCAAGTAAACATCAATGTCATTCCCCGGTTGTTGAGGGCCTGAGATCAATAATGCCAACATCAAGAACTTCCGCTTCATGCAAACGTCTGGAGGGAGATTGTAGTTGACAAGTATGACTGGCCAGGTACTATGCCGACTACTCATGTTACTATGCGGGTTCATTCCATCCGTCGACAAACCGAGACGTAAATTCCTTGGTTCTGCACTAAAATCTGGATGATTGTCATCAAAGGTCTTCCATTGCGGTGCGTCGGCCGGATGCCTAAGCTTGCCATCGTCAACACGTTTATCATGATGCCATGTCAAACTTTTAGCATGCTGTGCATTACGGAATAAACGGCGGAAACGTGGAGCTGGTGGAATGTACCATAACACCTTCACCGGCACTCCTTTACTATCATTCGATGGCACCTTACCCTTCTTCCATCTTGACTCATTTCAAACCGGACATTAAATCTTCATATTTTCTCCGATAAAGCACGCAATCATTTGGACAAGCATGTATCTTCTCGTATTGCATTCCCAACGTGCTCAACGTCTTCTTCGCCTCATACATACTAGGTGGCACTTTGTTATCCTCCGGTAAAACATCTTTTAGAAAAGCTAAAAGAGTCGTGAAACTAGAATTCGTCCACCCTCCCGACACTTTCATATTCCATAATTCAACCAATGCCCCTAATTTTGTATATTTTGTACACCCGACATACAAGGGCGTTTCGGCATCATTAATCATTTCCTCAAATAACTCCGGATGGTGCACAAAGTTTTCTTCCAAATCATTAATCATATTGTACATATTATCACCAACGTTTTCCTCAACAATAGGCTCTTTACCTTTAGTAGTACTAGTCGATGTATACTTAATATGGACAAAATCTTCGTCATGTAAATACCATGTTTGGTAAGAACAAATAATCCCATAAGCGCGCAAATGCCCTCTAATATCATCAATGGAATGTGATCTATGATTACCACAAACTTGACACGGACACCGAATCTTATCGTCTTGTGTATGAGCTTTGGCAAATGACAAAAATTCTTCATCACCATCTTCATATGCTTTAGACAATCTATCAAACCACATCCATTTCCTATCCATGATTTGCGCGCAAATCCTAAACCAATAAATCAAAGTTTTCGAAGTCAAAGTGTGCACATTTTTAAATTGCATGCATGAATATCATTTGTATTTAATTAGTTATATATAAAGACTCCCGGCATATGCATTAATTAAATCAACAATATATCTACTAAAAAATCCAAAAAACATAAGAAAACTAAAAATACAATTAAAAAACCGGCTCGGGTTATTTAACTAAAAAATCCAAAATAAAAATACATTGATTTAGGATTTAACTAATTAAAAAATCCAAACTAAAAATCTAAACTAGAAGAAACCAATCTAAAAATACATTGATTGTGATCACTGAATTAAACGCTTTGCAGTATTTAACGTATCAAAAGCAATCCAAAAAATACAAATTAAAATTAATATTCTGGGTTCGTAAATAAAAAATTAATACAGAGGAAAACATCAAAAAGATGAGTTAATTTGTGTCATCATGACTTACAAGAATGATGATCGACCAGTAGATGGTGGTGGGTGGCGTCTAACAGCGACGTATGGAACTGTTGTCGAAGCGATCTGATCTGATTTTTGTTCACGGCAGCTGGTGTATCGATGTGGGAAAAACAGGGCAACTCGATCTGATATATCTGAACAAAAGGACGATGCTTCCACGACGGTTTCCATGAAACCGTCGTGGAATCCCCGAGACTTCCATGACGGTTGTTTCAAACCGTCGTGTAATCCATGAGACTTCCACCACGGTTTCCTGAAAACCGTCGTGGAAATCAAGACTTACACGACGGTTTTAGAGAACTGTCGTGGAAATACATACTTCGACGACGGTTTTAAACACTCGTCGTGGAAGTCTCGACTTCCATGGCGGTTTTCGGAGACCGCTTTTTGTTCCGTGTTTTTGCCTCAGTTTCCACGACGGTTTTTAAAAAACGGTCATGAAAGCTCCGTCGTGGTATCCACATTCTGTAATAGTGTGCTGATCTCTAGTTGGAAAGGAAATTGAGATCCAATTATTATTGAGCTTATTTTAGTTCCATATATATATATATATATCTATATATGTATGAATACATATTTTTAAAACTCTGTTTCTGGAAAGCAATGTGTGTCAACATTAGTGAAATGAGAAATTGACAAGGACTCAAATAACCACCTCACGTTCAGAAACTTATCGAAAATGAAGAAGAAGGATGCAAGGAGTTAGAGATACAACTTATATCATATAATATATATATATAGAGAGAGAGAGGGAGAGAGGGAGAGGGAGAGAGAAATTGTTGTACATATCAAGTGGACAAAAGTCAAAGAA
Organism: Ficus erecta; assembly: GCA_008635985.1. Taxonomy (NCBI): domain Eukaryota; kingdom Viridiplantae; phylum Streptophyta; class Magnoliopsida; order Rosales; family Moraceae; genus Ficus; species Ficus erecta. Next base: position 229,820 of record BKCH01000939.1, on the reverse strand, counting down.
AACAACGACGAATATATAAACATATAGAGACTCTAATTTTGTCATCTTCCATGACTGTATAAACCCTAGCCTCGGCCATGTTGAGAAATATATTTCATATAGGTTTCCTTTTCTGAACATATCTAGAGAAAGAAGACAAAAAAAAGAAAATGTTATTGTCATTGAATAATTCCCTAATCATTTACGAACTTTTGTAACAATAGATCCCAAATTTCCTTTAAATAAAAAATAAAAAAAAATCCCAATAATTTGCTTTCAACGTTTCTTTAGGGATTCTAATTTGATAAATGCGATAATCAGCACTACAAATTCCCACTTGAAAGAAAATTGTGTGGCTAAGAGGCTACTACATCGATTGGTTAACCATAAAAAGCTATGTTATGTAAACTAATTAGTAATTATATCATGAATTTCAATTTTCCCTTTTATTTTTTTCTCAGAATTTGAAATGGGACTTGAGTTATATAAATCTCAGTTAAATTAACATCATTGTAAATATTAGATAATTGCATATATAATTTAACGGTAATCTCATATATGATCGGACTGATTATATTATAAGATGTAAAATACGAATCCACCCATCACAAGTGTAGAAAATAACTATATATATGTATATATATATAGATGTTTTCCTTTCTTTTTAGAAGTGATGTTATTTTCCTCTTTTGTAGTTAGAGTCAAATTATAAATTCAAACACAGAGGGATATGATCATAATGAAGCTCCCTAGCCATATCTCCAAATATAATTACTAAAATTATTTATAAAGAAAAAAGATATAATTACCAAATGAAGTACATAATCATTTTGTTGTATTGGGTCCTACTTCTCTTATTTGTCTACCATATATATAGAGGCCACTTCTTTTGTACATGACAATTGACATGTACAATCTGAATCAAGAATAAGATATATGTCGTGATCAAAATATAAAACCTTTCTTATCTTTGCCACACACACAAACATGTAGCCTCAATTAACTTTACTTTTGGATAATTAATTATTGTTGATGTTATTGGTCCGTGGCCATAGCAATGCTGCCATTAAATCAAATTGTCACTCTTGAAATAGTTTTTGTCATATATTCAAGTAGACAAGGGGAAAAGAGACCTAGCTAACATAAAGGTTCATTAAGTAATACTAGCTAGATGAGTCAAACAACTTCATTGGCCTTCATAATTAATTAGCACCAATATGTGTCTAAAGTATTAAAAAAAATGCGTAAAAATGTAGTAGATAGTGTCTACTAATTGTAACAACATATATTATTAGCAAAAATTGTGACAACATATACATAGCATTGAATGGTTTGTTATCCAAAAATTGTAACAGCATACAACCTAGGTAAACCTCATTCTTTGCTCGTAATTAACCCCCTAATCATCGTTTCCTTGCCCTCCTATATTGATCTAGTCACGTGATACATACATGATTAAGATGTTAAAAAATTGATGTCTTAATTGTAGAAGTATATCAAAGTTACAATTTAAAATAAGCTCGGAGAGGGAGGAAGATTTAGCATCCGCTTGGACATCCGCTTAAGTTGAAGCTTTGGAGTTGTGGTTGAGTTATGCGTTTGGTAATGTGTTTAATTGATTGGAATTAAAAGTGTAAAAACTTGAAATGTTTTTGGGAAAAAAAAAATCAATATGGATCTTATTTTGTTCTTTCGAAATTCTATGCAATTTAAAATATATATATATATATATATCATTTGGATTTGTACATGCAAAGTTATGAACTTTTAAAATTTAAATTTTTAAGGTTATAATTAGAACTATGAATAGTAAAACTGAGTTAACTTTTCAAAAGAGGACATAAACTGAGTCGAGTTTTTTCAACTCTAATTGGTGAACCAAACATAGGCTTAGTGTCAATTTGAACTATAACAGACAAAGGTGAGATAACATCTACTCCCTGCCGGCAAATTTTACAGTTATCCCTAAAGATTAGTTAATTTTTTCTTCTTTAATATTGTAGTAAATAAACAATTAAGAGAAACTATACGACAATATATAATTGCAGCCATAGGAAATAAATTATACGTCTGTGTATGGGTTCATACAACAATCCTTGTTGAACTCCGAATACCCTATGAGGAAATTGAACTCTCATTGTTTTATTAATTTGAGTGTTTTTGGTGTTAAAAAAAAATAAAAAGAGCAAGAAAAACAAGATTTGGATCTGTTTTAAATTTTTTTTTTTTAATTGGGGGTGGGGGGATTCGAACTCTATACCTTTTGGTGGAGTCAAGTGTGAAATTATTGTTAGGCTATACCTACAATTATGAGTTTTTTTTTTTTAATGGATGTTAAATAATCAAATTACAATTATAGATGTTAATTAAATTGTTATGATTTCCATAAGCACGAAATTATGTCAAACAAAAAAAAAGGTGGAATTTTATTAATCTTCCCTTAATTATATGATGCTATTAAGTAAAACCATTAACTTTTTTTTAATAAATGATGGTGACAGGTACCAGTAGGTATATCAAAACACACTGATTAAGTCGACACAAGAAAAGCCATTAACTTGTGAAAGAATAAATAGTGTAGTTGAACAAGATTTAATTCTCAACAAAAGTTTTGCTAATCAAAACTTAATGATCATCATAGGATAATAATCATTGATTTTCTTAATCAGATAAAGAGATTGATATGTAACGTTGTGCAAGTATCTGAGTTATAATTTATGAGTTTCATAGTTTATACATGTAATATATAATTAGTTAAAAATGTGTGAAGATGATCACAGTAGAAATAAATAGCAATCTTTTTCTATTTATTTCTTAAATTGCTACAACAATTGTGGAGTTTCTACATAGTAATAAATAGCGCCCTTTTTTTTTTTTTTTTTTTAATGGGCACCATGTCCATCTATCAACATCTTTTATAACAATTCATAGCAAAAGCATAATTTATAATCCTCTTTGTGGAAAATGCTAAGACCACAAAACAATGTTTTAAACTCTGCCACAAACGTTCTAAATATTGTCCATATTTGTTTCATTCTAATACAATTTCAATTTGATTTGTTTTTTTTGTTTTCCCTTATTATTATTATTATTAATGTGCACTACTAGTAAAATAAGATATTTAAAAAAATGTATTGCACACTAATAATGTAAGATATTTCCTACCAATAAATCTGTATATAGATCTGTTTATGATTATGCTAGAAATATTTGAATCATGAACATTTATATGTACACACGCACATATATGTATATATTTATGGGAGTGAGGTTGTGTCACCAATGAGTGAGTGTATGACTTCTCTGGAGAAATAGAAGTGTAATAATTAATAACCAACTAGAGCTAGCTAGATTGTCTTGTTGAAGGGTGGCCCTATTTGTTCCAAGTCATCAACATGCATAAGAGCCTCATTTCCATTGAGCTTTCTTGATATTTTCCAAGGATTTGGTACGATTGGAGGGTTTGCTCTGCTGTCTCCGAGTTATTGTGGTGTGTGTGTATATATTTAGTTTCAAATTTTGTGTCGACTATTCGTGTCTTTTGTTATTGTATTTTTTTTATTTTTTTTTTGACAAAACTAATTATGATACGGACTACATTTTTATCTTATCAGTAGGCGTTATTGTTTCAATTGTTGGATTAACTTTTTAACAGTTTATTTGTGAGTGCCCGTGCTTAAAAATTATAGCATAACACGCAAAACTGCTTTCAGGACTAAGGATAGAAAAAATGTACAGCCCTTACCTTGAGTTTCTTCCTTTTTTTTCAAAAGTTTTTACTTTTTGCTCGTAAAAGAAAGGGTTAGTTTTATAAATGGCCTCTTAATTATACACATTGTCTTATGTTGATCCTTAACTTTTGATTTTATACATCACACTCCACTGATTTTTTTTTTATTGTTACGCCAACATCCCTCTGTCAATATTCTTTAAAAAAAAATAATAGACAAAAATTTAATACATTTTGATCACATAAGCGTTATTTATAAGTAAAGTCGTAATTAAATAGTTTTTGCAGGAAATTGTATCTCAATAAGAGACTTTTAAAAGAAAACTTTACTTTAATCGAAGACATATAGCGTAAACTGTATTTTCATTAAAAAATACATAAGATTATATATAGATTTATTTTGGAGATACAGTTTCCCTCCTAAAAATATTTAATTACTAGTCTTAATTAAAATGTATGTGATCTGAATGTATTTAATTTTCATTCATTTTTTTTTTTACGGAATACCAATATAAGGGCCGTTTTTACAACAACATAAAATTTTGATGTAATGTGACGTATAAAAATTAAAAGTCACAGATCAAATTTGAGATAAGAGTATAATTCAAAGATCTTCTGTAAAAGTAACTCTAAAAGAAAAGAAAACAAACTTGGCTTCTCAGGAAAAAAGTTAAAAGAGAAAAAATCCACCAATGCAAGAAAAGTCAGATAAGTTGAATAAAATCACATGCATGGCAAGAAAAGTAACATAAGCTGAATAAGATCACATACACATGTGCAACATTATTCTGTTTTTTTTTTTTTTTTTTTTTGGAAACTAATATTACTGTTCTTGTATGTAGTTCCATATCTCATGATGCACCAAATGCAATACTAACGATTTCAGTAAAATAAGAGCTAACAAGCTTTTTTTTTTTTTTTTTTTTAAGAAAAGATAAATTGTAATGAATGACCCATCTTAAGGTGTACTTTATGTAAATGTCTTAGTCTTTATAAACCAAAAAATACCACCTTTTAAACAAAACTGGTTTTTGTAAGTAGTCGATTTATTTTTCATAAATTATTGATTGATTTTGATAAATTGTAAAGTTAATTAATCATCAATTTATCAACGTGTGTTTATCATATTGAGTTTCAATTATGTAGTTTTTTATGTTTATATTTTTCATATTGATTTTATTCTTTAAAACTTAACAAAACTCAGTGTAATATACTTAAAACATATTTTAAAAATTAAAGGTCATTTTTGCACACGTAACTTTTTAAACTACGGTTCCATCGGTTAATATTTTGTTTAGCTTTTTCAATTAGATCAGGAGAGAGAGAGAGGTTGATGAGAAAACTCAATTATGGGCATATATAGTAGAATGTACTAAGTTAGGTAAATCGTAAATGATGACCCTACTACATGGTAGACTGTGAGAGTCATTTCTTCTTTTTCTTTTCTTATTTTTTATTTCTTTTGGAACCTTAAGATAAGAAATTTAAACGTTATACCTCATGGTAAAATTAGGTATGAAATTATTATTAGATTGTGATTATAATCACATTGTGAAAATGTCTAACTTACTATATCACTTTGATCGAGTGTGTGTTTTCATTTTCCTCCGTTTTTTTGGCACTTCAAATGAGTTAATAAAAGATTGAATTACGTTCATTGTTCCCTTTCCCCCTTTTTTTGTGGTCAAATAGCATTCATAATACATGAGTTATTTAATCATATTGCAGGTTTAAATTTTCAGCGAGGTATTTAATCATCACATTGAGGATAAAATTCTGAGATATTCAATCACACATTTGTTGTTATTTTGTCATACATTGGGGTGTCGATACTTATTTTTACCTTTAAAATAATGCACACTAGTAATATTTCTTTTGTGTCCTTCTAAAAATTTTCCATTTTGAAGTTTTTATTTTAACTATCATTTTTATGGGGATGATTGTTTTATTATCATAATTTGACATAGAGGAATAGAAAAGATACTTAAATAACTCTGAAAATTATGAATATGAAAATTAAATTAAATAACGAAGTGACGCCCTATTTCTAGCTTTATAAACCATAATCTATTTTGACATCCATAAAATACTAAATCCTATTCCTAATTATAATAAATGAAGATCCTTATAAAATCAAACTAAATATAAATAGTGTAACAATAATTAAATTTAAATAAAAATCTTAATAAAACTCAAATTTCTTAATATTATGTCCTACATTAGGGATAATTATGCATGCAAATAAAGAAATTATATAGAGTAGACTTTAGAACTTCTAATTAGATCCCTAAAAAAAAATTCTAATTGGTAATTGCACCAACAATGATTTTCTTAAAAAATTAAAAAGAAAAATAAAACTTTGACACCACAATCACTCGCCTGTATCCAACTATATATATAATCTTACTTTATTTTCATTTATATATATATATATATATGCATATGGGTGTGATTTCAATAGTTACTCATATATTTTTCCACCGATAGTTATTGTTGTTTTAGTACTTGTGTAATATAGATCGGATGGTTGTAATGAATTAAGTAGTTGACCAAAAAATTTAATGGAAATTATTGAACATTAAATAAAGAGAGCTTATTAAATCTTATTTTAGATAGGCAACTTGTTATTCACCTGTTAACATAATTTTTTCAAGTATTTTTTTTAATAACTAAATTATACACTCATTCCTAATTTTTGAAATCTCAATCCAGATTTAATTTCTAGATTCCATATTTCGTTTATTCCTAATTTTAATTATTCACCTGATTCCAGATTTCGTTTATTCCTAATTTTATTACTAACTATTTTTTTCTTTTCTTTTAGAGTAACTCCACTTTTTCTTGTAATATATTCTTTTCTCACTTTTCTTCCGCAAGCTTACGTCCTCTTCTCCTAGCTCACCTCTACAACGATTTGTTTAGATGCCTTCAAAATTTTCCCTTCATAATCTTTCGAAAATTAGGAGCATAATTTGGAGAAGAAAAAAAATACACAACAATATACTCACCAAATAGAACTTTCTAGCAAAAAAAATAAATAAAACTGATCAAATACAACGTCTACAGAGATTCTATTTAGATATATGCCTTCAAAATCTTCCCGTCATAATATTTCAATATTTTTGGAACATAATTTGGAAGGAAAAAAAAAACTCAGATATAATGTTTAAGATTAATAGGTTGCTTAATCTACTATTACAAGTCACATAGAATACCATGTCATCAAATGTAATTATGACTCGTACTAATATCTATAATTTTTTCTGTAACCACCGATGGTAAAAAAAAAAAAGTAATCACTGAAAACTCTGCCATATATAATATATATATATATATATAATTTTATATATGCAAATACCACCTCAACATCCATAATTGCAAGATGCTAGATGACTATATATCATAACCACACTAATTTAAGTCACTACCATTTAGATAAGTAATTTAATTCGATTTTCCCAGCCGTACTCCTTTGACTATCAATTATCTGTTAAATGCAATCCAGTTTCAACACACACGAAATTCTAATTCAAAACGGAAGTTAAGGGGACCAAGAGAAATAAATTATCAACTCATCCATTTATTTTAGTAGATCCTAACATGCCCACATGTGCTTTGAAAAACTTCAGATACTATTTTTGATTACTTGGAAATCCTTTTTGGAAATAATGATAATAGCGATGCTTAACTTAATGGAATTTCAAATTTCTTACTTTTTGGCCTATAACTTTGAAATTTTGGTTTATACACTACATTTACCTTTAAAAATCACTTTCGTTGGCCGCTTTTTCTTTATTTTTTATTTTTATTTTTTTTGTCATTCTGTTGCTTATTTTCAATAAATTTGAGAGTTTGAGAAGGATTTGAATTCTATATCTTATAATTAAAATAAAGCTACCTTGCATCTAAAGAAGGGATGGAGGGAGTTGCCACATGAGTTCAAAAATTCCTTTTGATCAACCCCAAAACTACGAGGTTTTTTCTTATTTTATCCCCAGAAAATTTTTAATTCCAACCATCGCATAATGTTTTTTTAAAAATTACAATTTATACTTGAAGTTTTTATTTTTGAGAATTTATGTTTCAAACTTAAAATTTAAAATAATTGTTTAATCAACTATATTACTATAACAATTCATAATTTCATGAATATTTAAAAGTTCAATCACGCTCTATTACATGTTTAGTTTATTTTTAAGAAAAAGTTAAAAATAAATAAAAGGATAAACAAACCTAAAACATTGTTGCATTATAATTTCAGTTTTAAATTTTTAATTTATTTCACGCCCTTTAAAAGAAAATATTTAACTCTAATATTATTCTATTATGAAATTAAAATTATCATTAGTCTGTATCTATAATCCTTATTGCTAGGTTATTATTTAGCTAACTTAAAAAAAAAAATTTTTTTTTTTGGGCTACCTTAAGCCACTTTTACACGAATACAAATTCATCCATGAAATAAAGAGATATCCCAATTAAATGTGGATGACATCTTGGTTACAATTCAGACTCCACCTCGGCCCAAGTTGGACTTCTTCCTATTCAATCCAATAACAACGTATATGGTTTTGCTATTGCTTTTCGACTTTACTATTATTATTATTATTATTATTTTCGTTTAAGGGGTTTTTATTAGGTATTATTTGCTAATCTTCTAGATTATTGACTACTTAATTATCCTAAACAAGATAATTATTATCTTGAGATTCGGTCTCCTAACAGAAGTCCTCTTGAGTAATAACTCTCATCAATAATGGTCCACTCACGATCATATGATGAATTCATTCTAATTGCTTCTTCCAATTCCAGAACGACCACGCTTCTAGCACAAAAATATAAAAATAAAAATAAGTGATTGCGAATATAGTTTAACAATAATACTATATGTGATATAAAGTTTAGATCTGTTGTCCTATTTTTCTGTCTCAAATGATGTCCTCTTAATAATGTTTTAACAACTAATCAATTTGTTTAAGAATTTTTAATATGATTAAACTTTTAAATTTAGATAATATGACATGATACTATTGGAGGACAACCAATAAGATAAAAAATCCGTACCAATAAATCAATCTTGATTCCCTGATTCCACCAAAGGAGAGTTCAAATCTCTCATTCTCATATTTAAAAAAAAAAAAAAAAATCACATACTCTTTTTTGTTTTGTTTTGTTATGCTTCCATAATTTAAATTTATTTAAAATGTTAATGGACCCCACTTGTTACTACTCTCTACCAGTGAGCCTTAATTCCCTCGTATAAATTCTTCGACGAGAGATAACAGAAAACAATATAAATAGGCATAGATCGCCATCTCTCTCTCTCCTCTCTCCCTCTCTCTCTCTCTCTCTAGAGTTGAATGCTGATATAGCCCCGTAGTTGTTGCTCAACCTCCGCTTAACCCTCCCACACATTGAACTACACACACAAAGATTCCCACCGAAAAAAAAAAATTCACTCGAAAATTTTTACTCATTCTCACATGTGGCTAATACCCTCTTAATTAATCCACTCCAGAATTCAAGGGGAGAGTTTCTCTTACAGATAAGAAAGAGAAGAGTAGTTATACTCCTACTAGAGAAAAGAAAAAAAGGAAAAAAGAAAGGAAAAAAAAAAAACCAGAAAAACATAATTTTTGTACTCTTTTCTCAAATGGGGTTCTTATTACTCTCTTTGATTCTGTAGTACTTGGAAAATATATATATACATATATTTATATATATGTATATTGGTTTCAAGTTGTGATCATCATCACAGTGTGTTTGTTGGGTTTTTTTTTTTTTTTTTGGGGCATTGGCGATGCGTAATATGGAGTTGAATTTCAGCGAAATAGAAGGGAAACAAGCCCATGATCCGATTCTGGTAGAGAAAATGAGCAGGAAAAACAGAAGTTCGGGGTGGTCGGGGAGGTGCGTGTACGTGCCGGGGCCGGTGATAGTGGGGGCGGGGCCGTCGGGGCTGGCGGTGGCGGCGTGCCTGAAGCGAAAGGGAGTGCCGAGCGTGATCCTAGAGAGATCCAACTGCATAGCCTCCCTTTGGCAGCTCAAGACGTACGACCGCCTCCGTCTCCACTTGCCGAAACAGTTCTGCGAGCTTCCTTTCATGGGCTTCCCTTCCAATTTCCCCAATTACCCTACCAAGACGCAGTTCGTCCGCTACTTGGAGGACTACGCCGCCGAATTCGACATCTCCCCCCGCTTCAACGAGTCCGTCTCGTCGGCCGAGTACGACCCCACGCTCGGCTTCTGGCGCGTGAGGACTACTACTACTACTTCTACTACCACCACCACCACTAATAGTACTAACAAGGGTTTTGGTGGCTGCGAGGCCGGGACGGGGACCGGGGTGGAGACGGAGTACGTGTGCCGGTGGGTGATAGCGGCCACCGGGGAGAATGCGGAGGCGGTGGTGCCGGAGATAGATGGGATTGGCGAGTTTGGAGGGGACATAAGGCACACAAGTTTGTATAAAAGTGGACACGACTTTGAAGGGAGGAGGGTTTTGGTGGTGGGATGTGGGAATTCTGGGATGGAGGTTTGTTTGGATCTCTGCAATCATAATGCTAGTCCTTCTCTTGTGGTTAGGGACAAAGTAAGTAAATTCTTTTTCTTTTTTTCTTCCACATCAAAAACTACTCTTTTACCCCTCTCCTCCATATACATATATATAGCTATGTATTAATTAAATTCTTTTTAGGACTTTGTTAACAATTCTTCTTTTTCTCTCTTTCTTGTTCATTCTCTAAAGTTTCTGACACTTTGGTGCTTCTTGGTTTTTAAAATTATTTGTTGATTTGATAAGGGAATAAAAAAGGGTTGGTAAAGTTGGATTGAATAAACTATTGTTACATAGTACTATTTGGATTTTCAACTTTTCTCAAATTCATTGTTTTTTTCCCCCTTAATAATTCCCTTTTTCAGATTTTTCAAATATGAGGTATCCTGAAAATTATTTTGATTTTTATTTAATTCTTGGATTTGATGTTTTGAGTGGAATTTGAGCACTAAAAATATAATTAGGGAAAGCCCGTTTGAGAATTTGGTTGTTATATATGAATATGTCGACTCTCAAATTGGTATTAGTCAGCAAAAACATAAAAAGCAAGCACTTTGTTTCTCCTTTCATGGTAACAACACTTTTGGAACTGTTGGGTGCTACTGACATCTAGGTTTTTCTTCATTTTTCACCTCCCAAAAAAAAAAAAAAAAAAAAAAAGAGGCACAAAAAGAGCCAGCAAGCCAGCAACTGACTTCAAGTTCCAAAATGGTTTTTGCTCAAGCACACGACCAACTATGATTCCATATTAAAACACCATTTTTGGCAAAAACAAATATCACTTGTTCTTTCACTTTCTTGAGATTCCAAAGCATGCGTAACATTGGTCAGAAACGTAGGATCTTCTCTATATTGTCATAATCATTCTTACCCTTTTTTTTCCCTTTAGAATTTACACACCTTTTTTCCCTCTCAAAAAAAAAAAAAAATCCTTCTTAGGGCATAATCATCTTATGGAGCATGCCCTCAAGAAAAGCAATAACCCAACTATAGATTGCCCATGGCAACTAGCAAAACAAAGGGACCACCACTCTCCCCCACATCAACTCCCATCTTTTTTACTCATCTCCTTTTCCATGTATCACTTTTCTTTAGAGGTTTTTGGATTTAACTTTATGTAGGTTCTTTTATATCATATTAAGAAAAGTACGCGCATTCGACAAAAATTTAATAGTAGTGATTTTTTAGAATTAATCCTTTAGCTAATTTTATGTGGTTCTATATACATATATATATATTTTTTATAGGTACATGTCCTACCACGGGAGATGCTAGGGAAATCGACTTTCGGGCTGTCCATGTGGTTGCTCAAGTGGTTTCCTATGCCGCTTGTCGATCGCTTCCTCCTAATTGTGTCGTGGCTATTGCTCGGAGACACCTCTCACTTCGGATTAGACCGGCCAGCGTTGGGTCCCTTGGAGCTCAAGAACTTGTCCGGAAAGACCCCAGTTTTAGACGTTGGGACGCTCGCCAAGATCAAAAGTGGAGACATTAAAGTACTCTCCTAGCTAGTCAGCTTCACTCCTTTTCTTTTCTCCTCCTCCTCCCCCTGTTTGTTTTGTTTTGTTTTGTTTTGGTTGATTTTGCCTTTCTTTTCTCTTTTGTTTTTGGGTTCCTTTGACAACTATTTTTGTTTTCTTTTTGATTGATTTTATGGTACGGGAATCAAACGATATGATTGTGATCGTAGGCGCACTGTAATTTAATTCTATTGATCCCAATTTTATTTTTAAAAAAAATAAAAATAAAAATAAAAATAAAAAGATGAAATCATGATGGTCATGAATTAGTTTCTTTATTTAGTATAATATTTCTCCACTTACTAAATGCAACTATTGTATATAGGCACTTAGTTTTATTTATTCACATGCTAATGTGAACGTTTTCCAATTGAATTAGCTATAGGAAAATATATCAACTTTTTAGTTCTCCTTTGTGGCTTATTATTATTATTATTATTATTATTATTTGTTCTCTTTTGATAATATTTTTTCAACAAATAGCTTGGAATCAATTTCTGATCAATTTAATCTGAATCGTTGATCATGCAGGTATTTCCAGCAATCAAACGGCTAAAACATCACACGGTGGAATTTGTTAATGGAATAACGGAGAAATTTGATGCGATCATATTAGCAACAGGTTACAGAAGCAACGTACCTTCTTGGCTAAAGGTAATAACCACTTTCCTCACTACCCCCCCCACTTTACCTACCTTTCCCAAACTTCCACTAAGGTCTCTCTTTAACATTGAAGGAACTATAAATTTTCCTCTTCGCATGGTAGGGTTTATTTGTCATTTTATTAAATATAACATATATATGGGGGGCTATGTGGTAGGTAAAAAGAAAAAGAAAAGTGGTTATAGATACAGCTTGACGGTAAATATATATCTGACTTTATTATAAGGTGTAGAGTTCAAACCCCTACACCCAAGTTCAAAAAAAGGGAAAAGAAAGTGGGAAAAAAAAAAAAAAAAAAAAAAAAAAAAAAAAAAGCTCCTTATATGTTATGCTTTTGAACCATCATATTAGTTAGATACATGTGCTACCAATAGATATTTATAACTGTGTGTCGAATTTACAGCTCGTATATATTGATTGATTTGAAAAGAAAAGGCATATTGATGAGATATGGGTTGGAATTGGCAGGAGGGAGAAATGTTTTCGAAAGAAGATGGGTTACCCAAAAGGCCATTTCCTAATGGATGGAAAGGCGAATGTGGGCTATACGCCGTGGGGTTCACAAAGCGTGGACTGCTCGGGGCATCAATGGACGCCAAAAGGATCGCAGAAGACATTGAACGCTGTTGGAAAGCCGAGGCCAAGCATTGCACGCCCTTTACAACCTTCTCATCGTCATCAGCACCATCGTGATCATGATCGAACGGTTTATTCTGTTTCAAGATAAAAGCAACCAAGAAAAGATCAGATTTTGGCTAAAGGGAAAAAGTTTGCACTTAGATGCTTGATTTGGAGGAGGGAAGTTTCTTGATAGTTGCCTTGGGCATGCAAGGAGGGGAGGGGGACCAAAAAGTTGAAACTTAGTAAAGTGGATTCGATGAATCTCCTGGTGCTCCTCCAACTGAGGGGGAGAAGGAAAAAAAAAAAAAAGGGTGGGGGGGGGAAGGGAAAAGTTGAAGGAAAAAAAAGGAGAAAAAAAAGCGAGAAAGAAAGAGAGAAAAAGGGATAGATCAATTATATCAGTGAACCCTTTTGAGTTCCAAATAGAAATACACCACCTATATAAGCAAAGCAACCCTGTGGGAAGGGGCTAGCTAGGATAAGAAGTAACGTTTGAGAGTGAAAGAAGAATGGTGTTGCGTTGTTTTCTGAAAAGTGATTTTGAAAAGTGATGAAGGAGGGAGGGGGGGGGGGGGACCTCAAGTAGTTGTGTACATGTTGTACATTACCATTTTTCTCTAATTAATTAGGTACAAATGATGACTTATTTTAGGGGAAGAGATCAGAAATTACGAAGAAACAAATCCAAGCGATCGCCAGCAGCCGGCGGGATGAGGTCAAATACTACATATATCAGAGAGGGGTATTTTTGTTGTTGGGTATTGTTTTTGTGTTTTAACCTATATTTTCAGATTAGGGGCTTGGGATTTGTATGAGAGTATAGGAGTACTAAAACTAATGTAATTCTCTTAGTTGTATCTAGGCTTGTAGCCCTAACTGCATGATTTTGGTTCTCCCATTTCCAGCTAGGGTTTTTTTTTTTTTTTTTTTTTTTTGGGAGGGTTTTGGGGTGTGTGTGTTTTTTTTTTTTTTTTTTTTTTTTGTCAAGCATACAAAAGAGAAAAAAACGATTAAAAAAAAAAGAATTGACTTCCAATCATAAATGAAATTTATATTTGTTTTTCCTTCTCTCCCGCTTTCATGAATATGCTTAACTTTTTCTTTAGTTTTGTTTTCCAACCCAACAAATTGATTGTATTTATTACTTTTTCTTCTTTTTCTTTTCTTTTATATTGTATATATATTTACACATATATAACTGCTGGCTTGCAAGAAATTTCACTGTCGAAATGATTTCGGTACTACAAGTAGAAGATATATATAGGACCACAACCCCAAAACGACTTTTCAAAAATGGAGAAGTTGGTTTTTTTTTTCTTCAAAATCAAACACACATACACATATACATAATACATAAAATATATATATATATGCATATATATATTGAAAGAACAGTTGATCATGAATTATAACCATTGTTCTGTCTGTATTCCAATATCATCGGCTCTCTCAAGATGACAGCTCGAGAACTGCTTTTTCCAGTTCAGTAACGCACTACTAAAGATCCCAAGTACTACGTACTACTATTGCTCCCAAAAAAGATCTTCAGTTTTATTTAGTGCATGCGTGAAATTATGCTGTTATTGTGGAATGGAATATTCGTGTTCAAATAACAATATTCCCACATATACAACATGATACACGCGTGTGTGTGTGTGTGTGTGTGTGTGTGTCACAGATGTAGCTTGAAACAGTCAATTAAGCGACTAATAATTAGATGATCATACTAAAACCAAGAGTTTCGCGGGTGGTAAATCCATTCATCCTCAACAAGAAGTCATGAACAAGAAGTCATGAATTCGAACCAACGCCAATATAATAATTAGGATATTTTGGACAATTCATTATATTACAATTTACACAAGATCTATAACAGCACACCAAATTAATTATCTAAAATATAATTTTATCCTCTATCTCTATAATCTTTTTTTTTTCATTTTAAAAAATAGAGATGTTCATGTTAAAAAGCAACTCAAAGAAGCCTTTTACTTTCTGACTTTTTTTTTTTTTTCCTCCTTTTCAAAGAAAACAATATTTTGGAATATTGTTCGACCACTTAAAAGTTCTTTCTCTTTAAAGTTCTTCCCAAGTTCCATGATTATCGATCAGTTCGATAGAGTTTTTACTTTTACTTCTAATTAGTAAAAGAAGATAAACAAAAATTATGTCTTTTCAACAAGTGTCTGAAACGAAATAATTTACAAGGTCAAAATAATTTTAAAATTTTCTAGTAAATAATAAAAATTTTAAAATAAAATTTATAATAACTAACTTAAACTTTGTTGTAAGTTTAAAAGTCTAGTCAGAAAATTTTTTAATAAAAGCCACATTTTATAATTTTGACAGGAAGCTCTTCTGATAAATCATCCAAAAACTTTCAAAAACAACTTTCAGACCTAGGAACCTTAAGAAACTCTATCAAACAAACCCTATATTATCATAGCGAGAGACAAAAAAGATCCTATATTATGTAAGTCTAAAACAAAACAAGAAAATAATTGACATATCCAATATGTAATATAAATAAGCCGTTGTTAAATTAAAAATGAAAAATATTATGAACACTAACTTTAATCTTAATTTTTTAGTACCAATCTATGTGATACAAGTTGTCAAACTTTTAGTAGTAAATGTTTAAAATATTATCACATTAATTTTATTTGATTTACTAATGAAATATGACACGTGAGTTGGTATTCAAAAGTTGAGATTAAAATTAGTGTATTTAGTATCGCTGGTTAAAAATTTTGACATAAAGAATAAATTATCTATGTGGTTAGCCAATCCAGTTGGTAAGGGGGGAATAGGTTAAAAGGACATCTCATATTCAAATTTTGAGCACAATTAGTAATGTATTTAAAAAATATATATTTACGATAGTTTAGAGAGAAATCCACACATGATTCCATCCATGATTAGGAAATATGTCAATCACTGTTTTTCATTTTTATTATTAAAACTGAGTGGTCTTAATTAATTTGTTAATTATACATTAAATACAAAATGTGATTGATTAGAGTTGACTGATGTGAGCTAATTTCTTTGCAGATAGTTAGATAAGATTGAGAAGAATTTAACGGTCTTCTCAGTATATATTTAAATATATATACACACACATATATGATCTAGGGTCAATTGATTATTTAGTTCTTAAATTTTTTAATATTATAATATTTTGATCCCCAAATTTTTTTTAGTTGGAATATCCCTAAACTTTTAAATTGTTGATACAATAGTCATTTTCGTTAATTTTTAAATGAAATATGTAAGTAATTTGGTCAAAAATTGATGATAACTTTATATTCCGTCAAAAAATTAACGAAAAAGACTATTGTAGCAACGTTTTTAATAGTTTATGATCATTCCAGCTCTGAAAGGGAATGTCCCTAAGCTATTAAAATGTTACTATAATAGTCATTTTTGTTAATTTTTAAATAGAATCTGTTAGTAATTTGATTAAAAAGTAATGTTAACTAACAGATTCCGTTCAAAAATTAACGTAAAGGACTATTATAGTAATATTTTAAAAATTTAGGGACATTCCAGCTACGAAAAAAAATTCATGAACCAACTTAATAATTTAGCCTATATTTTAACTCGTCTTCTCAAGTACAGCAATAATATGTTTAGGATCACATATATATATATATATATATATATATATATCAACGTTCTGCAATTATCCATTGCAACAAAAAATAATATGCAAAAAAAATTAATATCTCAAAATATCTGCCGGAATCCCAGTTAATTCCACAGGAACTGCTATGCAATCTACATCTCAATTTAAGAATTTCAAATGATTTTACCTCACAAAGGAGGAATATCAAATCTGCTAAATCTACTAAATCTTGTCGTTAATTACCCTTTTGGAGAATTTTACATATTGACTAACAAATATTTAAGCACAAGTCATTTCTTTATTTTTTTTTCTTTTGTGTGGCTAGATTTTGGGATTAGTAGTGGTCGGTTGTGATTGCAGGCGTAATATAGACCATAAGGTAAAAGGTATGGAGTTCGAATATTATTCTCTCAAGATTTTTTTTTAATTAAATAGTACCGGTTTGGTGTGATTTCCAATTCTGCTATGCAATCTACATCTCAATTTAAGAATTTCAAATGATTTTACCTCACAAAGGAGGAAAATCAAATCTACTAAATCTTGTCGTTAATTACCCTTTTGGAGAATTTTACATATTGACTAACAAATATTTAAACACAAGTCATTCTTTTTTTTTTTTTTTTTTTTTTTTCTAGATTCTGGGATTAGTAGTGCTTGGTTGTGATAACAGGTGTAATTTAGACCATAAGATATGGAGTTCAAATCCCACACTCTCAAGTTTTTTTTTTTTAATTATTTTTATTAAATAGTACCGGTTTGGTGTGGTTTCCAATTCTGCTATGCAATCTACATCTCAATTTAAGAATTTCAAATGATTTTACCTCACAAAGGAGGAAAATCAAATCTGCTAAATCTACAAAATCTTATCGTTAATTACCCTTTTGGAGAATTTTACATATTGCCTAACGAATATTTAAACACAAGTCATTCTTTTTTTTCTTTTTTCTTTTTAATCTAGATTCTGGGATTAGTAATGGTCGGTTGTGATTGCACACGTAATCTGGATCATAAGATATGGAGTTCGAAAACCACACTCTCAAGTTTTTTAATTTTTAATAAATAGTACATGTTTGGTGTGGTTTCCGATTCTGCTATGCAATCTACATCTCAATTTAAGAATTTCAAATGATTTTACCTCACAAAGGAGGAAAATCAAATCTGCTAAATCTACAAAATCTTGTCGTTAATTACCCTTTTGGAGAATTTTACATATTGGCTAACAAATATTTAAACACAAGTCATTTTTTTTTCCTAAATTATGGGATTAGTAGTGGTTGGTTGTGATTGCAGGTGTAATCTAGACTATTAAGTATGGAGTTCGAATACACACTCTCAAGTTTTTTTATTTTTATTAAATTGTACAGGTTTGGTGTGGTTTCTAGAGTTTAAATACCCTTATATGGTTGCATGCATAACCTAGTGGTAATTTCATACATGATTTCATCACAAGGTGCAAAGTTCAAATTCCCTCACTTCCAAGTTTGAAAATAAATAAATAAATAAAAAAGTTTAATCCCTTACCCTTAAAGTTAAAAAATAAAATAAAAAAAAAAAAAAATAAAACAGTGGTTGGTAATTATCTCTCTCGGAAAAGGAAAAAAAAAAAAAAAAAAAGGGTTGGTAATTTAACTAACTAAACTTTTAAAATGCATTCTTAGCCGTCTTCTGGATATAATAGTTAGTAGACATAAATGTAAATCAAAAGCTTTGGTGGTTAATTTAAGTAAAGCTTTGACCTTTCAATCATAAAGCCTCCGCGATTATACATAAAATTGCTTAGGTTCACCAATTATCCACTAAGTATGAACTTCCCTCATTTGGTGATATCAACCTATAATAGTTCTTAAGCAACCTGTAAATATATATACACGTATAAATATAATATATATATATATATATATATATATATATAGACTCTAATTTAGGAACAAATTCAACAAGTTGTAGAGACAGAGTCACAAGGTGTCCCCTCACTCCAAATTTTTTTTTTTAAGACAAAATCCAAACTAAAGGAACATCCTTAAAAGGAGCAAATTAAATGAATTTATGAACTTATTAAAACAAAGAGATATGGATAATTATTGATTTCTGTCTCGACAACCTTAAATTAGTATTAAAAAAAAAAAGACATATGGATAATTGTATTGTCATACCACTTCCAAAAATTATTTCCCTAAAAAATATCTCCAAAAATAGTAAACAACTTGAATATAGGACATGAGAATCCAAAATCAGTGAGCACTTAGTACTGTGACATTACTTGAAATTAAATAGACTCTCTAAACAAACAAATTCCTTTTTGAGAGTTCATTGATATATATCTAACAAGGATACAAGATCATTTACGCAAACAAAAAAAAAAAAAGATACAAGGTCATAAGTTATAAATGTTTAGAACAGATTGTGAGGGAGATTCATTTCTAAGGGGAAAAAATATTATGGGACGTCATTTAAAAAAAAAAAAAAAACAGAGAGAGAGAGAGACTAGAGAATAAAGGTTGCATTTTTGTCCACATGGGTGGGGGATTACTAACGAGGTTTGGGGTGGGAGGATTTGAACTATTCCTGTCCCCGAGTTGAAGCGGGGACCAGAGGAACGTTCCCGACCTTGCCCCGCTTAGATATACATACCTAAGAAAAAGTTATATGTTATTTATTTTTAGCATGTATTTTAGTATTAAATCTTAACCTAAATACTGCACATTATTCATATTTTGTTGTAATTTTTTTATTTATTTAGAACATCAAAGTTTAGTTGAATTTAGAATGAATTCCATGGTCCATTAAATAAATAACAAAAAGAATGAACTTCAGCGTTTTTCGCTGAAGATGAATCATGGTGGGGATTGCGATGAGTATAAGAAATGTGGCTCAGATGATTAAGATTCGCTCACATCGTCCTCGCCTTTGTTCAACTGAGGATGGGGGTAGAAATAGAGATTGTTTTGAAGGACGGGATGGAGATGAGAAAGCATATTTCATCTTGTCTTGCCCTATTGAGAATTTGCAGGTATTATATATGTCCTCGGATTTTTTCCATTAGTGGTCGTTATAAAATTACAGTCAAAATATGACATAACACATACCAAATTCTCATATTTAATACAGTGTTAGTGAGACATATATAGAAAAGATCGTGTGTCCAGTCTTGAATCTCTGGCACTTGTAATATTTTGTTTAGAAATTTGTAACAACTATCTGAATTATGTATAACTTTCAATTTAGAACTTTATAACATAATAATTTCAAACCAAATTGCCTTGACAATGCTCCAGTATAAAACCAAATTTTGGCAGCTTCTTAATATGGACACTTTATAACACTCATTTATATACATATATATAATTTTTGTACATTATATATGTATACATGCATATAAGTACTATGTGGAGAGAGAGAGAGAGAGAGAGAGAGAGATCAACATCAATTGGTTTTTCTTCTGAAATTCCCATTTAAGGCAAGCAGAAGCTAATGTTAAAAATTTGCAGAGGATGGCCCATCAGATCCCAAATGATGAGAATCTGAAATTTGGCCCATTTGGGGGCTTTATTACCATTTGACGTTTGTTGTTTTTGTTTTGTTTTGGTTTTTTTTTTTACTTTAGTTTTATAGTTTTATTTTTTCTCTTCTGCAGGCAGTTTTTTTTTTTTTTTTTTTTTTTTTTTAAAGAAATTCTGCAGGCAGAAATTGCAGCCAAGAAAAATAACTTATGGATATTCGACATTTGAAATACGTAAGCATTTCTTTCTTCCTTATCCAAAAATAGATTAGAGCTAGTTTTCTGCAATAAGAAATATCTATTTGTAGTGTATATTTTTTAATATTAAACTTGATTAAAATTATATCAAGATTATAAAATATAAAAAAAGTGATCGGTTCTAATACGTATTTAACCTTTTAAAACCAGAGCCTATTGATAGTAGAAAAGTAGTTAATATTGCTTAATTTTCAAATATTTTTTTAGTTAATATTGGTTACTTAATAAAGATAGAAAAGTTCAACAGAGACCTATTGAATAGTCTCCAACAATTGGGGTCTTCTGAAAACAACAAATAGGGATAAACTTTGATGAACTAACCTTCCTTTTTTTTTTTTTTTTTTTTTTTTTTTTAGGGATTCATGAAGTACTTTTTACATTAGGAACACTTTAACCGTAATGCTTTTTTTTTTTAGGGATTGGTGGAGTACTTTTTAAATTAGGAATACTTTAATTGTAATACATGTTTTAAAACATTAATCTAATTAAAATCACATCAACATAACAAAGAATACAAAATTAATAGAATTAGAGGTCGTTTGGGGGACAATTTCATTTGAAATTTTGGAGATATTTTGATTTGAGATGAGTTGAGTTTTCAAAATGTGCTTTTGGTTTTAAAAAAAAAACTATTTTGAATGAAAAAGTGTAAAATATTAAAATTTATACAGAAAAAATATATCAATGCAGATATTGTTTCGTTTCTCTCAAAATTCTATTCAGTTAAAAACAAAAAAATAGATCAGCTTATTTCGACTTGAAATAACACAATTATAAGCTTCTAAAATTTGAGTTTACTTTAGACATCTATCTGGTTATTAAAAACCCAAAACTCTCCCAAAGGCATGTTTGGAAATCAAATGGCAAAATAAAATGTCTGGAGACATCCTTCCAAACACCCCCACAAAAATAAATCTAATATTTGAAAATATAACGCTAGTGAAATACTATTTCATATTTTAACGTAGAATTCTCTTATCGACGATCGAATGTAGTTAATTTTCTTACTCGCGTTTTATATAAGAAATATAATAGCTTGTTTTAATGATCAAGCATACATAGCCATTTAAATAAAGTGGTCCTTCCTCATATAAGCTGTGAATTGTATGTCATCCACAAGCTCATGATAGGGCATTTAAACAAGTACGAACACAGTGGTGCACATGGTCACGGTCAGTTTGTAACCAGGACCATTAGCTATATATACATGTTTATATATAATAATTATATATATATATATATATAAAGGGCCTTAAATTGAGAGTGGTCCATAAAAATTGATTATGCCAAGCTAACTGCTTTAATATATGATTTATACAATAAATACATGAATACATATTTCGTGAACGGTCTGAAGTCCATTAAATTGGATTGGCAGATGTTGGTAGAAGATCAGATGGTTGGGGGGATTTTAGTCTTTTTATGGTCAACCAAATGGTCATCTATATATATATTGTATATATCTATAGCTATCTGACTGTCTAAAAATCACGTCCATATATATATATGATTTGCCATCTTAATGATTAAGTTTATTCCTTGGTAGGGAATGTCTGTCTGTCGTGATAATATTCATAAGATCCCAGAAAATCTTATAGGAATAGCCCTTTTTATTCGGATGAAAAAGGGTTATATATATATATATATTAATTTGAAAATAAAGATCATAACTCTACCACTGATGAATTAAATTAAGCATAAAATCACCGTTAAATTATACATATAACTATTAATTATGATAAGTTATAATTAGATTTATGACAAATTTTTTTACACATAATAAAATTTAAGTATACGTTTTCTCTCTCTTTGTATTAAATTTAAAAGAGTCAGAATTACAAGAAAATGATGTAAAAATAAAGAGGTGATTTAAAGGCGTCTTCAATAATGGGGGGGCTATATTGACATGTCAATGGTAAATTTTGGTATTTGGATTAAAAAAAAAAAAGATACATTAATGGAGTGTTATCTTTAATGTCAAATTTATCATATGGCAAATTATGATAGTAAATTAACCACCAAATAAAGCTAATGTCAAACTTAACATATAATTACTATTGACTAGCTCTTGAGTTTTTCATTAGTGGTTTAAAAATTTACGCATTATAATACAAAGAAAATGGTCCAAGAGGGGCAAAACGAAGAGAGAGAGAGAGAGAGAGAGAGAGAGAGAGGAGAGAGAGAGAGGGGGGGGGGGGGGGGGATTTTAGGGCTTTTTTATTTTTTAAATTTGGGGAGGAAAAAAAAACTGAAAATCAGCACATAAATTTTGTTCATTACTTTAGAACTCTGTACTTCATTAAAAAAATCATAAATAAACGAAAAACAAGATGCGGTGAGCGTGGATCGAACACGCGACCTTCAGATCTTCAGTCTGACGCTCTCCCAACTGAGCTATCCCCGCATCTGTTCAATATAGTAGAACTTTTTCTTTAAATATTAAATAAAATTTTATTCGGCTTAGGTCTTGAAAAATAATCATTTTGCTTGCATTTGATTTGCCGGTTAAAAATTATATTTTAAATTAGAGTTCGTTGACTTTTCAAAAATTAGTTATAAATTTTATTAATTTTTCAAAAAAAAAAAAACAAAACAAAAACTAATATGAAAAAGTACAGTTTAGTTGGAGTTAAACCGTAACGTCAAACGAAACCTTTATCAAGATAATATTCAACTTTGCATGAGCCAAAAGGATGACAGAATTGAACTATTGATAGATTAGTTCCTCTGATTTTTCTAAAATGGGGGAAAAAAAGAAATTGATGTCAAAGTTCACGACAGTTTTATTACTCCTACACCATTCTTGGAAATACTGGACCAAACAAGAGAACAAAAAAGAAAATGGTTTTGATAAAAGAATCAAGACGAGAACAAGATAAACTAGTAAAAAATTTAAGCTATCTTCTATATTTGTGACTGCTATTATTTCAGTCTGTCCACAATAAATGGTCTAAAATTATTGTTTACTTTTTAAAGATTCGATCTCAATAATGAATGCCTTATTTTTAAAAGAAAAAATTACCTTAATAATCAATTTTTTTTTTATCTATTGACCAATATCACATAAATTCTCTATTATTGACTAATTTGATATTTTTAGATAATTTTAGTTTAATTTTATATTATATTGGTTTAGTGTAAATTTTTTATGTCATATTACTGTAATAGTCTATTAATAATTTCATATCTGATTCTATCATAAAAATGAATTCAGTGTTTTCATCAACCCTGAGAGAAAGAAGTAAATAAATTTTTTTCCTAAATAATTGTAGTAAATGGTATGTTTTAAAATATATTTGAAATAAATAACGAGATAAATGTCTAAGAAAATGGGCCATGGCCTGCCATTGTGACCACCGACCACCGAGACACGACACCTTGAAGCCCACAACAACAGAAGGCCCTTTGAATTAGGTCGGCTACGAGAACTTAACCCAACAGCCAAGCAAAACTATAAACTCCCAAATCTCGTCCCCCTATATGATCCCAACCGCTCGGAAAATCAAACTATTTTTCCCGGAAAATCTTCAAATCACAAGGTCTCTGCAACAAACAAAAAGAAAATTACAAAATGGTAAGTCTCTCTCTCGATCAAACTATTCCCGATCGAAGGGGGTGTTTAGTTAGAGGTAATCAAATGCAATCAGATACTTGAGAATCTTTTTAAAATTATCAGATATCTAGAAATGTTAGATTATTGTGTTTGATTTTATATAAATATTTTAATAAGATTCTGGGGGAATGTTAGATTATTGTTTTTAATTGTGCATAGGAATTTTTTTAAAATTTTTAATAGAAAGACAAAATCATCCTTAACTAAATTAATACAGACTTTAATATGATTTAATTATATATATAATTACCCAGTTTGATTAATTATAATGCAAAGACAATGGAAGAAGAAGAATTGCAGAGTTAAAAAAAAATGCAAAGTTACAATCGACAAGAAGAATTGCAAAGTTAATAATAATCACTCAAGCATAGCATTTTCATGGTCATAGAGGCTTTATGAATGCTTTCTTTTGCACCTCAGCTAGGAATGGGAACACATTACGTTTTTTAAAAACAGTATGGGAAGAAAAAAAGAGAGAGAGACAAAGAAGAACAGAAGGATAGTATCTGGGCAGAGGAGGCCAATTGATGGAGGTGGAAAAAGATGCTCACGTTTGAGGTTGGGAGAGAAAAATGTTAGGTTTTGATATATATATTTAAATTCGAAAAGAAAGGTTTTAAAATTTAAATATGAAATTTAAAAGGATAGTTGTGTCTAAATTATGTAAATTTTAAGATTACCATAATATTCAGATAAGAGGTAATCTGAAACCTAAGGGGAGAGGTGGGTTTCAGATTACCCCTTTATAAGGGTATCTGAAATCCATAGGTTTCAGATTCCCATCTCATAATGAACATGATAATCTTAATTCCTATTCATTTATAAAAGATTTTTCCATACCAAACACCCCCAAGTGTTTCTATTTGTGTATTTATAAACGCATGTACGTATGTATATAGATATGTATGTATATGTATAATTGGAATGGTTGAACACGAGACGGAAAAGGAACAGGGAGTTTTGGGAAACGAAGGAACAAGACGCACACGCTGTGCGTGCGATGCGGACGAAGAAGCTTTCATCTCCAGAAGAGTCGTTGTGCCTCTTGTGGTTACCCCGCTAGTCGCATCAGAAAATGTATATATTCATTTTCCTTCTTTTTTTTTTTTTTCTCTCTTTTTCTTTTTTCGTTCCTCGTTTCCATAGTTATTTCTAATCTAGTTCTTAAATTCTTTGTATTTGTAAAGTGAGGGAATTGGACTATTGGAGTGGAGAGCCAACATTTTTTTTAAAATTTTATTATGGAAAATTAGTTATCAATTGTTCTGAACTTTTGATTGGTTGAATCATTTTGATTTAGATTAGGCGTTATAGGCTAATCTAGAAAACAACTTTCGGAATTTCGGTTTGAGAGAAATGGTACGAGCACGAGAGTATACGAACTCGGCTTTTCTGTTACCTAAGCTCAAACTTAGGAGCTCCCAAATTCGAAATCTGTAATATATATTGCTTGTGCACCCGCCATACATGCGAGTGCATTAACCTTCCTCTGGCTTGCAATTTGAAATTTATGTAGGACCTTTGGGATTAAGTCAGTGTTCTTAATGACCACCCAAATCATGAAAAGTTGCTATTCTCTAAAATGGGGTTTTGGTTTCAGATAACTGGAGTATCAAGGTTATCCGCAGAAGGACCACCGGAACCGGCCGGATGAGGTACCTCCGTCATGTGGCGCGTAGGTTCAAGGTCAACTTTAGAGAAGGCAAGTTCTTGATGTGATGAACTGATGATCACCATCTCTTTTTCAATACTTGGCTCTTTCTCCGACAGTACCTTGCAGTTTCTTGTATATTTTTTGGTTCGGTGACTGATTTTATTACTCATGTCGCCATAGGTACCCAAGCCACGCCAAGGAGTAAGGGAGTTGCGACCGCTTCATAAGATCTTGAAGGAAAAGCTGTTTTGCTTTGTTTAGTACTTTTGAATCCTCGCAGAAACAAGTTTGGATCTTGTTTTCGCCTAGAGTAGTACTTGTACTGTTGTTTAGTTGCAGCTACTAAGAATTTTGACCTATACGACATTTGTTCTAATGAAGAGTAAAGCTCTTTTTACTGCACTGGTTTTGTTTCCACGCCCTGATGTGCTCTGTCGGCTTGGTGTGAATTTGCTATGAATAGTACGAATTTTATTGAAGGCAGGCAAGAAACGTAACAGCATACTATAGAGGTCCATTGAAGCCTTTGTGAGCGGTAGACCGAATTTTCAATTTGAACCAAGCCTGCAATCCAAACTCGCATTCTACGTAAAAACAATCGGACTGTATTCAGATCAAAAAATCTAATTTAAACCTTGTAAATGCAGTTTTCTTACTGGTTTAAACTTTAGAGCAGTGATCATTTCATGATAATATCTCTACCTCAGCCCCAAAAAAAAAATGATGTTTCTACTCAGTATGATTTTAAATAGACATTCTCATTCGATTCGAAACTAGAGAAGATCTTGTCAAAATCAAAGCTTATCACACATACATAGTACATGTACACAGTGAACAATACAACTACTACAAGAACGCTACTCAAAACCGGTATTTTCGGTAGGTTAGACTCTAAATAAATAGTTATTCTTTTGCAAGAGAAGCCTCTGAAAGAACAAAAATTATAGTCCCATACTGATTCTCTCTTTGCACTGTTGAAAATTTTTAATATAAATCAATGCTTCCATGGAATGGCACTTTACAAAGCTGAGTAAACACTACTTAATCCTTGCAAACCGGCAGTTCATTTCCTGACTTCCAAGTTCCTTCCGATTCTTGTTGGTTTTACCTTTGTTATCCATATCTGATCTTCGAACATAAGAATGAAGGTCAATACCTGAGTCGCAGAAGATTTTGCAGGCATACCCGACCACACCTGTATCTGAAACACCGCGTTCGTTATGACAGTTTGACTAGTGCTTGAGCCAGTAGTTCCGCAGCTGAGCCATATGAAGTAAAATCTCATCACGGCCCTGATTAGTGACGCTGCTGGTCATAATCCACGGTGGTGCCGACTTGAAGAAGCCGTTGTACCAACTCCTGGAAATCATACACATTCTCTTCGGGTCTTTTGCCTCCATTTTTCTTCTTCTTCCGTTTGTCACACTTGGTGAAGATTAATGTCATGGGGATCTGAAACATGATGTTTTGAACGGTTACATATAATTCATTCCAAATTTCCAAGATTTAACCTAGAAGTATGATCTTATAAGCTGCTTTCTCTTTTTATTTGTAAATAGTCATGCCCACTGAGTGAAAATTGGACTAATTAATTGTAACGGATGCCGCTTAATTTTATCTGCGTCAGTTAAATTTTCAAACTGAACATCTTTTCAATGATTTGCAAAAGCCTCTAGCTTTCGGAATAACCCTGAACAGTTATAAAGAGGACATCGTGACCATCAACATAAGAATACAAAAGCAAGTCAGTTTGTTGAGACATTAACGACTTATTAAGACACAGAGAAACATATTGATTGAAGAGGCTATAATTTCTTTCTTTTTCAAGTTCTCGAACATTACCTGATTCTGGCCCAACCAACTGGCATATTCAAGGTCGATGCTTTTGGCAGGAATGCTGGCATCGATGAGAAGGAACACTGAAACTAAAGTTGACCTATTAAGGAAATAGTCTTTCGTAAACTTTGCCCAGTCTGTTCGGAGTTCCTGAGGTGCGGCAGCATACCTGTTGAGAGACAACCATCAATACATCATTAAGGGAAAGGGGAGAGTGTTTCCCTTTGCTACCTATTCACGTGTTTACTTACAAAATCAAGAATGCAAATTTGGTGAGGACAACATGATAGTCTAAACGAGGAAAGGGAAAGTCAATCCCGGGTTATACCTTGGTTTTGTTTCCTTTAAATTTGGAATAAAAGTAAGTAAACACTAAAAGATTTCCTCTTTGTTGCCTTTTTGTTAACAAAATATTTCGCCTTTACTGTTTTACATTCCATTAAAATTTACTAAACTCGACATTTTGTATCATCAAAACGCTAAAACCTAGAAGATGAACATCTTGCGACTAAATAGCTCGGAAAAATTTTGTATTCTTCGTCAAATTGACTGGAGTAACACAGACAGGATCCAAATTCATGTTCTCACTTTATTATGCAAATAGGATAAGCACAAAGGAAGCAAATATATACAGCTTTTAAGTCGTACCCATATCCAGGCAAATCCACCAGGTACCAGCTATCATTGATACGAAAATGGTTGATGCACTGGGTCTTGCCTGAAAATGAAGACACAAGATGAAAAATTTACTATGCAGGTTCGATCTGCGGAGTAGAAAGTAGGAACCAAAACATGGTAAAACAACTATAGTCAAGACACACTGTTTGTTAGTAAATTCCAAGCTTAAGCCAATCAACTTGATGGCAATCGTAACAGAACCGAATTGGCTGGTTTAATAACCAAACCTTCATAAGCCTATTTCAGTCAAGGGAAAAAAAAAGAAGAAAATAATGCAGTAATAGAACATACAGATGTGCTTATCACCACACCCCAAATGCCACACAACATATTAAAGCATAATTCTATTATGGGCCCGTTTGGGGAATATTCGGAGACGGAGTTTTAGAGTTTGGGTTGGAAATGCATGCTGCGATATAGAAAATAGTACAAAAATTTGAAATGTATTCAGAAAAAAATTTGCAAAATAAATATTGTTTTTTTCATCTTGTTGTTGTGAGTATTTTGATACAAGAACCATCTATGTATCTTGTTCGTGGATTCGATTATGTGCCCCTCTTAACAATATTATGACATGTTAATGAAAAATAACATTTCAACCATCACACCGATTAAAAGATCTTGTTAGTTAAATATGCAACATGATAGCATAAAAAGACACGAAAGAGAACATAAATAAGAGGACAAATAAGTTGAATGACTAGTTCATATACAGTGTCGACTAAGACTAATTTCTCAAGCAATCGAAAACTATAACAATCTAGATAATGATACAACAATATCAAACTCATAAAAAACAAAAACAAGGGGAAAAAAGAGGGTGAAATTTGTGAACAATAAAACAGTGGGTCGAGCGAGACTGACCGGGCTTCTTGGAAGTCAAAGCGAGGCGCTTGCGGCGCACAAGGGAGTTGAGGAGAGAGGACTTGCCGACGTTGGAGCGTCCGACGAGGGCGAACTCCGGGAGGCCATCGGAGGGGCAATCCTCGGTCCTGACGCTGCTCTTGACGAACTCGGCCTGAGCCACCTGGGCGTCCCTGGCGTACTTGCTCAGCACGATGTTCGAGCCCTTGAGGATCCTCGCGTCGCCGACTCCGACCCCGACGCTCGGCAATTCGGTCTCCGGCGGCACGAAGAGCCTGTCGAGCGGGGTTTCGATGGGGGCCTCCTCCGGAGCCTCGTCGGAGATGGGTATGGGCTCGGCGGCGGAGAGGGTGGTTTTGGGCGCTGCTGAGCGGAGGAGGGGCTTGAAAATGGTGGTGGTGAGGAGGGAGTTGGTGGGTTTTGGGGAGAGGAGGGAAGGTGGTTGGGTGAAGAGGGAAATGGGAATTCTTGTTAGGCGAAGTATAACCATTTTTTCTCTCCTCTTTTCTCTGTATTTTGGTCTTCTTCTCTCTATCTGGCCATTAGTTCTACGGTCAGCTTTTCGCGGAAGAAGAGAGCAAATATCTTACGGGGATGAACGACACGGCGTTTTTTTCTTGAAGGGGTCGAGACTTACTGGAGAAGTTTTATTTTTATTTTATTTATTATTATTATTATTATTATATTTTTATAAGAAACTTACTTGAGTAGTTGAGTTCACTCAAAATATCCAAGGATAAATTACACTTTCTCCTCCTTAAACTTTAGATTTTATCACAAAATACTCATTAAACTTGTGATATTCTTTTTTTTTTTTTTAAAGTTTACAAATTTTTCCCCAATTAAATTTTTGATAAAAAAAACACACAAAACACTCATTTAAAATATGAGTTGAGATATTAAATATTAAATTATGAAGTAAAATACAATAGCAGCATTTTTCACACCCGTTATCTTTATTAAATGTAAAATTCTGAAATTACGTATAAGAGAAAGGTATTGAAAGAAATAGCAATCAACATTAAATATTTATTCTTTTAACCTAATTATAAAGGTAATTTTATAATTTCATATTAAATATCCACAAATCATACTTTCAACGAGTGTCGAGTACATTTTTTTCGTAAAAAAAAATTAATTAAGGAGGGAAACTCGTAAACTTATTGAAAATTCAAGGAGAAATAATGTTGTAAATTAAAGTTCAGTAAGTATTTTGTGACAATATTTAAGAGGAAAAGTATAATTTGCCCTATCCAAGATCTAGATCATGTGTGCACTCCAACAATAAGGTTATTTGTGTTTTGCATTATCCTTTAGAATCTGAATTTAGTCCTACATAAATTTTTATTAAATTAAAAAAAAAAAACAGACCGAAAATAAAAAGAAATTGAACGTGGTTGTATGGTATTTTCTGTTAATTTTTTCAAATTTTTTGAAAAAAATTAAACAAAAGGATCAAATAATTTACTATCTCCCTTTTTTTTTTCCTAATCTATTTTTTTGATTATAAACTATAACAAAAAAAAAAAAAAGGTTAAATAGAATTAATTCAAAATTTAAAAGGGGGATTGAGAAGACAAAATAAAATGGATTAATTATCAAAAAATAAAATAAAAATAAAAATGATCATATAATTGAAGGAATACGAGCTAATGTAATCCAGATGTCTCTAAATAAGTGCTTGTCGCTTTTGTCTGTTGAATTTGAGTGAATTAGTAAAGTCACCACTTGAACTTTCAAACCTTTTTTTTTTCTTTTTTCTTTTTTCTTTTTCTTGAAATCTTAATTGTATTTCAAATTAAGAAAATATAAACATCAATATGGACTAAAATGACCTCATATAGGATCTACTAAGTTCTAATAAAGCACATAAGGGGGTAAGATGTGTACCAGATTCCAACAACGGGAAATAAAAAAGACACACTAATTTATCGAGCATGCATATGACCCTTTCAATAACATTATTACAATCAATTGAAAACTCCAATCGATTGAGATCAAGAAACCTATAGTAAGAAGGTCACTACCAACACATTGGACATACATCCACATAGGGAGACTACTTTCATTATTGCAAAATAGGAACAAAAACATAATGAAAAAATGCAACAACTACATGACAGAAACATCATTACCTTTATTTTAAACAAACAATTATCACAAATAAGAGAAAAAGCACCAATTTCATGTATATTACCTCTGGTGACAAGCCAAACTACATGACCAAAAAGATCAAAACACGTTTCCTTCAACTACGAAGTTATCTTGCCATCAAAATCATCACCGTGTAGCCAAAATCATTACTTGAACTTTCGAACTATATACAATAGATTTACAGATTATATATATTTATATATTCCAAATAACTATGTATATACGTGAATATTTTTTTTTCATTAATTCGAGTAAAATTAGATACTACAAAATTAGTAATCGTTAAAGCTTATACATGTATTTGTTTAATAGCTTATATTGTCTGTTGTCTCTCATTTCTTATATATAAATAAACTAATCAAGCATTAATTTAGGAGCTGTGCACATTGAAATACTTTAACGTAAAGTTGTGACATTTTATTTTGAACTTAATTGAAATTTGTTTTATTATAATGGATGAAAATGTGACAATTTGATTTATTATAAAAGATTAATTTCATTTGTGTTGCCATAAATTATATTCTATTCCTATGTTTCTGAACTAGTTTGGAGATTAATAAATTAGTCAAGGATTGTCACATATTGATCCATAATATATATAATTCGATCGGTAAAATCTCCTAATATACATAAATGAAAACATCAATAAAACTTAAGAAAAAAAATATCAAAATAATTTTACTTGTTTATAACACAATGACCGTAAAACTATGCATGGAGTTTCTTCTAAAGGAACAATTAGTTAATCAAAATTGATCAAATATTAGTTAATCATAAAAAGCTTTTTCAATATTATGGCTGCAGAAAAATACACACACACATTTCACGTTTTGTTGAGGAGCATTAGAATGCGGCGTCGTTTCGGTGTGGCACTAAGATTAGTAGATCTCATCCGTCGACGAACAAGGACTCACCGTAGCAAATCCTACGCCTTCACACGTAGAAAACCAATCAGATTCAGCCACGTCAAGATCGGCGCTCGTTCTGAAGGGGAAAAGGAAATCATTCATTTCCTCATCAAACTCCGTTTATCAGATCATCGACCAACTGCAGTACATTTCTCTGCTAAACGCTCGTCCTCGATCCGATCTTCGATCTCACCGTACGGCGTGGTTTGAGAGAAACCGTACCTGAATTCCGATTGGCCATGGCTCCGCCGGCTCAGTCCCACCGATCTCCGTCGCCGTCTCAACCGTCCGGGTAAGCAACCATAATCTCTCGAAACCCTAGCGCAACACTCTGTTTGGCTGCTGAGAAAGTCCCGATGATTGTAGATAATTCATTTGAAGATAGAAACAGATAAGAAATTGACTTTTCTATGATTTTGAACTATTTGAATTTCGTTTTTTCTTGTGTCTCATACGATTGGCCATCTTTCATGCATGAATCATCTAAGTAGTTACTGAGAAAGCTGTAATGAATCTAAGATGTTTGACTTGAGTTTTTCTTTTTTCCTTTTTACTTTCTTAGCTGCTAAACGGAGCTTAGTTGATTCTCATTGATGATTTTGTCATTAGATAATTTTTGGAGATTCCTATTTTGAACTTTATTGATACTCATTGATGATTTTGGCATTAGAAGATTTTTACATAATTTCATTTTCGAAGATTTCTAGTTTGAACTCAGTGTATTGATAATTCAGTTTCGTAATGAGAACTTGAATGCTAACTGAAGACTTAATCTTCAATTAGAAAAAGTGAAGTGTCAGATCTCAAATCGCAGCTCCGGCAGTTCGCTGGAAGCCGAGCTCCGGGAGTGGACGATTCGAAGCGAGAGCTTTTCAAGAAGGTCATATCTTACATGACAATCGGCATTGATATGTCATCGGTTTTCGGAGAGATGGTGATGTGCTCGGTCACACCAGACATTGTTCTAAAGAAAATGTGCTATCTCTATGTTGGCAACTACGCTAAGGTCAATCCTGATCTCGCACTTTTGACGATCAATTTCCTCCAAAGAGATTGCAAGGACGAGGACCCAATGATCCGTGGGCTTGCTTTGAGGAGTCTGTGCTCGCTGCGAGTGGCGAATCTGGTGGAGTATTTGGTGGGGCCATTGGGATCGGGGTTGAAGGACAATAATAGTTATGTAAGGACGGTTGCGGTCATGGGGGTTTTGAAGTTGTATCATATCTCGGCTTCGACTTGTGTTGATGCTGATTTTCCATCAGTTCTTAAGCATTTGCTGCTTAATGATCCAGATACACAGGTAAGGCGATACTGGTTATGTGATAATTTCATTTGCCTTGCTAACATAAGCACTTGACTGAGAATAGTTGGCAAAGATGGGAAAAAAGTAAGCAGAAAGATATTAAATGATATGTGTGATGGTGACAAATAAATCCACGAGTAAATTTTCTGAAGTAGACCTTGTGGGTTATCAGGTTGTTGCAAATTGTTTGTCTGCGCTACAAGAAATTTGGAGCTCAGAAGCAACCAATTCTGAGGAAGCATCAAGGGATAGGGAGACTCTACTTCGCAAGCCGGTTGTTTACTATCTATTGAATCGGTATGTTCACATTTCTTATTATGAGATTATGTTCTCATTGCGTTTAACTAGGTTGCCTTTCTGTTTATATGTTGTTGCTAACATTGTAGTTTATTGTGGTCAGAATGATTTCTATATATATATTTTGGTATTTCTTCGAGTTATTTGGAGAAGGTGCTCTGTGCTTATTAGACTGTTACAATGAAACTATAGTGTGCTGGTTTACTTTTACAATGTCTTGGTAAAATTCCTGATCCTAAATGATGAAATTTCTTTGCATGCTACATGAGCAAAAACCAAAGTTTACTCCGCTCCTGATTCTATTATCGTTTTTTTTCTTTCTTTTCTGTATTTGGTGGGCTTCTCCCCCTCCCCACCAAACCACACCCCCCCCCCCCCCCCCCCCAAAAAAAAAAAAAAACCGATTTTT
Organism: Ficus erecta; assembly: GCA_008635985.1. Lineage (NCBI taxonomy): Eukaryota > Viridiplantae > Streptophyta > Magnoliopsida > Rosales > Moraceae > Ficus > Ficus erecta. The sequence goes on along the minus strand of BKCH01000939.1, from coordinate 195,653 downwards.
TCAATATAAGGTTGTTCATTAAAAATAAAAATAAAAATTTGTGGATGTATGTGTATGGTGGTAATGTTTTGAAATGCTATAGCTTATATCACTTTGTATTATGACCTGCAGAATTAAGGAATTTAGTGAATGGGCACAGTGTCTCGTACTCGAGCTGGTATCTAAGTATGTTCCTTCAGATAGCAGTGAGATATTTGACATTATGAACCTTCTTGAAGATAGACTTCAGCATGCAAATGGTGCTGTTGTCTTGGCAACAACCAAACTGTTTCTACAATTGACTTTATCCATGACTGATGTTCATCAACAGGTATGTAATAAACTTTTTTCTTTATCTATGGTGAATTGAAACAGCTTTTTTGCAGTTATGTTAGTTTTTCCTTTTCTTTAATAGAGGAGAATAACCCTTATGGAATAACTGGCTGAAAAGGACGTTTATAAGTATATTGTAGAGAAATGATTTGAGGGGTAGATATTTTACTCTGACACCATCATGGATGGGCTTGATGTTAGCCCCGTTGATGTGTTTCTCTTTTTGTTTGACCTAAGTTCTTTTTTCTAATAGATAATGTGTTATTACCTAGGTTACTTTTTTGAGATCAACAATTTTCTGATGCAAATAATTATTGGTAGGTGTATGAACGAATTAAAGCACCACTCTTAACTCTGGTGAGCTCAGGAAGTCCAGAGCAATCTTATGCGGTTTTAAGCCATCTGCATCTCTTGGTGATGCGTGCACCATTTATTTTTGCCTCGGACTACAAACACTTTTATTGCCAGTACAATGAGCCATCATATGTCAAAAAGTTGAAGCTTGAAATGTTGACTGCTGTAGCAAATGAGAGCAACACATATGAAATTGGTAAGCAAATATGATCATCTCTGGTCACAGATGCTTTTATTTTTTATTTTTCTAGTTTTTGGAAATGACTAATGGATGACCTTCTTGAGTATGTTGCAGTGACGGAATTATGTGAATACGCAGCAAATGTTGACATTCCCATTGCAAGAGAGTCGATTCGTGCTGTTGGGAAAATAGCACTGCAGCAGTATGATGTGAATGCAATCGTTGATCGGCTTCTTCAGTTTCTAGAGATGGAAAAGGACTATGTGACTGCTGAAGTTCTGGTAAATGTTATATCTATACCTGTTAGGTGTTGGATGTAAATTTATGCTTACTTGATACTCTCATGTATGTTATGAAACAATGTCGATGTTTGAAGTACATCTTTGACTTAAATTATAAAATTTAAAAAAAAAAAAAAAAAAAAGGAATAGAAGAAAATGATTAAAGAAATAACCTGATTATTTTGCTTATAGACTTATGGTCTTGTACATGAATTGATACAAGTTTGGAGTTTTTCTGTGCAGGTCCTCGTAAAAGATCTGCTTAGGAAATATCCACAATGGAGTCATGATTGCATTGCAGTTGTTGGCAATATCAGCAGCAAAAATATTCAAGAACCTAAGGCCAAGGCAGCTCTTATATGGATGTTGGGTGAATATTCTCGGGACATGCAGGATGCACCTTATATTTTGGAGAGTGTAATTGAAAATTGGGATGATGAGCATTCTGCTGAGGTAAGTAAGCTGCTTGTCGCATCTTATATGCTTTGTGAATTGTTTTACTTGCTATAATATTAGCACTCACTTTTTTTTTTTTTTAAATTTTATTTGACCACTGTTTTTTCACGTATAGCTATGGTTATGTTCCACCTTTGAATTAAGCAAAGTCAACTATGAAGTAACTTGAACTCTAGTTGTTAGAAGTGGTAATTCGGGAAGGCCTCTCACCCGTCCACAAATACCTGGAACCCATAGAAATAACTAAAATGATAATGAAAAAAAAAAAACAACTTTAAAAGGAATAATAAGAAATTATGCTGTTAATGATCTTCTCTCGTCAGAGAAACGAGATGATGTCAATCTTTTGAATCTGTTTTGTTCTAGTTTGGACTTTCGAGCTGAACTATAACTAGGCAATACTTTCTTCTTAGTTCTTGCCTGATTGTCTCATTGTTCTCGCACAGGTTCGCTTACATCTTTTAACAGCAGTAATGAAGTGCTTTTTCAAAAGGCCGCCTGAGACGCAAAAAGCCTTGGGAGCTGCATTGGCTGCAGGGATTGCTGATTTTCACCAGGTACATGTTTGTCCGAATGATTTTTTTCCCCCTTTATATTTAAGTTTTGTTGGAGTATTTCTGCTGGGAATGTTCAATTAAAGTTCAAGTTGGTTGCAGGATGTTCATGATAGAGCCTTATTCTACTACAGGCTTTTGCAGCACAATGTAACTGTAGCAGAACATGTAGTGAACCCCCCAAAGCAAGCTGTTTCTGTCTTTGCTGATACGCAAAGTAGTGAAGTCAAAGATCGGATTTTTGATGAATTTAACAGTTTGTCTGTTGTATACCAGAAAGTAAGCTTAGCTTTCTTCTTGCACAAGTGTTATGGAATAGTTGATCAATGCAAGTGTGTGAACTTGTTCTTTACATGATCTTGGTGTCAGTATTAATTATTCTTTATCAACTTGAAGGTTGACATAAATAGGCATTTATTGTAATTTATGAACAAAATCTAAGACACCTCTACTCTGCTGGTTATGCACACCCGGTTGCATCATATTACTTCTTGGGCTGGTTTCACGTAGGTTAAGAATGTTGAAATGGGATGCTAATGGATTGAAATATTTGGATCTTTGCAGCCATCTTACATGTTCACAGACAAGGAACACCGGGGGCCATTTGAGTTTTCTGATGAGCTTGGAAACTTATCCATTGGGACAGAATCAGCAGATACCGGTGTTCCAGGTCATAGAGTTGAGGCAAATGACAAGGACCTGCTACTTAGTACCTCCGAGAAGGAGGAAACTAGAGTTCCTACTAACAGTGGTGCATACAGTGCTCCTTCATATGACAGCGCATTAGTGTCCATTGCTGCTCCGCAACCACAATCAGACTTGCTAAGCATAAACACCCTCGCGCCAGCGATTGCTTCACAGTCGGGCTTTGCAATTGACGATCTACTCGGTCTAGGTGTATCAGAAACACCAGCTCCTGCACTGGCACCTTCGCCGCCTCCTCTGAAGCTCAACCCAAAAGCTGCTCTAGAACCGAGCACGTTTCAGCTGAAATGGCGCCAGCTGCCCATATCTTTATCACAGGTTTACTTTGCAAATTATAGCCATATGGCTCTTAATTTCAGTTGAACGTCGCAGTAAATTACTCTGTTAATCTGAGAATGATGTGATACGTTATACCAGTATTACATTTGAAATCGTGGCTGATGGATCGTGTTCTCTGGTGCAGGAATATTCCATGAGCCCTCAAGGAGTCAGAGCGTTGACGACTCCTCAGGTACTCCTCCAACATATGCAAAACAATTCCATCCACTGCATTGCATCCGGCGGCCAATCCCCGAACTTCAAGTTCTTCTTCTTTGCACAAAAGGCTGAAGAATCATCCACCTTTCTTGTGGAGTGTAAAATCAGCACAGCAAATTCCAAAGCTGAAATAAAGATTAAAGCCGACGATCAAAGTGCATCACAGGACTTTTCATCTTTGTTCCAATCAGCTCTGTCCAAATTCGGTACGACTTGAGCACATCCGAAATTCTCTCTCCTTCAGGCTCAGAGGAAAGTATCTTCCATCGAGTGTTCTTCGATCAGTTGACTTCTCTACGGCAAATGTCGAAAACCAAAATGAGCAAGAGGTGTTATTAGAGCAGCATTTTTTTTTTTGGAAGACCCGTGTATGATAAGATATTTTGATGTGGGTTTGGAATTTTTTTTATTTTTGGGAGTTTTTCCCCACATTTTATAATTGTGTATTGTCAATATCCATCTCTCTCAACGTTCAACATAGAATATGGTTCATCGTAAAATCTGAATCAATCATAAATTTATTATTTCTTCACTTTGTTTCCGGTTGTTTCTGACTTTTAGTGTTTGTATTGGCCTCCATTTGTATGCGGTAATGTGTTTGATTAGCAATATCAAACAATTCCTTTCTGAAAAATAGCTTTTTAGAAACATTCTATGATCAGAAAACAGGTCATTTGTTTAGTCAGAAAAAAAAATAAAAAATAAAAAATAGAAGCTAGGTATGGAGAGCAACTGGACAAGCGTTGGATGTTCAATGAAGAAAGCTGAAGACTAATGTTAGAGGCCAAATTTAAAACTGATAAAATACAACTACTGATTCTATATTGTATAATTCTTTCCTTTTTAATTTTTTTTAATTTTTTTTATTTTACTTTGTAGGTTTATTAAGGATAATCCTAAGGATTCTTATTAACCAAATTTTCTTTTATACCAATGACGGATGAGTTATTATCAAAAGTTATTCTTTACAAAAAGAAAATTTTCAATTACAAAAGGATAACTTAAATTAAAATAAGCAAAAATAATATGTTACAAATAAATTTGATAATTATAAAATGATACTTTAATTGTTACAACTCTAAAATACACATAAAAAATTAAATTACAATTTGCATGCATTTATTAAACTAAAGTAAATGGACAAGAATGAGGACGATTTCTTTTTTATTATTTATTTTCTCGTTTATTATTATTATTATTTTGCTTAACAATTTATTTTATCTACTTATTTGACGGTGTAATAGAAAGCAATCTATTTTCCTGTTTAATGTTTATCAAACCTAAAAATGATAATCACATAATGTAATTTTTAAAATGTTTAAATGATTATTAATAAGTGAGAGTTTATTAAAGGTACAGAAGTAAAATTTGATATTCACTCTCTTTGACAAATAATTAGTAGAAGAGATGTAAGTATTAGTATCCGTTTTTTTTTTTTTTTTCCTTATTTTTGTTTTCTAATTAAACGAAACTCACAAGCACTGGTTTTGTAAAAGTAAACCCGTGAACTAAACTTGTGATATTTGATATGCAATTCTTTCAATAATCTCATTCACGAGGGGATCAAAATCAAGGTGTTGTAAAGTAAATGAACCTCCTTCTTTAATCTTTTCCCAAGTCAATTATCATTTTATCAAACAATCATAAATATTACAATCCTTTTAATCGTTTCATTCATTTTCTTTCTTCCATTTTTCTCTCCAACTTAAAACTCTAAAAAAAATTAAAAAATATTTATTTGAAGCACTTTCCTGTCCTACATCGGGCCGTCAAGCGAAGAGAGAGAGGAGGGGATAATATAAAAAATTAATCCATACAATTCAAGAGACTGCAGATATAATTTAAGAGATTAATCTGTACAAGTGTCGTTCATAATCGGTAAAAATAGAGCGCCGAACACGAGTAGGAATATATTTATATATATATATATATATATATATGCTAATTTCAATTTTTTTTAAAAGGTTGTCTGATCTAGTAGATTCTTGACTCGGGACAACCTGCATATTTGCCGCGATCCCCACTCCCCGGAGAAGTTATACAGAACAAAGCTATGGCGTTAGGTTTTAGCTTTGTATCAAAAGCTTTAACTTTAAGGCCTCACACTCGATTTGCTGCTATTCAATGGAGCTGTTCAAAGCGTTTCTTTTGTGGCAACCAAGTCCATGCCTGCGATTCGGATTCTTTGGGTTCAATGACACAAAAGTTGATTCACCAACCCAATTCCCACATCAAACCCACACTCGATTCCCACCATTTCTCTTCCTTTTCATGGCAATCCCTGCTTTCCTCTCTCGCTTCTTCCTCTTCTCCCGACAAAGCTCGCTTGGTAATTCCAATTCTCAGCTTCCTTAACCTTTCTTTTTTTAATTTTTTGTTCAATAATATATATATATATACATATATATATATATATATATATCGGAGTTGAAGGTCTTGGTTGAAAAATGGAAACAAAGGAGACAAAAATTACAAAGAAGCGTTAAAATGAAAAAACCCAAATTACCAGACATTAAAACTTATGAGCTGATATTTATATGATTTTTGTATTTTTCATGGGGATAGTTGCGGAGCGTTATTAATTCCTAAGAAGAACTGCCCTATGCAGAGACAGTACGCCGATTAACCATCGGGGTATTTTGCGAATTTCATTTTGCGTTGTCCATTAGAACTACTATGACAGATTCGAGGAAACAACACAGAATTTTAAGAATGTGCGATTTCTTTTATAAACTTTTTGATTAAAAGATTACGTGTTTTGTGATTGTTTATTTTCTTTTACGAATTTTATTGCTCTCGATCATATAGAATTAGGACGCTAATTCTTAACAATTTCTATGTTTTTTATGTGTGATTATTTTTTCCCTTTTAATTCAGAGAAATAAGAAGGTCGTTTGGGATGTGTAAAGAGAAACTTATTGAAAATATGCTATTGGTCAGGTTTTGGAATGGAGATTAGAGAAACTGCTAAACGAGAATGAAAGAAATTGTGATGCTTACTCCGAACTCATATCTCAATGTGGAAAGATTGGAGATCTCGAACTAGCAATGAGTATTTGCACTTCTTTGGAGGCTCATGGAATTAAGCCGAATTCGGCTACGTTCAATTCGCTTATACATGTTTGCTTCTCTTCTGGCAATGTACCAACTGCCTTCGGCTTATTTGAGATAATGAGCAACACAGATGATGGCTTCAAACCCGATTCGGAAACTTTTGATGCTTTCATATCAGGGTTCTCGAAGCTGGGCAATGCAGGCGCTATGCAAGCTTGGTACTCTGCCAAAAGGGCTGCTGGACTGGCTTGTCATATTCAGAACTACGAATCTTTGATATGGGGCTGCATAAAATCCAGAAATTTCGAGAGTGCTGATAGATTCCATGAAGAGATGGTACTGGCGGGACTTAAGCCTAGCATGCCCATATTGGAGAGTTTTCTTGAAGGGCTTTGCAAGAGGAGGAGCTTCGATAGAGTAAAAGAGTTTGTGAAGTTTGTGGTCGTCGGTGGGGGGAAGATTAGCGAGCAAATGGCAGAGAGGCTTGTGGGGTTGTACTCTGAGCTTGGGGAAGTGGAAGAAATGGAGGAACTGCTTGCAACTCTGGTGGAATCAGATCACGTTTCGGAAGTTTTGTCGGTGGTGCATTGCGGGATTATAAGGATGCAAGCAGTGTTGGATAGATTGGATCTTGTTGAATATGCTGTAGGGAGGATGTTGAAGCAAGGGTTGCAGTTTAGATGTCCAGATGATGTTGAAAAGGTAATCTGTGCCTACTTTAGGCGGCAAGAATACGAGAGGCTGGATTTGTTTTTGGAACGGATTAAAGGTTCCTATGAATTCAGTAGATCAACTTATGATTTGTTGATTTCCGGCTATCGTAGAGCCAGACTTTCTGGTAAGATGGATTTGGTGACGAATGATATGAAATCGGCTGGACTTTTATAGCATCCGTAATTTTATTTTTCCACTATAGTTCTTTTCTCCGTCGACCACAACCAAGCTAAGGCATATGTCGGGAAGTGCTTGAAACAAGATCGATTCCGAAAGGGGTATGCAGCTTCATATTGTGGACCACTGACAGAACAGAGCAACTAATTTTGTTTGTATTTTAGTTTTGTAGATTAGAAATTGTTAGAGACCAGTTTGAAAGGAAAAAGAACCAAAAAAAATCTATGCGGAATAGAACTATTTTTCTCATTACATTCCTACAAGCAACAATTACACCTGACTTTTAATATTAAGAATGTTGTTTTAACAATAAGTGATCGTCTTTTTCTGACCCTTACCAACCAACCTAAAGACGCCGAAGGTGTCCTGCTGACCTTGGAGTGATCTCGTAGTTTCAAAGGGGTGATCTTGGAGCGTCCTTTTACCACCTTCTGGATTGGTTTCCTTTTGTAGGACTTCATACTCGAACACTTGGAAAAAATTTCACTAGCTTGGCCATTTTTTTTATTTTTGGGGTCTTTTTTCCACAGTAACTTTAAACGTCCAGAGTATTAGGAAAAAGATCCTTGTCAATGGACAAACAAAATTGCACGCCCTGGCCTTTCCCTAGTCAACAAGTAGTTAATAGAACTTGTCCTACAGGTCAAATTCTTGCAACAAAAGTCCAACTCCAAAATATGTCACCCAAAAATAAATAAATAGAAATAAAAAAATCATTACACGATTTTCAATATTTCAAGTTGTCTAAGACTTGGAGAAGCGGTGCAATTCATTGATGGGTGGGGAGGGAGGGGAGGGCAGTTATGCAGCTTGGTTGTCATCAACTGAAAATGCTATTTTTAATGTTTTTCTGCAATGATTGTTAAAATGGTGATTCTCCCACTGGATTACTGCCAATAACAAAGAATCAACCACTTGTGTATCTTTGTGGTCCCAACTAAACCCCACTAATGTTTTATCCAAAATATATATATATATATATATAAAATATACTACATATATAGGGAGTGACTGCTATCCGACACCTTTCTTACACGGTACATATAACTTTTTTATGATACGTGATATCAATAAAATGATTGTAATGTAAAATTTTTCAACTAATACTATGCGATAAGATTGTTAATAAGAAGTTACTATGTTATAAGATTCTAAATAAAAATTCACAAAAAAAATTCTAAATAAAAAATTAAATGTAAATCAACTAGTTATTTCAAGTTTTTAAACTGAAAATTACTAGTGTCGGATGGTATCTGATATTAGTTATAACTTATAAAACCTTATTTATATATATATATATATATTTAAAAACCCCACTAAATGATTTTACTTGATATAGAACTATAATGGACGATGGGACAACATTCATGATAGAGGGTATTGGTAAAGTCTCTCTGTTCGCCCATTGCCATGCTTCATGAATAGTGATGATACCCATTGACCCATCTTTGGTCGGGAAGTGGTGTTCTTGGTCCATAAAACTAAAATATGAAGTTTGTGTTCAAGCAATGTCTTTGATGGACGATAAGTTGGAGAACGAAGGCTAGAAGTGGCTAGAGAAAGATGAGTCTTATTCAAGAATCTAAATATTGCGGCATTTTCTAGCCATACAATCAATTTTTAAGGTATTGAATGATGGTTTTTTTTTTTTTTTTTTTTGGACCAGATGAAATCCAAATAAAAAAATTTCAACAATCCAGATTAATTTGATCATCATCCAACGTTTAAGAATTTAATTGTACTGTAAGATCAAAAATGACAGATTGTACCGTATCATTCTAAAAATGGAAAGGGCTATTATGGTAGGTTAGACTGTCAGAAGACTATTTTTATTGTGTAATTTTTATAAGGCTATCGTTAACTTATTGTTAATCTCAGATTCTCAATTCCCAAGACTACACATGATGTAGGCATTAAAATATGTATATATTCACATATATATTTATATATCAAGTGTAGAGTAGACTATGTGTGAGTGGCTCTATAGATTATAGAGTCTAGAAATCAGGACCATTGAATGAAGTTCTTAGCTAACTTATGTCTTTCTGTAAGCTCAAACAGTGTGCTCCACGATTCCTGATCAGACAATATTTTTCTCACCCAATTTGTCATTACTAGAAAGACATTATTATTTCTCAGTTCCTACTTGTAGAGGAGGGTTGCTTGCTGCTCTCAAACCGTTGACCTTTTTGTCATTTTATGTTGTAAGAAACGAAGGAAAAAATAAAAATAAAAAGGATCCATAGACCGTAAAAAAATATGTCCACAGCAGCGCTTCATCTTCACCTAATCACGTTAATGACACGAACAATGCTAAGAGATACATGTGGCGTATCACTATAAAAAATGAATCCCGTAAACACATTAATAACACAAATTAAACCATTTCTAATGCATTTATCTAAGCCAAGCTAAATTTGTTAAAAAAAATATATGAAAAATAATATTATCTTACTTAATATTTCAATGTATAATGTTATTTTTATTTTTTATCATCATTATTATGCTTTGAAATTTATAAAAGTGAATTTTTAGTATTTAAATAAATTAAAATAAAATATTATTATTAATTACATGAAAAATTCAAGACAGTGGTTAGGTTTTTCTCTCTTTCTCTTTCTAAACTTTTCTCTTTGCCCTAGGGTTTTGCAGCTTTCCCTCTCCTTTTTTGGGGCCGGAGTTCGGCTGCCTTCGGGCTGGTCTCTGAATTCCTAACCCGTATGGAGGAGATCTCATCACCATAAGAAAGATCTGGGTTACGGCGTGGTTATTTAAAGTCTTTTTGGGATGGATATGGCATGTAGAAGACGAGAATTTGTTGGGTGCTTGATCTTTTAGCGGTAATTTTTTTCTCAATGACTTTGTTTGGCTTGGTCTTGACGGGTGTAGTGGTCTAGTTGTTGCCGATGATTGTATCTATGGTGGTGAGATTTTTCTCATTTTTTGTAGGATTTTAATTTTAATAATGGCGTCTTTGTCTTCATCTTTTAGGTTTAATACTTTGGTGTTTTCTTTTTTGTTATAGTTTGTAATAACAGTAGTGGTTTCTCCACCTTTTGAATTAGTTTGTTATACGCCAGATCTAAATCTGTGTTGTATTTTAGTTCTGTTAGATATGAATCTAAACAGATTTAGTGATAGCATTTGTACTATAGTTGGTAGCTTCTCAATCAATCCGGAGTTTTTATCGATTGTATAAGAATTTAAAAAAGAGCCTTATGCATGCTCGATGATGATATGTCAAGGTACTATCCCGTTTCCGAGTTTCAGATATCCATTTTTCCCTTTGTGCGTCATCAGAATGCACCGATAATACTGGTTTTCATTAAGGGTTTTATCTCTGTAATGTAGAGTCAGACGCATATATTTGTAATTTATATTATGAATTGAATGAAATTTCCCCTTAAAAAAAAGAAAAAGAAAAGAAAACCTCAAGACAACAATCAATAATAATCAAATATAAAACTTGGTATTAACTATAATACATGGAAAATTTGAGAAGTTTGGAATTAAGCAACACTCCATTGCAGGCATAATCTAACGGTAATATCACACATGACTCTATCTAAAAATGTAGAATTCGAATTTCTCATCTTTAAGTTCAATAAAAATAAAAAAAGGGTAAATCCACTAGATTTAGAGAGTACTTTTTTAATCAAAATATCAAAATTTACTATAGACATAACAATTTAAGATTACATTGGAGATATTCCAAGACTCATGGATGATACTCCACTAATAGAAGATGGATATCATGATTTAAAGTGAGTTCGCCTTCCGTAGATAATGGTGTTTAACACCATAGCATTTTTCTACTAACAGATAAGTACAGATAAATCGCATTATCTTTCCCCGCTTAAAATACTAGGAATAATACAGAAAAGCAGTGAAGTCCAATTGAGCCAGTGGGAGTGGGACCCACAAACAAAAATTGACAATGACGTGGAATTCCAATATCAACAAGCAGCCCAAGTGAGCCCCCATACTTGCTCTCTGACCTCGCTCACTTACTTTTCCCACCCCCCGTGACTGTGGTGGGTTTTGAGAGAATCCTAAAAGCTAAAACTACAACCTCAGTTGGGTCGTCCTCGGAATTCGTGATGATTAACAATAACTTAATCAGTTCTATTCCATTTTAGTCAATTATTGCACAGTCGAAGTTTAATGCTCAGATCAAACGACATTAACCAAAACTTGTTCACGGGGAAGCAAAGCCAAGAGGCAAGAAAGATTAGACAGTCTCAGATTTTAGTTACTTTCTTCAGTTCACCTGTCTGAAAACTTTAACCACCATTTTCTTTTCATCCTTATTACTTCCAAAGAGAAGCCTCCACAAATATGTCTTCGCCCTCGCCGGAGAATCTCTCTCCGGCCATTTCTCCGGCGACATCCCAGCCACTGCCACTATTGTCACCGTCTTCGCCACCACCGCAGCCGCCGCAAATTATATCACCTTTCCCTTCCCCATTGCCGCCGTCTCCATCCGATCTTACCACCACTCCGCCGCCGGTGATATCTCCGGCTGCCGGTGACCCATTGCCTCCTCCCTCATCATCTTTTTCTTCTCCTCCGGCGCCGACGCCGGAGACGGCTACAGCTTCACCTCCAGCTGAATTGCCCGTTTCGCCACCTTCGCCACTCATCTCTTCCCCGCCACCTTCGCCTGTCGTCGCTTCTCCGCCGCCATTACCACGGGCACCGTTATCTCTCCCGCCGCCTCCTCCAGAACCTCCGTCACCTTCGGCCGCTGCTCCACCGCCTCAGGCGCCGGCGCCGGAAATTTCAATTCCGCCACTTCCATCAGAGCCGCAAATTCCGTCAGCGCCGCCAATTCCGTTTAATACTCCTTCACCGCCGCCGGTGTCGGTGGTTACACCTTCGCCGTCATCTAACAACTCCTCTATCACGTCGCCGCCGCCGATAATGGACTCGCCACAGACACCTACATCGTCGTCCTCATCTTCACCTCCGTTACCGTCGTCTTTTTCACCGCCAGTGCCGTCGTCAGCGGCAAACGGAAGTTTGCCGGCAGCGGTGCAGATACAAAAGCCGGGGCGGAGTGCAAATCTCTCTCCGGGATTCATAGTTGGATTCGCCGCCGTTGCGTTTGTCGTCGTTGCTCTAATCTTTCTCGTCGTTGCATGCATTTGTCAAAAACGACGTCGCAGGAGGAGCCATCCTGGTCTGCCCAAAGCAACAAGCTTTGGCTCAAAAGGTGAGTCATTTCTCTTTCTTTTCTTTTTTTTTTTTGTTAGGAATTTTTTATTTTTTATTTTTCCTAATGGCATGTATTTCCTTGGTTTATATTTTCACCAATTTCCAATTTTTCTACATGGAAATTTTACACATTCTCTTCCTTTTTCTGATCTATAAAAAAATCTACACCATCTATTTATAAAAACCATATTCTTTAAATATGCATGTCACATTATATCAGAATCATATTGGATTAAGAGAATCAGAATTTATGACGGTAAAAAACCGCGTCCCATTTTTTTTCATTGTTTAACAAACAATTCTCTAATAAAAATATATATAGATTGGATATATACACAAAATAGTGATATAGTAAATATAACATGAAACCATTGGCATTGTTAGATAGCTTCACTGCCACAACTCTACCACAACATTCCCATCTCAGGCAACCAAATCCAATCAAGAGCAATGCTGCTACTATCACTTCTTGGATCGATTCGGAGTCGAACATTCCAAGTCCCCCTCAATCCAACTTCTCAACTACTAGAGGCATTTTCACATATGATCAACTAGTAGTAGCCACAAACGGGTTCTCGGAGTCCAACCTTATCGGAGAAGGCGGGTTCGGATACGTCTACAAAGGAGTCCTTATGAGCGGGAAGGAAGTCGCGGTGAAGCAATTGAGGACGGGAAGCTGGCAGGGGGAGCGAGAATTTCAGGCCGAGGTCGACATCATCAGCAGGGTTCATCACAAGCATTTGGTGTCTTTGGTTGGTTACTGCATTACTGGGGCAGAGAGACTCCTTGTTTATGAGTTTGTTCCAAACAACACCTTGGAATTCCACTTACATGGTAAGCTAGCCTTAATTCTTTGCTTAATTTTGCTGAATTTATTTTTTGGTTGTAAAATACACTTAAAAATATACATATATTTGGTTATGGTCTAAAAAATTTATTTTGATACAAATTGCTATCAGGGGAACAACAGGAGGCTATGGAGTGGGCAACCAGACTGAAAATTGCTATAGGGTCTGCTAAAGGACTAGCATATCTACATGAAGATTGTAACTTTTCTCTCTCTATATATATACATATATATTATATTATATACTAGTTGGAGCACGCGTTTTGCACGGGTGATTTAGTTTTTTTTTTGTCTAAATTATTAGTTGAGAGGATTATAAGAAAATATGTTTAAATGAGGATATATTTGAAAAGAATTGTTTTAATAAGGGCACGTGACGAGTATTGTAATCATCACGTGACGTCTAATAGAGTAGGGATGAAAGCACATAATCGTCCTTTTAAATATTGTTAAAGATATCCATACATGTATGTAGTTTACACACGCTTATGAAAAACAGGAATTGAGTGTGGATTTCTTCTTCATACATAACTGTTCGGCAGGACATCTTTTGCCTGATAAAATCAACACTAAAGATTCCAGTTTTTAAGTACCAAACTCATCTGAATTCCGATTCCTTCCTTAACAGGCAATCCGAAGATCATTCATCGCGATATCAAGGCTTCCAACATTCTTCTTGATTTTAGGTTCGAGGCAAAGGTAGAGCTAAAATCACTATTCAAATACATTTTCATCAAATTGGTTTGGGTCAAAACTTTTAACAAATATGTCTAAAATTTACAGGTTTCTGACTTTGGACTGGCAAAATCTTTTTCCGACACCAGTACTCAGATTTCTCACATTTCCACTCGAGTAGTAGGAACCTTTGGGTAATAATACTTTCTTCTCTCTCAACTCTAGTTTATACCACCATAGTGTGTGTATATATATATATATATATATATATATTTGTATGTCTGTATATGTATAAATATGTTATATTAATGTAATGATCAACATGCACAGGTACTTGGCTCCAGAATATGCATCGAGTGGTAAAGTAACAGAGAAATCAGATGTATATTCTTATGGGGTTATGCTTTTGGAACTCATAACTGGACGCCCACCCATCAGTTCAATCGACCCCATCAGGAGCCAGAGCCTTGTTGAGTGGGTGAGTTTACTTTGCTTCTTTTACAGATCCATAATCGTATCGTTTTTTTTTTTTTCCGCCATGTGCGGTTTCTTGCAAATAAAACCTACAAGGTAGGACATGGTTTTGAATCATTGGATCATATCAATATCATATTAGATTAAGAAAAGTATGACAATTTAACGAAATTTGTGGGCTTTTGTTTTATTACCTACTACTTAGTTTTCCTTAACTTAACTGTTGTCGAAACTTTTTAATTTTTTTTTTTAATGTTCCGGGGCCACAGGCTAGGCCTTTGCTCGCACAAGCTTTGGAAGAAGGTTGCTACGACACTCTTGTCGATCCGCAACTGCAGAGAAATTATGACGCCGTTGAGATGTCACGAATGATATCTTGTGCCGCCACTTGTGTGCGCCATTCGGCATGGCTTAGACCAAGAATGATTCAGGTAATTTTCTTTATACCAAATAGAATAACACAAGATGGACCTCTCAATATTACTTTTGCATACCTAGACACGTTTTGCTAGAAAAAGTCTTGCATACACGTAGCTAAAAATCTTATAAACTTGTTGCGAATCGAGCAGATAGTCCATGCTTTAGAAGGGCACGCTTCTCTAACAGATCTTCGGGAAGGAATCACGCCGGGAAGCAGCACGGTGTACAGTTCCCAGAGTTCTAGTTACAATGCTCATCGATACAAGAACGACTTGAACAAATTTCATATCACAATTGCAGATCAAGAGAATGGAAGTCCTACGTACAGTGGAAGTACCAGTGAGTACGGTCTTGACCCTTCCATCTCCAGTAGTGAGGCTCATCAAACACTCAGAAACTGACTACAGAAAGCCAACAAATAGACCACCAAAGTTCTACAAACTGTTGAGGTTCTCATTTGTTAATGTTGTTATTATTTTTTAATTTGACCTTCTTGAAGAGCAAACTGATCTCGCTTGCTTACTTATTTTTTGTTCAAGGGTGCCCTCTTTTTTTTTTTTTTTACTTTACAGAATTAGATTTTGGTAATTATTGTTTTAATAGCTTAAATTTGCTTTATTTTATTTTATTTGTTGAATGCACAATGTACTAAAGCTGAAAAAAAGTGTCTTTTTTGGGGAACGTATAGTAAATAGTATATCTACATAAATTAAATATAATAAATAAATATCATATTTATAAAATCATCCAAGTAAATAGTACTAGTAAAAAACGTACTTAATATGCTATTTACGTCTTTTAGTTCCGTAAATATGTTACTTGCCTTTCTCCCACCTTTTTCCTTCTATCTAGTCCTAAGAGAATCTGAAGTTGCCCTTTTGACAGCCTCTTAATGCTATTTACTAGGGGAAAAGAATCAACAGAAAACAGGATTACAACAATGTCATGAAAAACTTCCTTCCCAGTGTGCTAAATCTAACAAGTGTGAATATCTACAAAGGGGTAAGTGGGGGAAAAAATTATCGATGAAGCTTCATCCGTTCGAAAACCAATCATGAAGCCAAAATCAACAACTTATGAAATATGGTAACGAGAAAGACAGTAACCAATCGATGTTCTTTATTCGGCAAAGTAACAATTGGATAGAGCACCAGATCGATTTCATCACTTCCAAATCTCAACTCGAAAAATCTAAGTTGGCACAGTTAGGACTTTGAACTTTTTCTTTTTGTTTTTCTTTCCTTTTTTATTATTAATTTTTTTTTGGGACTTGTCTTTCAACTATAACCATCTGGGAAAAGACTGAGAAGTAGTTGAAGAGTTCTATCATCCGTCTCGACCTTCCTTTTCTTTCTCTAAATGAAGAATAGATTTCACCCATTCCTTCCAAGGGGCATCTTGTTGTTGCTCAAGCCATGACAAGAAACAGCTATCTAGTAAGCAGAAGAAGTTGACATAGAGCAGTTGATACCTCACAGGTATGTATCGGAAATTCACAATCTGAACGACTGGCCATACGCCGCCTTCCAGAATCAAGGCAGGGACGAAGTCCCTTTTCACATCTTCCTTGATTTGAGGCACACTTTTCCCAGCAGAAAAACCCCATGTATGTAAAGAATACGAGTAAATCCAATGGCCCGAAAATAACACCATCAATAGCAACTTTATTGGCAACAAACCAAAATGAATTTGGTTGTAGTCGAAGCCGCAGCCTTATGAAACGGTCCAAACCTTCATACCTGCAAGAGAAAAAGGATGGTAAAGATTCTCAATAAAGGAAAGATGCACTATGAAGAGTCATACTGCTTGATGAATAACACATTGGTGCAAACGAGTTCTCTCTCTCTCACATCAGCTCAAAAAGTAAAAAGGCCCCTTTTTTTCTTGGATCTTAAACCTTCCAACTTCCACAAATGAACATTCAAAAATGACAATAAATGCAATTTAATCTCCATGACTTCTTGTATATTAATAAATTTTTCAATTTCCAATGTCGAAAATGAAGGTGTCGCCTGAAGAAAAACCAGAAATCAAGCTACTAGCAGAGGGAGCTTCACATATGAAAATATTAACCCCCAAGAAAAACTTTATCAAAAAACGCTTACATAAAAAAATAGGACCATAACAAACACTTGTGCCAAGCATTGATTTGTAGAATCAAATGTTGATAGTAAAGAAAAAAGCACACAGATTTATGGAATACGTGCTAAGGATCATGCATTATGGAGATTTACTATCAAACGTCTTCCATATAGAACCATAAATGCAAGCATAAGAATATGTTCCTCATTTTTAGTATTAAGCTAAATTCACAATGGAGAAATCCCAAGGCAGTCCACAGATAAAAAGGTATGAATCAAACTTCAAATAATTTGCATTCAAAAAGTTTGTTTACAAATTCGCAACAGACAGTGAAACATCAGGGATTTGAATGGCATCCTAAAACAAAAAAGGGAATTGCTCCTCTCATTCTGTTTCCATTGGTGATATGTAAAAATTACCAAGGTGTAAAGGCTAATAGCAAGCAAGAAAGGATGAGGAGCGCGTACCAGAAGTGACCAACTGGCCCAACAAATCCAAACCCAAACAAGCTGGTTGTAGCTACTCGTTTCCAGTTGATCTTAAATTCGGTATTTTCATCCTGAAGTATAAAGATAGATTTGTCACTCTATTAAAGAGAAAAGTAACGCTTGTCGCATTGACATGGAGACTGATAAAATTCTCAGTTTGCCAGAATTCCCGTGTTAATGTTGTCATACTGCCACGGTTGAACAAAAAGAAACAACACAAATAAGCATAACCTTGAAATCTAAATCAGCTCTGTTTGTTTACTAAAAGGAAAGTCAATCCCATTTTGCTACTAAATAAAGGGATCACGGAATCTACCGGGATCACAGTTAAAGGACACTAGTCCACGCTTTCGTTACCAATCCCCAAAGACCATGCAACCTCAAACACATAACCTCACTATTTTAGAGAACAAAGTGCGGAATCAAAGAGTCAAAACTCAGACAGATGGGAGACTGAGCCATGGGGCGATCGTCCCTTGCCGCTATGCTACCACCACCGATGGCGGAAACCAATCCCATCAAAACGTAGTGACTGAGACCACAATCATATTGTGTAGAGACAGAAAATACTGGTAAAAAGAACACTACAAACTTACTCCCAATTCTTTTATTCTATTGTAATATATGTAATTGCAACTCCATACTAGAAATTATCCCTAAAATCTTCAAGAAACTCTATAAATAACCAAGAAACTCCATCCACTACTCTCGTGAAAACAAAATGGAAATGCCGTACATACCCAAAAGAGAAACCAAGAAAAAATTCATGAAAAAGAAAAAAAGGGACACACCCATTTCTCCAAAACAGTTTAAAATCACCAGAACAACGAAATTATTGAGCAAGAAATTGTCTGTTAATGGAAAAATGGAAAATGGAGAGGAAATTCTTTTACCTGAATCCGACGTTGTCGGATGGCAGCAGTGTGGGTGATGGTCTGAGCAGCTATATCGCCGACACCCCATATGAGAGCTGAGCTGATCATCTGGGTCTTCACCGGGTGTGTAGCCAAGGAGTTCTGGTACCATTTCCACAATCTCAACATGTATGTATCCGAATAAAGCGAGCTAGAGAAAGAGAGAGAAAGAGAAAGAGATTCTAGAGAGAGAGAGAATTAGAAAGAGACTCAACCCCTTTTGTGGGGAGGGTTGAAAATTTGAAATTGAATATTCGGGTGGTTTTTTTTTTTTTTTTTTTTCCTTCCTTGATCTAATGGCTGACAAAGACAGACCTTTTTCTGTTTGTAATGAGAGAGAGAAAGAAAGAAAGAGAGAAAACAAGAAGAAGGAGTAGAAGAATTCCGTTTTCTTAGCTTCCGGAAATTCCCGGAATTTTCTTTGCCCACGAGAAATTTGTTTTCCGGTGAACTCGTTTTCGGGTACGATTCCTCTACGATGAAATGGGATTTTGACGAACGGAAAAGAGAAGAAATTGATAGAAAAAAAAAAAAAAAAAAGAGAGTTGGTAGGGGTATAACCGTCTTTTGGAGAATTGCTGATCGGTAACCTCTCTTTCGGTGTCCCAAAATTGCAATTGCATTATCTAGTGTGCTGATCTAGTATAAAGGATTATCATTATCATGGTGAGTTTATAATTAAAAGTTCGAGTGTGAAATAATTTTTTGGAGTCTTGAATATTTTTTATGTAGATTATAGTTTCTTGAATCAACTAAAGCGAGAAAGATTAAAATAATATTTTTAAAAAGAGTAATAAAATATTATAATATAAAATTTTAAACATAATAACAAATAGTATAATCAAATTTTGTGATCATGTAATATATAAAAAAATAAAAAAAAAAAACCATCTTCTTTTCTCCTCCTTGGTCTCTCTCACTCCTCCACTGTCTTTCTCTTTATCAAACTATGCACATAAATTTATTATTAGAATAAGCATAAATTAATTATTTTTAAAAAAAATCTAAAGAAATCCAAGAATTTAACCAAAAAAAAATATTGGCTATAATTTATTATTTTTTTAAAAAATCTATTATAAATTTTAAAAGAACCTATAAAATATATTATTTGTTATAATTTTTCTTAATTTATTAGATAAAGAAAAAAATTTTAAGGTCAATAACAAATTTATTAGGTAAATGATTTACATAATAAATTTATTATCTTGTAGGTCAATGATAGATAAAAAAATTTATTAAATAATTGATTTATCTAATAAAATTTATTATTTATTACTATTTTATTTTAAATATTATTAAAACATTATATATTTTAATTATTTATATAAAAAAATTTATAATTTTTTTTTCACAATGTCTAAAAAACCTCTTTAATGACGTCTAAACGAGATGTGCTAATTGTAGTTACGTCCTTCCCAAATTTTCTCTTTATTAAAAAATTATGGCAATAGCTTTGTGTCTAACTCTATAATTGTACGAAAAAAGGAAAAAGAAGAATATCATGTCTAATTGTGAAATTACCATAAAGCTCAAATAATATGCAAATTATTTTTTTCTCAAAACAATAATATACAAATTATGATTGATACTCAGTTATATTGTAATGTTTTTTTTTTTTCTTTCATTTTCAAAAAGTTGTGAAAATTGCAGCTGAAGATTTTTTTAAGATATTTAATTATACTTATACATAGATTACGTGTATGATGCTTTAAAATATATATATTTTTAATGTGATTTTGCAAGTTCGTTTCTGTTTCACCTGATAGATTTAAAATACATATTTAATTTAGTTTGATGCTTTTAAACTTGTATTATATTTGCTATCATCGCATTGATTTTTTTTTTTTTAAGAATTATGAATTAAGGCATTGTTTAATCTATCTTAATACTACAACTGGTGCAGATACTGTCCATCCACTTCGAATCCTACTCCTAGTCAAGCCAAAAAAAATTAAAAAATAATAATAATAATAAAATAAAAAACCCTACCTAGTTGATATTTATGATGAATTTTTTTTTATTTTTAGGTAGTCCAATCTCCTACAAGTATTGAGAGCCTCTGTGCCTCACTTTTCTTCCTCTTATCTTTCTCTCTCTTGTCCATCCACTCTTTTCTTATGGATATTTTAGGCAATGTGTCTTCTCTCTCCTCTCTCTTGGCTCTTTGAATGAGCCATTTACTCTAAAGGACTACTCCCATTAACCCAAAAAAAAAAAAAAAAAGTGTCACAGAAGAGGAAGAGAGGTTTGTAGGATATTATTTGCAAACTGGTTCTTTGGTCCTCATGGGAGAATTACGCAGAGACCAGGCACTCTCAAGAACCGCCCCAAAACGTCAACAAACGACATCATTCGTGGCTAAGGTATTTGTCGTATACATTGTGTATAACTGTTAATTAATGACACTCTTTTCTGTTCTTTTTCCAGAAAATGAGGAAACTAAGAACCCTTTAAGGTAAAAAGGCTTTTGGTAAAATGTTTTGCCACTTCAAAAGTTGTTGTGCTCATGCTTATGTTATGACGTATTTCTGTTGGTGAACTAATAATTAGGGTGGTTAACTGGATTATATATATATATATATATGAATTTACCATTAGACCAAATCTGCAAGACGCAAATATAAATTATGTTTTTTTTTTTTTAATAATTCTAAGTGGGAATGAGTTGAAAAATTTGCATACGAGGAACAAAGCCTAAAGGAGTATTTTGGTTGGTAAACATTTTGAAGGTTGAATCATATTGTTTAGTTCTCATGTTAACTGTTTACCATTTTTGGTTTTGAAGAGAGAGACTGGAGAACTAATCTATCTTGCTTCCCTTCTAACTAATTTTACTAAAAATATTTAGATACAGTTTTTTAAAAAATATACATATTCTCATGTTATAAGCCTGTTTGTATAACAGGGAAATTATCCAAATGACAAGAAGAAGTCGAATCCAATTCCGAAGTCTTCAGATTCCAAAACCGGCGAATCCCTCTGCGGTGTCTGCACAACAGAAGGGAGCTGCAGAATTGTGCAGTCAAGAACAAAGCTAATGAAAATTCTGTTACAAAGAGGGAAACCCCAAGAGGCTCAGTCCATTTTTGACGGACTGGTTGAAGGAGGTCACAAACCATCACTTGTGTCATATACAACCCTCCTCGCTGCTTTCACCGCTCAGAAACGCTTCCAATCGATACACGAAATCGTGTCTCGGGTGGAAGAGAACGGAAAGCAGCCCGATTTAGTGTTCTTTCATGCAGTTATAAATGCTCTATCCGAGGCTGGAAATGTAGAGGAGGCCTTAAAAATGTTTTGGAAGATGAAGGAAAGTGGAATAAAGCCCACTACTAGAACTTTTAACACGTTGATCAAAGGGTGTGGGATTGCTGGTAAGCCTGAAGAGTCCTCGAAAATTATGGAGATGATGTCGCTTGACGAAAACGTGAAACCCGATATCAGGACTTACAATATACTTGTCAAGGCATGGTGCAGAGTGAACAACATTGAGGAGGCTTGGAATGTGGTGCATAACATGGTAGCTTCTGGAATGAAACCTGATGCCGTGACTTATAACACCGTTGCAACGGCTTATGCACAGATGGGAGAGACGGATCGCGCTGAGGGCTTGATCTTGGAGATGCAGAACAACGGCATTCAACCCGATGAGAGAACTTGTGGTATCATCATAGGCGGGTATTGTAAAGAAGGCAAGCTGAAGGAGGGGTTGAGGTTTGTGTATAAAATGAAGGGTCTAGGCCAGCGTCCTAATCTTGTTGTGTTTAACTCACTGATTAAGGGTTTTGCCGAAGCTATGGACAGAGATGGCGTCGATCAGGTGATGATGTTGATGGAAGAATTCGGAGTCAAACCGGATGTGATCACGTTTAGCACCATCATGAATGTGTGGAGCACGGCGGGATTCATGGAGAAGTGCAAGCAAATCTTCAATGACATGGTGAAGGCCGGCATAAAACCCGATTCTCATGCATACAGCATTCTTGCTAAAGGATATGTGCGCGCACAGGAGCCAGAGAAAGCACAAGACGTGTTGACGCAGATGATTAGCTCGGGAATTCGACCAAACGTTGTGGTTTTCACAACCATCATCAGTGGATGGTGCAGTTCCGGTAGTATGGAGAACGCAGCCAGTGTTTTTGACGAAATGTGTGAATTCGGTATATCTCCGAATCTGAAGACGTTTGAGACTCTAATATGGGGATTTAGTGAAGCAAAGCAGCCATGGAGAGCGGAAGAGATGCTGCAAGTCATGCAACGGTTCAAGATTCAACCGGAGAAATCCACTTTCTCGCTTGTTGCGGATGCTTGGCGCGCCATTGGATTGACGAAAGAGGCAAATAGGATGCAAGCTGTTGTCAACAGAAAAAATCCGTCGAAGAGCATAGAAACGAGTCGTCATCAAAAGAAATCTTCAAGTGGCTCTTACTCCAATCTGTTGCGGATACCAACTGCATTAACAAGTGATCAAAAAGGGTCAATTTTGAACACTAAAAGAAGCCTAATGGTGATGAGAGATGGAGATTCTTCATTGGAAGGCTCATTTTTTGGTTCCAAATCAGTTTGTCTTCTTCGTACTTGTAAATTTGGTAAAAACTTGCCAATTATATGCCAAAAGCAGTCTCAAGTCCAGCTTGCCTTGTATGGCAAGTTTGCACCTTCTTGTAAAGTTGTGTTATTGAATTGAAGGAAACACAGAACCAGATTTTCAGAAGCAACATGGAATGAAGTCACCCAAGAATACATTCAAATTCAGAGAGTAAAAGAGAGCTTTTCCATTTAATATCTTTTAGGCTTGTAGATTAAATATCAATCCTGGCAGATGTGCCTAATCGTTAATCGACCTTTATTCAAATGTTTTCGTTTCCCAACATTTCAAATGGGCCTTCAGAAAGTAACATTTGAAATGTTACAAAATGTTGCCATTTGCAACTTTTAGACAAAATTCTAAATGTTAAGGGAGAAACTTTTTGACCTTTTGAAAGTTTTTCTTCGGTGCTAAATGTTTGCGTTCAAACGTTTTCATCCTAAATGTTTCTCCCAAACGGAGATGGGGGCACTCTACAATATTTACTTATGTTCAGAGGGTAATTTATTACAATTAAAACTTCAAAAGGCAACTTGCCAGTTTACACAATGTTTAGAATCAACCAAAAGTCCAAAAGCACCAAAACATTAATTATACTGCGTTGTATTAAAGTCAATAAGTGTAACAAGCTCCCCAAATTATTTATAAAAAAAATTTAAAAAAAATTGTAATGCTAGCCAACAGTTTAATGAAAAGTAAGAACTTTAAAAGTTGGCCCTTCGTTTATAGGCTTACATAAACCAGTTTGCTGCGGTTTTATTGCCATGGTAACACCCCATGTGATCCTAAAACGTCGTTTGGTTTCACTAACGTGATTGTTTTCTACGACGTACCGAAAGCCTTATGCCTTTCTCTTGAATTCATTCATTTCGGAACAATTTTAGTACAAGATCAAAAGGAGAACGATAAACGAGGAATAGGCTTTTTCAATGTAAAAGAATGATCTTCCATACAAACACTATCCCTCTATTTTCTGTCTGTTTTCCTATGCAAGTTTGATACTCCATCATTTGGAGGTTCAGAAGGAACTTTATTGAGAAGCCATACGAGAACGACGCCAACGAGAGCACCGGAGAGATGGGCAATGTGATTGATGCTCTGCAAGGCAGAGCCTCCGCGGAAACCACCCGATAATGCAGTAGAAGCTTGGGCTGCTTCCATAACCTATCATTTTCAATAAGAGCAGTTGAGAACTCTGGTCCAACTAGATTATAAGTAAGCGGTGGATTTGTTAAGCCCTCCCCTTGCAAGCTGGTTTTGCAAAGGCGAGTTTCTACTTTATGGGTTCCTAACAAGTTTACTATAACATAATTGACAAAAAGTCAGTTGCTACCTACGATCCACCTTTCTATGCGAGTGTCTTCTAAGCACCGACAAATATCCCTTTCTTACAAAAGTCCCAAGTTTTTTTTTTTTTTTTTTTGATAACCGTGGTGTTTGAGACTTTGCTTCGACTAATCCACGGGACCCATGCAAAGCGCCCCTCCACATGGATCAGGTAAATCCCAGACCTTTGGCCCGCGGGCATGACCCCAAGGAATTGGTAGCACTCAATAGGACCTAATGCTTCGTGAGGCACTAAGTCCAAGTGATTCACCAAAAGTCCCAAGTTATTGAATGATTAAAAGAACATCTCACCCTTTCTACGACGAATTGGCCCAGTATCAGCACTTCGAGGATCTTCCTCCAGTCCCACGACATCTACATTATGCAAAGCAGGTTAATAACTTTAACACGTGAAGAGATTTACTTACATAATCCACATTTGGGATACCTTTACAAAGACGCTGATTGTAAATAAGCCAAAAACAGCCCCCGAGGCTCCAACAGAAACTGCATTTCGCGGTAGAATCAGCCAGGAAACAAGGTTTGCTCCAACTCCTGTAAGAATATAAGAAAGCCACAATGCGAAGTTTCCTTCCTCTTCTTCAAACGAGTTTTCCTGTTCGCAGAAGAAGTTGCTATTAACTTTATTGCCTACTCTTGTCGATAAACCTTCAGTACTTATGAAAGAAGAACGAGACTCTCACCAAAAATGTATAAGAAGAAAAGGTTGCTAGAAAGATGTCTCCTGAAAATAATGCATAGAGAACGGGTTAAAAGCCTAAAGTCCGAAAAAATAAATCAGCCTCAATCCCCAATACAGACTTTTTCAAGCAATATAGTTTTATCATATGACTGGTGTTCTGCCTGGTCTTACCAATCAGCGTGGCAGAAAGTTGCAGTCAGAAACTGGTACCACTCGGGGTAACCGTGGTACAGGTATAGATTTCTTATTGCACGAACCTAACGACAAGCATAGAAATCCTTGTGTCAGCTTGACGGCCACTGCTAACTAATATGTTACACTACAATACAGGCCTGTAGCAGGTACAAATGTTCCTTTGACAAATTTCTGTTCTCATTAAGCGCAAGAAAATATATTCATAAAAGCAGAAGCTATAAATAACTACCTGAAACACATGATCGGCTGCATAAATTCCCAGATTCAGAAGTAAAATCCAGAAAATTCCGTTCACATCGTTTCTGCGGTTTCCGTCTTTCTTCTGGCTTCCCAAGTTCCAGTTGTGACATTATATCTAACACACACATCACAAAGTTGCATATATAGCCAGTCCCCATAGAATACAAATGGTAAAAAGAACACAAATAGTCAACAAAACACACTTATTGAAGTAGAAAAATGAAGAAAACCCAAGCTTTAATGTGAAAAAGTTCACAGTTTTGAACATGATATTTTAGCTTTTGAATTCAGTTTGTACCAAACAAGTTCCAGAACATACTGAAGATAGCTGCCCAGTTAAAACTGCATTTAGTTCAGTATAACGCAAAGCTAAGACAAGATTAAAACAGACTAAAAAGTTCTTTTTTTCTTGCTCAAACTGCGTCTTTAACTTTTCGCACACCAACTATCTGTAGAAAGTCCTGAAAGACTCTAGACTCTATAGACCTTAGCTAAAAGCTTTCACAAAACTCAGAAAGGAACGAAACCCATTTGAAAGCCATGGTAGGAGAGATTATTCACCCGAGTCGCTCATCTTGCAAAGCATGGGAGGTCGACCGGCGGCGACGAGAGGACGAAAAGGAAGGTCGAGGAGGTGGATTCTGGTGCGTCTGGGTCCAACTGAGTAGCGAGCGAGGGAGATTGTGGGAGACGTGGAGACGCCGAACTTGAAGCTGAGATTGGGAATGTGAGAGAGGGAAGCCATGATAAGGGGATTGATTGGAACATGAGGAGATTTTTGGAGGGTTTTGAGCTGCTGAAACTGAAACAGAGACTCTGCCATGACTGATTGACTTCCTTTCCTGCTCTGTAAGTTGACAGTTAAAAAGGAATGGCCGGGGACAAATGAGGATCCTTAAAATGGGGCCTTTTTTTTTTTTTTTTTCATTTTTAAAAAATTAACTGATGATTGAATGGTCAATTCATAAATAATTATAAAATTTACTTATTTATATTATTATTAATTAATGATTAATTAATTATTGATTATTTAAAAAATTGATTAACTATCTTATCTTTAATTAATTTTTAAAAATTTCAATTATTTATTACAAACTTCTTTAAAAAAAATTTATTTAACTATAAATCCCTTTATTTTTTATTTGATTTTTTTTTACCGTTATTTAAAAATTTTCATTAATCTTATTTTAATTCATTTATCTTCTTTCAAATCTTACTTTTGTATTTTCAGGTATAATTTAACAATAATATCACACATAATTTTACCTAAAAGTACAGAATTTAAATCCCTTACCTTCAAGTTTAAAAAAATATATATTATTATTTTTTACTTAACCACAATACATTCGTTTTCTTTTTTCTTTCTTTCTTTTTTTTTTAATTTCAGTTTACATTTGATGTGCGGATTTAGAATGAAATTTTTTATAATAAAGTTGGTTGATTTTTAAAAAATTAATTAAAATTTTTGTTGACTTTTCAAAAAAAAGACAAAAACATATATGAAAACTTTATATTTAAATATGAAAGGTAAATGGAAGCTTATAATGTGTGTAGAGGTATTTTTGTCTAAAATTTTGTAAATGTTTGATGTAGAACATTTTGCCACATTTTATTGAATTAGCAAAAAAAAAAAAAAAATGACTAACTCATCAATTCTTTGAAATTGCGCGTTAAATTCTTGGGAGAAATAAATGGTTTTGTTGGTTTTCTCTTGTTTTACCTATAGTAAATAAATAAGCAAATGTGATTGTTTGTCTGCATTGTTCTCTCTATAGCTCCGTTGACAGTATTGCAAGTTTTTTTCCAAGAGGTTAATTGGTTTATTTCATGACAAAGGTTTGACCAAAAATGGGTCAAGGGCCTAAATTTTGATGTTTTGCAAATTGTAGGGAATGATGTTCCGTTTGGTGATTCAACTCAAATTTAAATTTTTTATCTTAATTTTTGTCTTTTTCTAAAAAGTCAACAAAAATTATAACTAGTTTTTAAAAAATCAACCAACTCCAATTTAAAAATTTCAACTCCAACCATAACACCAAACGGAGGCTGAGTTTTCTTATCACAAGTAAAAAAGTAGAATTTCCACTTAAACAGAAGGGATTTTTTTAAAATTTTAATTTCCCTAAAATCAACAATAATAGTGATTTGAAAAAGAAAAATGGTGATTATATGGCTTTTATTTTTAGGATGATTTTTACTGATAAGATGATTCTGTAGTTCAGGGCATGTCACACGAAAGATCAAATTAGTTAAGAACTAACTCTCATTTGATTTTGATTCAAATCCAACTATTCAGAAATGTTTCTCAACAATTAATAAAGATTTTCATAATGATTTATTTATAATGATTAACATTATATATTTTTTGAATTTATAATGATTAACATAATATAATCAGATAAATTAATGATAATTACTATACATATGCATTCATAATGATTTATTTATAATGATTAACATAATATAATCAGATAAATTAATGAAGTAATAACAGATGTTCTTTCGTTTATTACAGAAGCTGTTGTGTATATATTGCCCTTTTTAGGAATGCATATGTATAGTAATAAAATTTTAAAGACACCCTTTTGTTTTTTAATATTATAATTCACGGATTTGTTGAAACAAATCCATTATTTATAATTAAAAATGAGATAAAATAACTAAATTTTAAAATATAAGAAATCAAATTATTATTCACGGGGCTTACAAGACACTTTTCTTTCATTTTTTTTCCGAATCTTTCATAATATTGTAATATGCATGGTGATTAAAACATTATTTTGTTTATCTAGAAAAAAAAAAAAACATATTTTCCTTTCCCAAAAAAAAAAAGAAAAAGAAAAAAAGACTATTTTGTTGATATTTCCACCAAAAAAAAAATTTGTTGATAAAAAGACTAAACAAATATTTTATTTTATTATGAAATGAGATTTAGCATACTCACAATTCTAAAGATCAACGTGATTATTCATCAATCGATTGAACTAAGATTTTATGTTATTATTATTATTATTATTATCATTCTCTCAGTTATGTGAGTGGCTAAGCTTTCCTTTATTATTGGTATAATAAATCTTTCCTTGAAAATTACAGCAACTCTTTTAATCAACTAAAAGTAAATGATTCATCTCTTTGGAAATTCTTAAAATGTTTTCGTATTTTAACTCTTTTGTAATGTGAGAGGCTCAACTTTTTTCTTTTGTTATTTTTTTTATTTTTATAACTATTTAACAAAAGATAATAGACTGTTATTCTTTCCTATGTATTTTAGTTTATTTTATTTTCCCTTTCCTTTATTTTTCATTTCTTTCTTTATTTAATTTTCTATTCAATTTGTGAATTCAACAAATTAAATAATAGGTTCAAATTTTTATAAGAGAAAACACTACAGAAAACTTTTTGAATAGCCTCCAAAAAGTATATTCATATAGAATGTCAAACGGATAATCAGTTTTTTTTTTCCCGCCATTTTGGTTGGTCTCGGGTTTTGATTATACTTAGACATTGTTTGAAACATCATTCCAAACTAAACTTTTCTAGCTCATTTTTTCTCCCTGAAAGTCAACAAAAATTTTAATTAATTTTTTAAAAAATCAAACAACTTCAATCTAAAAATTTTAGTTCCGACGGATGAAACAAACATAAGTTGTGTTTCTTTTTTTTTTTTTTTTTTTTAAGAATGGCAATGGTTTTCCTTTCCAAATTTTCTCTTTTAACAAGACTTTAGATTGAAAAGGGTATAAATGGAATTTTATCTCAAGATACTTGGAGGGCATTTTCTAAAACAAAGAGTGTACCAATTTGTTATTATCCCAACCATGTGGTACCAATATTATAAAATGGCAAAATATTAGATATCAAGATGTAATTTTCTCGAATTCCAAAAAAAAAAAAAGATGTAATTTCCCAAAAAAGAAAGACAAAGATATTTAGGGTTCTAAAGTACAACGTGGCACCATATGATTGGTCCAGATACCTCATTCGACGTGGCTGCCTCAGTAGATGTCAACTCTGGCGTCAACTTTCTGACCGGCGCGTTGCGGTGTACCCTATTTGCACACAAACGAATTTTACAAAATATAATAACAACTTAACAGCTCACATTTTAATATTGCCATGACAAACCAATAGTATCTCACCACGTGTCCTAATGGTCCATCCTTATTTTGACTTTTGCCGAAGCTCATTTCTCATTGGCAGTTGAGAAACCTTGCATGAGGGGGCTGTTACCGTGGCCACGACTCTGTAGTGACCTTTTAACCTTGCTCTTTAACCGACCATGGCTTCCCTCAGGTAAAACCCTAACTCTGCAACAAATTATCTGAAAGTCCCCAAATCGTTTGTTCTGTTTCTCTCTCTTCTCTCTCTCTCTCTCCTCGGCTTCATCTCTGCGATCTACGACGGAGAGAAAACGCTAGAAACTTTTCAGCCTCCACGGACCGGTTCTGCTATCTAGCTCTTTCGGTGCAATTTCATGATTTATCAGAATTTTGTATCTATATGTGTGTGTATGTATATGTGTATATTGTAGACATTTTTGGTGTCGAAATTGCGATTTGTATTTCTTGTTTGATCTAAGGAAGTTTTGGATTCTGACGCGGAATTTGATCCATTTCGTTGATAGGGTTTTGATTGCGGAGGAGGCGAATTAGGTCAAAGATTTCATTTTTTTCATTTCTGAAGGAGTTTTCTCGGAGAATTATATACAACGATGAAGAACTCTGAGCGTATAGCGAATTTTGCCTTAGCAGGTTTGCCATTTTGCCTTGACCATTTTATTATATATACGTAAATTTGAAGATTTTGTTTGAATTATTCATGAGAAAATTAGATATGGCTTGCATTACTCTTTGACCCTGGATTATTTCTAAAAGTCTTCAGCTCGGGTATGAGTTGGAATAAAGATTTGTGGGATGGAAAAGATTTGAGAGATACCGCGTCGATTTGATGCCGACTTAATGCAGCATAGTCCTTGGAATTTGGATACGATAAGTGATTATGTATTGAAAATGGGATATTGTGCATAAAATGGTTGTTGAAATGATCATTGTCTCGGTTTGAATCGGCTTCAATTCTGTGTTTGTTCCGCTGCTATTTTACTCTTGGAGTGCGGTGTGATGTGAAATGTTGTAAACGTAATTTCCCCTTCCTATGTTGATTCTCCAATTATGGGAAGGCATGAAAGTGTTGGAAAGGACTATCTTTCAAAAGATTGTCTTTTTCTCTAGAAGAAATTCAATGGAATAGTTAGTTGAAAAAGAAGAGGAACAGTGTGTTTCTCTACAGTTTTCTGGTCGTCGTTTATGTTGTTAATTCTTAGTGGTATGTACGATGTTGAATCTTAGAATGACTTTGTGGGCATTGTCTTTTTCTGCAGGGTTAACGTTAGCACCACTTCTTGTGAAGGTAGATCCAAATTTAAATGTTGTTTTGACTGCATGCCTCACTGTTTATGTGGGCTGCTACCGATCGGTGAAGCCAACTCCCCCTTCGGTAAGTACAACATTCATGTTTCGTCATTGTCTGATGTTTTCGTCATGACTGAATCTTGTTTAATAGATGAATGTTTAATTGTGCAGGAGACAATGTCTAATGAACATGCCATGCGCTTCCCTTTTGTTGGAAGTGCAATGCTGCTTTCACTGTTTTTACTCTTTAAGTTCTTATCCAAAGACTTAGTTAACGCGGTATTGACATGCTACTTCTTTGTTCTTGGGATCATTGCTCTGTCGTAAGTTGTTATTCCTGTTGCTTATTTATTTATTTATGTTAAAAGAAATTTGGGCGGTTGCAGGAAACATGTTTACTTATTTTCCTTCATGATATCAAATCTCCCTTCTGTTTTGTACAGGGCGACATTGTTACCTGCCATCAAACGTTATTTACCAAACCGTTGGAATGAGGATGTTATTATATGGCGTTTCCCTTATTTTCGTTGTATGTGATCTTATTTACAATTTACTTCTGAATCATGTATTTAACTATATTGTCTTGAATTTTTCCGTCTTTAATAACCTTCATTACTGCATTGTGGACTGAACTTCTAGAAACCTCCAGATTTTCTTATTTCTCTAATGTCCTAATGTTTTGTTTCCATGATTCAAAAGGAACCAATTTCGTCCTATTATTAATTTTTGAAGGCACAAAGTTGTGCCATCTTGACACTACTGTGAACTGAACCACAAAAATGATTGTTTGGCATGTCATAAGATGCATTTGAGATCTTGCAATATCCTAGGAAGATCAATTGTTTCTAATTTTATGTTCGGAGTCAGCACATGGTTTTTTCCCAATGATAAGTTTCATTAACCTATTTGCTAGACAATGCAGAATTAGTTGTTTAAATCCAGTTTGTAAAATGAGTTTGCCACAACAGTTCAGCTGATTTGGCTCGAGTTTTATTTGATCTAGTTGACATTATCTTGCTTGCATCATGCAGAATGATATTTTCCTTACACCTTTCTTACACAGCTTTGGAGATTGAGTTCACAAGATCTCAGATTGTTGCTGCAATCCCTGGAACCTTTTTCTGTGCATGGTATGCTTCGCAGAAGCATTGGCTTGCTAATAATATACTAGGCCTTGCCTTTTGCATTCAGGTTTGTCGCTATTAGTCCAAAAATCATTCTCGTCCTTTTTTTTTTTATCAGTTTACTAATATGATTATCTTTTTACCTAGTTTCATTGTTCAGAAATGACACCACGTCTAGATATATTCAGTTTGTAATTTCAACCTTTTGAAACTATGTTTCCTTTGTTGTACACTATAAAATTATAAAGGTAATCTTGTTTACGTGCTTCAATTTCTTTATTTTTTTGACAGGGAATTGAAATGCTTTCTCTTGGCTCTTTCAAAACTGGTGCCATCCTCTTGGTAAGAAGTTGGACTCTCAAGTGTGAATTTATTTTACTAGCATTAAGCACGTGTCTGATAGTACTGCTGCAGATTTTAGCACCTTTGGATCATTTGCAGCCCTATAATTATCATACTGTTCTGAGATCTGTGTCTCAAATTTAGTTTCTATCATGTTTTGCATGCTATTTCAAAATGTAATCTTTAATTTGTCTGAATTTTTTTAAATACGAATATGTAAGTTTACACTTCTCATTTTGGTTGGCTGGTCTTACTATTTCAAAGTAGTATCCAGTACAATCTTTTCTGACCTTTCATTTCACACTTCTCCATCTAACCTTTGCAGGCCGGACTCTTTGTTTATGATATTTTCTGGGTATTCTTCACTCCTGTCATGGTTAGTGTTGCAAAATCTTTTGATGCTCCGATAAAGGTATGTATTCCAACTTAGTCTCGTGTTCTTTTCATAATTTGTGGCTTATCTGAAAAAGAAGAATGTGTTGGCTCTATGAGTTCATTTTAATTTTTATGGCATCCAATATTTCTGTTTGCAGCTTTTGTTCCCTACGGCAGATTCTGCTCGACCATTCTCTATGCTTGGACTTGGTGACATTGTTATCCCTGGTAAGTTTTAAAGTTTTGATGGAATTTTGTACTGCGTGAGTGGCGGGGTATTGTTTCTTCTCTTTTTAAACGCATAGCAAGAATATCAAGACATATAAATAGTGCCCATTGTTTGTTCTGCCAAAGTGAAGTATTAGATGAATAGTATCCCCTTGAACTCCCTCACATATTCCTGTCGGGCTTGAATAGTTGTGCTCGTAGTTGTGGGTGGTTTTTGGTAAGACATAAGCTGCAACTTCAGTTATGATCAAAACGCCTGGGGTGGTTAATGTGTTTATCTCCAATTTAAATTTTTATTTTCATCTTTCCTTTATTTCAAGAAAGAATCCCTCTGTGTCATGGAAAAGACGGGTAAATTGTTTACTAATTTTCTTGTGAAATGGTAGCAGCTGAACCAAATTGTTTCAATGCAAACTTGGAGGTTTCTTATGATCTTTTACTTTTTCTACAGCCTACATGGATTTTCTGTTGTAAATTCATTGGCGTCTGGTTTAGAAACTGTGCATAAGCAATCAATGATTGATTCAAGCATTACAAATGGAAATTCTTATTGTTTTAATTTGACGAATACGCTGCTAAGAACACACTTAAAAGAGCACTTAATACGATTACCTTATTTGTTATTGTTACTTACGTAGGTTAGTGTGGTATTATTTTTTCTTCAGGTATTTTTGTTGCCCTGGCTTTGCGATTTGATGTCTCCCGAGGAAGAAAGAGTCAATATTTTAAGAGTGCATTTTTGGGTTACACATTTGGTCTGGTTCTTACTATTGTAGTAATGAACTGGTTTCAAGCTGCACAGGTGACTACTGCATGACCCTCTTTATGTTTTTCTTTTTACCATTTTGTTTATGCCGATCCTCGTTAACACTCTATCTTGCTATGGTTTCAGCCCGCACTGTTGTACATTGTGCCAGCTGTTATTGGATTTCTGGCTGTGCATGTTATATGGAACGGTGAAGCCAAACCGGTTTGTCCACATATCCTTGCTCTTGGTGTAGTTTGACAGGATTGTAATTGTCTCAAGATGTCACTTTATTGCCATGTTTGAGATCAATAATGCCGTCCATCCTATTCGTTCAAAGAGAAATGCTAAATGCATTCGTGAGTGGCACAAGCACAAAATCTAGGCCGCTCGTTGTTGTATGTCCCATAGTGGGGTCTACATGAATCGATGACTGAGATCCTGCATTCGTGCCACTCGCGAATGCATTTATCATCCCTCTCGTTAAAATATTTCAAAGGCAATCTCAGCCATTTAAAATATGCATTCCGAAATTCGTGATTTTGGTTACGTTTCCAAGATTGATCCGTGTCGTGTGTGCAGTTGTTGGAGTTTGACGAGTCAAAGACAGCATCTCAAGAAGGTGGCGAGGACAAGAAATCGAGCAAGAAGGTGGAGTAATTTGGGAAGCCCAGAAACTGAGACTTTGCTACTCAAAGACGAATACCTTTTGTTTTTTGTTTTTTCCCTTTGTTTTTGGGGTCCCTCTCTTGCAGTCTTCGTAGGCCTTGGAACTCCACACCGTTGTAACAGATTTTTGAACGAGGAAGGAAATAATATTTCATCACCTTATAACAAGAGAGTATAATACAAACGTGCTATATTTTATATTCTATATATACATATATATATATATATATTAGGGTAATATATATATATATATATCGGAAAATCCTTTGATTATTGAGATTTTATTTTATCTGGCAGAAATTTTTTTATGTAACATATTTCGTGGAGCGATTCATTCACGTGTGTGTGTGTTGTTACAAGTATTCGTATGTTTGGCTGTCTTAATCTTCAGTTGTCTTGACGTTCTAAAGTACTTACAATTTTTTTTTTTTTTCATTATTATTGTGTGGATAAGAAACATTTGACTTAAGGGGGTGTTTGGTGTGTAAGTTTGAGTTAAGATTTGTAAGTTTAAATAGTGATTTTGGTTGACTTTTTCAGAAAAGACAAAAAACTTTTGAGGAAAAAGACAAAAATTGATTGAAATATTTGAGTTTAAACTCAACATCCAAACTAACCTAAATAAAAATATTAAAAAAGGTGAACCAGACATTCATCCATGGGGACTGGTTCTATGAATAGACTAGCTTTAATATGACATTGATTTTAATGTAGTGTTTGAATTTTCTCATCTTTAAGTTTATTAAAAAAAAAAAAAAAAAAAGATCGGTTATGTCTTTACGTCCTCGTTCTAATGATTATTGGGCAATCTCACTTGTTGCATTGATAGGATGACAAGAATCAACAACTTGCAGAGGGCTTCAAAAGCAAGCAACACAGTGCACTTATAATATAATCTTTATTGTCAAAAGTTAGAAATTGGATGCACCTTAGTTCGAATTTGAGACTAAATAAAAGTGAAAAACTCTAAAATAAGATACCATTATCATTATATCACCATCACTGAAAGTACCTTCACAAAGGATTTAACTTATCTTCTATTCTACATAAATTATATTTGTGTGTGTATATATATACATATATTACGATACTAGCTTTTTTGGGATTTCAACATGACAATAACGATTTGTCGATTAAAGTTAAAAACGGCACTAATTAACTTTGTCTTTTTTCATTTGTCGAGTACTTCTTTTTCCATAATATTCTCTGGCTCAATTGAAAGCTTGGAAATGAAAGAATCAAATCCTTCAAAGAGTTTGAACTTTGTTGATCACCTCTTGGAAGTTTGATGTTAGAAAACTCTTTTGGTTGAAAACTTGATGGCTTATTGAACCTAGACATTAAAATTCAAAATCATCACAACATCATGAAAAAATATCTAACACCATTATTCTAATTTTGAAAGCTCGTTTATATATGCATATATATATGAGCGCAACGATATCTATTTATATTTGCAATTTCAAGAGTATGAAAATATCCACAAAAATTAAAATCGTCTAAAAAAAAAACCCCCCCTTCTCACATTTTCTTTGCAACAATTTTTATATTTTATGTTATTTTCATTCAATCATGGAGAATATGTAAATATCTTACTTGGATAATTCAATCAAAATTCTTATTTCATGTTTCCCTTTTCTTTGAAGGAACTAGTTCCTTGCTTTTGATATTAGTTAAATGAGAATCTACAATATCTTACATGTAGTTTGTAAATGCTCTTAGTGTATTTGACTACTAAGTTGTAACTTGTGAGATGTTAAGTAAAAATACTATTAAAAAGCAATGTGTCCTATGTTGAGCGGGAAATGTATAAACTTTATCCTTATAAGTGTCTTATTTTGGCTATTAAACTAGTGTAAACTAGGCTAACCTTGTTAGGCTAACTCAGCACGTGAAAAGAAAGACTCGAAGACTTAGGTCACAAAATTCGAAATATAGGAGCTTGTTCTTTTAAATTAACAAAAGTAGATGTCCATAGATTTAATAGAAAAGGTGTAAATTGCACAATATTAACTGTATCTTATAAAATTTTTACATAAATAAAAAAAAAAAAGACAAGCGCTTTTCTTTTAACTATATATATTATTACACAATAATACAGTGTTCTAATATTTAAACATGAGACTAATGCTTTAGTTGTGCAAAAAAATCTAAGCATTCGTTTTACATAGAAAAGATCCATATTCTATTTGACAGCCCAAGCTTTTTTTATTTTATTTTATTTTTTCCTTTTAAAATTTTGTAACCTTTAACATGGTTTACATTAACAACTCCTTCCAGTATTGATAGACTTTTGACTGATATTAAATTAAAAAACAAACAAAAACAAACAAACGAGCAAACCTAGTACTCCTCATACTTTTCAGTCACTTTTTGCTTTAATTTTTTTTAAGGGAAAAAGGGTAAGGAATCTAGCTATTTATTTTCACCCACTTGTCACTAGCTTTTCACCCACTTTTCACGTGCATTTGAGATACGGTACCTACTACGGTAGCCAAAAAAAAAGATACGGTACCTAATAATTTGTCATGGTCTATCTGTATCTGTAGCTTTCATGTTGAACGTGGGCCTAATGCTCTTCTAGATGTGAATTAACAAGACAAAAAGTGTCCTCAAGTGGCTGAAACAAGTTTTGAGCAGCAAAAAAAAAAAAAAAAATTAAAATAACAGAACAAATTCAGCCTTGCCAGTGTGATTCAACCACCAAAGGAAACAACACAGACTATAATATGATTTTGGATACAACGTGGTTAACCAGCCGCTCTTAATTTTAGTTTTTATTTGATGTTTCAATTAGAACTCAAAATTTTTATTTCAATTTTTATTTTTTTAAATCAACAAAAATTATAATTAATTTTTAAAAATCAATCAACTCCAATTTAAAAATTTCATCTTTAACTAACAAACTAAACGGAGACGTAGTGCTTGTTTGGTTCACAAGCTCAAACCATAATTTTCAAACTTTTTTTTTGTCTTTTTCTCAAAAAAATTTTATCTTTTTCCCAAAAAGTTTTTTGTCTTTTATGAAAATTCAAAAAAATTTACTATTGAAACTTAAAAATTTCAACTTAAACTCATGAACCAAACGAACCCTTAATAATATAATATAGATAGCTTCATCAAATCTTGTATTTTTTTAAAAACTAAACTCTTGAAAGTATATATATATAGCATATTTATCGGTAAATAATTTTTCTATTAGAAGTAAAGTAATAGTAAAACAAAATAGTTAAAAAAAAAAAAACAGCCATCAATACCTAACCCAAATCCAATGAGCTAACTATTTATCACACACACACACATATATATATATATATACATATATACATATTGTAGCACCACCAATGAATGGTTGCAGTCCTTAATTTTATCATATGTAATCACCAAACTTAAGGGGGTGTTTGGTGTGTAAGTTTGAGTTAAGATTTGTAAGTTTAAATAGTGATTTTGGTTGACTTTTTCAGAAAAGATAAAAAAACTTTTGGAAAAAAAGATAAAAATTGAGTTGAAATATTTGAGTTTAAACTCTAACATCCAAACTAACCCTTAGAAATGAAGGGAAAACTCATATATAGAATGACTTTAAACCACTAAAAACAAAAATCTACCAACAACTGACTAAACCATGGGAGTATATTATAGTGGTGTACCTCCATTCTGTACGAATTTTCTTGCTATAAACGGAAAAAAAAGCAAAAAAAGTAAAGGAAAGCAAATATCAAACTTCATTGATTAGACAAACACTAAAATATATATATATATATATATATATATATATATTCTTTATCCTATTTCTCTATCGAGAATTGACCACTGCCACTACCAGCACCATTCCAATCTTATCCCTTATTTTTAGTTAAATACAATTCTTTTCCGCTTCCTATTTACAACAGCGTTAAATCTTATTAATCAAGAAGAAAATATAAAAGGAAAACAAAAAAAAAAGGGAAAATACATGAAATAGCATAATTTATGCAACTAGTTTAACAGAATAGCATATTTTGATATACAGAGAAATAATAGCAGTTTTTGAGTGAAATTTTTTTGGAATAACAAATATACCGTCGGCGGTCCACTCTTCTTCTCCGGGGACGTGAAGCTGATATGTCCGTCTTGTCGCCGTTGAGTTTGCCGCGCTTGTCACCGTCGAGGCGCTCGTTGCTTCCCCGTGTCAGAACTTCTCCATCTCGGGCGATAGAGCGCCGTCGTCGATCTTCGATCTCGTGAAAGCGGAGAGCGCGTTGAGAACGCAGAGAGCTCGTCGAGAGCTAGCGATGGTGGAGAGCTCGTCGATGGCGGCGGAAGCAATCGTCTCGATCTCGCCGTCCGTCCGTTCTCGCGATGGCAGCGAAGGAGTTCGTCGCACATAGTCGGGACGAGTTTTGCGACGGAGCCAAAGGAATCGCCATCTGTGTTCTCGGATCTCCGACGATATGGCGGACGGCGATACGTTGGTGATTTGACAGGTCATCGTCTTGATCTGGAATCGGCTCTTTTCTCCGGCAACGTGGAGTGGTGGCAGCGGCCGCGGCCCTGATGAGTTTTGGGATTTGGATGGGCTACTTTTTGGATTTCCATAAAATTAGGGGTTTCTTTTTCAAAACTATCAGTATCTTTTGAAATATTAAATATTAAAAATTTATGCACACACACACACACATATATATATATATATATATGTAAATTTGTTTATTTCCCAATAAATATAATATATTTATTAGTAAATATTCCTATTTACTTACTAAATATTCCTTCTTCTTCTTCTTCTTTTTTTTTTTTTTCTTTTTTTTGTAAATATTTGGATTTACTTTAATTCAGTATAATATTGATTAGTAAATATTCCTATTTACTTGTAGATATTACTAAATATTCCTTTTTTATTTTTTATTTTTGTAAATATTCGGATTTACTTTAATTCTGTATTAATACTTAATATGCAAAAATTATGTAAAATAAAAAAGGAAAATTCTTAAAAAAAAATTAGAAGTAAAATGAAAAGATAATTAAATATTTACTTGTATGAGATTCGAGCTGTACTAAATATATTTATAGATAAGACAATGTAAATAGCTAGATTTACTCGTAAATGTTACTAGTAGTTTATTTTTACTTTTTGAAATGATAAACACTAAGAATTAAAAAAATATGTAAATATGTTATTTCCTGATAAATATTATATTTACTATTATTTTAGAAAATATTGTATTTACTAGTTAATACTAATATTTTTAGTAAATAAATTTATTTGCAAGAACCATGTTAAATGTCCTATAAATATTTCTTTAGTTAGTAAATATTCTCATTTACTTAGTAAATATTCGGATTTATTGCAGTTAATATAGTATTAATATCTAACGTTAAAATTAAAAAAGTAGTTTATTAAAAAAATTAGAAATAAAATAAAAAGATAATTAGGCTATTCAATTGTAAAGATGAAAATCGATATATTACTAAATATATTTATGGATATAAGACATTGTAAATGACCGAATTTACCAATAAATATTTTATGTAATTTTGATAATAAATAAGTGAGATTAAAAGTTACAAGTAAATACCGGATATACAAAACAATTTGAAAATCCTGCAAGTAATACATAGGTTCCCTAAAATAAAAAAAAAATAAAAAATAAAAAAACTTAGATTTGCTTGAAAATCCAAATATTTTAGAAAGTAAATTCATTCTATTTACTCGTAAATAATCAAATTTACTAATCTTGAAACAGTGTATTGTCCCAAATTTATTAAATTGCAACTTTACCCTTATTTTTGGAAAAACAAAAAAAAAAAACCCCACAAATCCCCAAATTAGACAAACCAAACCCTAGATTTTCTGCTACCCGGCGCCGCTGCCACACAACCGATCGGAGAAGAAGTTGGAATCTTCATTTTGGCCAACCGGCTGTGGAAGCTTTTACTCGTGGTGGGGGGGGGGGTGCTCTTGGCCATGTATATCGCTTATTCTGGTGTTTATCAGTAGTAGTGGTATACAATCGGTTTACGTACTAATAGAAATCTTTATAATGAGCTCTTTTTTCTATTATTCCTTTCGGCCATATCTTTAATAGCGGGTTGGTTACACCTACAACCGAAATGGAAACTGAGCGTTTCGTGGTTTAAAAATGCCGAATAGTAGTCATCCCCCTTTCAGCGATTCGAAGAAAGCAGACGCTCATTATGGGGGAGGCTGGCGATGCTGCGCCGAAGTCGACGAGAATCGCAATTTTCAGGTTGCGATTTTGGATCGCAATTCTCCACGAAACAATTCGACATTGACGCCGAACAGGGATGTGGAAACCGCCTCGATTTTCGCCTACAACCTGTTCTCGGAATCACCTCGTGGAGCCAGAGATTCAGTGCTCTCGGCGACGAGTAGGAAATCATGATTTTCTAGCGATTTTGGTCGTGATTTTGTTGCCGTTTTCCTCGCAATTTTTTCAGGCTATTTTCCCGACGAGCTGAACTGGATGCTGCCGCACTTCTCTGAGTTTCTCGTAGTTGCGATTTTCCGATTGGTTATTTTTCGTGAGTGACATTGCCGACCACAGTAAAGAGAAACCAAAGAAAAGAGAGGGAGAGAGAAGGGGATGGGGATAGAGGTAAATTCAGAATTTCAAAAAAAAAAAATTAAATAAATAACAACTAAATATGCTATAATTTTTTACTATTTCAAAATCTATTGTTTCGTTAAATCTCAATATTAAATTATGCTATTTGGTTAATTCTCAAAAAAATAAAAAAAAAATAAAAAACAAAAAAGAAGCAATGATGGATACAACCACAAGTATATTAAGAATTAGTCACTCTAATTTATAATATAGTTAAAAAAAAAAGCCACAAAAGAAAATAATAATTATGAACACGTAAAATTGTATAGATTCGTCTAAGTCACTGCAGTAATTTATTATGATAATCAAGAAATTTACAAGAAAAAATCACACTTAAAATTTACGTGTTTTTTTTTTTTTTTTTGTTCTCTAACTTTATTGCAATAAACATCAATGACAAGCCCCTATTTTTTTAAAAAAAAATTTATGGCAATTGAAAATTACAAATATTAAAATTTCAAAAATACCCTTTGATGAAACAATTGTCAATACTATTAACTTTTTGGGGGGCTCCGCCTCCAATCCCCTGAGAGAGGGGCATCATGGCCCCTTCCAACCTTCATAGCAATTGGCTTATGGCTTACCTTGAACTCTGAAGGTCGATCTACATATTATCTCTATATAGGGCCGTTAGACTTCACAATTTGACAAAGTGACATATTGCCAATATATGGCAATATAAGTATTACCAATAAAACATCCCAAACAACCAACTCAGAGAGTCCGATGTAGTTGGGGCTAGCACAGTGGGTGCAAGGAAATGAATTTGAATAAAGAGTTCTCAAGTCTAAGGGGGTGCAAGGAAATGAATTTGAATAAAGAGTTCTCAAGTCTAAGGGGGTGGATGGCTCAACCACTCAAACCATTTAACTCAAAACTTTTTTTTGTCTTTTTCTCAAAAAATTTTTGTCTTTTCCCCAAAAAGTTTTTTGTCTTTTCTGAAAATTCAAAAAAATTTACTATTGAAACTTAAAAATCCCAACTCAAACTACTACAACCAAACAGGCCCTAAAACTAAAAGTATTTGCGTTTTTTTTTTTTTTTTTGATAAGTCAAAGTTATACACCCCATATATATATAGTTTAAAAAAAACTCACACAAATAAAACTCAACTCGATAAGTTGGACTGTGATATGAAAAGATGGGTCCTATTATCACGTGGGACTTACAATCCTCTCACAACTCTGACTCACCCGAATTAGGTTTTACAAAAATATTCATTATGAACATATAGCAGTATAGTAAAACTATCATTGTGTCACTTAAAAAATGTATTATCAAGCTAGTAATATCTCATATTTTAATTAATTGTGGCATGTAACAGAAGTTTATAAAGCAATATATTTATATACATTGATCCATTGCTATTATAAGCTTACAACATGATTTCAACACTACGTATCAAATCAAATATTGTACCATATCTCAAAAAAAAAAAAAAAAAGTTGAACGAATTAGGGGGGGAAAAAGTTTCAGTGCATTGTTTGTGCATATACAGCAAATATGGTGCTTTTTATTCTTTGGGAATCATCAAATTGTAGTTAATTAGATGTAAATTCCTAAATCCATAGAATATATAGCATTCCAAATATATTTCTAGAAAAAAACTTTCCTAATAATTTCCTCCATTTATATGTATTACAAGAATATTGAGAATTTCTACCGGATAGCTCCTCAAATTTATATTATTAATAAAATCTATTATCTAGTCGTTAAACTAAGCATGTGTTTGATGCATGGGTTAAAACTGAATTTTTTATGTTGGAATTGAGTCAAACTGAATGTGTGTTTGGTGAGACGTTTGAACTGTCAAAACTAAAAAGTGTAAAAACTTGAAATGTATTCGGAAAAATAATATATGTATCATTATAGAGCTTGTTTCGTTCGTCTCAAAATTTATACAATATTCAAAAAAAAAAATTCATCCAATTTGAACTTGTATATGTAAAGTTATGACTTTTAAAGTTTGAGTTACAAAAACTGTGACAGTGAAACTGAGGTTGATTTTTCAAAAAAAGACGAAAATGAATTGAATTTTTTGAATTTAAATTAAATGAAACATTCACTCCAAACACATGCTAAATTTTGAATGATCTGATTTTATTATTGAAACGATTATGTACCATATGTTGTAAATTTTTAATTTAGACATTTATATATATAACTTTGAAATCGTTACGTTAATACAAAATGCATGAGGCTAAACCACCTAAGTGGAGTATCTACTCAGCATTTCTTCTACTTTATTATGGTTAGCAAGTGGCCTCTTATTTTATTATCCTAATTGTATTACACACGTTTTATATACACAAAATAAACAAATAAAACAAAAATTTTAAAAAAAAAAAAAAAAAAAAAAAAACATGACAACGAGATCATCACATGGCGGGTGACATGAAAGGAGATGATAGAAATGATACTCATGTCGTTCGCCGGAGGTGACTAGATAATCTTGTAGTCATGTCTTTCACCAGAGATGGAGCTCTGGAGTTTTGACAGATGGGTTTTGGGTCAACTTGGGACGTACGGTGGGAGGCCGGAGGTATGGAAAAAATGGAGAAAAAACATGGAAAAAAGGGTCAAATTATTTTAAAAAGAGTAATTGACATAAATAATCTATGAACTTTTTATAAGGTGACGATTTGATTCTTATTTAAATTTTTTTTTATTCCAGAAGATCCTGAACTCGTAAAATATTGGTCATTATAGTCATTTCCATCCAAAACTGTTAAATTTCTAACGGAATGAGTCACGTGTAATGTATGTGATCTAATTTGAGAGGTTATTTTAGTAATCTAATAGTATTTAATTTAACAAAAATAAAAAAAATAATAAAAAAACTTAAAATTCATTTCTCTCTCTTTATTTTCTCATATCGATGGATTATTTTGGGGGCGTCTGGGTTTTGGGTTCTGATTCGGGGGCGGGATCCAATGCTCACCATATTTCTCTGTTGATTCCTCTTGGCTCCGACATAGCCACCGACAATGGAGCCAATCTACGGCGATTCACTTCTGGATTTCCTTCCCGAATTGCTAATGACAAAATGGGTTGGTTGCTCAACCTCGTTTATATATACGCCGTACATATAAATATACACATAACATATAAATATACATACAAAACAAAGTTTTATATAGCAAACATGCAATTATAAATCTCTCCCACATCCACTTGGCAAAGGAGAGGTTTAAAATATATATTTTTTATAATCATCTCCTGGTATTATTCGAAGAAATTGCTAAATATACAAGCTTCTTTTTAAGAAATTATAAGAAGACAACTTAATAAGAATGCCACGTGGCAGTAACATTATATATGTTAAATGTTGGTATCAGTTCTAGTTGAATTCTGGATCGGAGTTAGTAGAGCGAATGAAAATAAAGTTTATATCAGTACGATAGA
Organism: Ficus erecta; assembly: GCA_008635985.1. Classification (NCBI taxonomy): domain Eukaryota; kingdom Viridiplantae; phylum Streptophyta; class Magnoliopsida; order Rosales; family Moraceae; genus Ficus; species Ficus erecta. Next base: position 151,255 of record BKCH01000939.1, on the reverse strand, counting down.
TCAATTTCAATAGTTAATTATTTAAAGACTTTCAAACTCTAAGCCAATAGCCCTAATTAATATGTCCCAAACTTGTTTTATATATATATTTGTCAAGTCCTTCCAAAAAGTATAAAAGGGCCCGAAAAAAAGAAAAAAGATGCATACCCAACATTCTTTAGAAAAAGATGTGTTCCTTTTACTATAAAAAAAGATACATACCCGATATTTATTAGGACAAAAATGTTTTCCTTTTACACAACTTCATATATATACACACACACACCGTATTTATACATATATTAATAACATGCAAAACTATGTTTTATGTAGCAAACATGCAATTATATATATCTCTCCCACATGAAGTTAGCAAAGGAACGGGTCTCGAATTTAAAATATATATATTTTATAATTCTTCTAGCTTGTGATATTATTTTGAAGAAATTGCTAAATAGTAAATACAAGCTTCTTTTTAAAAATTATACTTAATATGAAATCACGTTGGAAGCGTATTAAATATTTTAGATGTTGGGATTGATTTGTGATCGATTCCACTTGAATTCTGGATCGAATGAAAATAAAGCTATATATTTATATAAATAGAGCAAATTTCAATAATTAATAAAGACTTTAAATCTCTAAGCCAATAACCCTAATAATATAGTCCAAACTTGTTATATCTATACATATGTATGCTTTATATACGCACACACATTTTTAATTCTAATTAGATCTCATGAGTTAGTTTATTACCCACGTGAAAACACCCAATATATTTACAAATGAGAAAGAGACATAAAAGCAAACCTTATCGTACATGAAGGATGTATTATTATTATTATTATTTTCGGTTTAATTTTTCTAAGTCACGTTCAATGAAAGTCAAGTTAGATTAATTAATTATGCAACACGAAAAAAAGATAAAGGAAATGATAACAAAGTAGAAAACAAATATATAGAAGATTATGTGTGTGGTTTTGTCTATGAGCTTGCTAATCTAGCAAAATTCCTAATTGGAATATTCTCCATAATTAATTGAATTTCTATAATAAAATAAAGATTTCTTTTCCAATTTGAGGCTGTTTTCTTTATTATTATTTTTTAAAATTTCCTTTATTACTAGAGATCGATTTTACATGTAATTTGTGATTACCGTCTTAATAATAATAAAGACTTATTCCTAGTCTTATTCCTTTTGTTTTCTCTTAAAAGACCAGATCATGTGATCCATTGGAAAACAACTAATGGAACGACTGGAAAATGGCTGCCCTGTCTACTCCACTTTTCTCAGTAGAGCCGACGCTTCTCCTCTCTTTCTTACCAACCAAACACCAACCACACCACCCCACACACCACCAACCCCCCCCCCCCCCCCCCCCCCCCCCCCCCCCCCCCCCCCCAAAAAAAAGGTGAAAAATGAGCATCAAATTGGGTTTTTGAGAAAATTATGGAAAAAGAAAATTTTGTACGTCCCATATCGTTAAAGAAAAAAAAAGAAAGAAAGAAAGAAATTAGTGAAAGGTGAGATATGAGTGAACATGTTTAAACACGTACCTCTATTGTTCTCACTGCTTTATTATATATGATCTATTCCACTAGTACCTCTATGATTGTCAAACAACTAATGATTAATGTATAGAGAAAGTAAATCAACATAAAAGAATTATTTTTTTATGGAACATGATAAATGAATTATTGTTGCGTATAACATATACCTTTCTCAACGAAAAATATATTACTTTTAAGTGGCGAAAAATATTAGTAATGAAAATCTTTGCTAGACCCAATTATATATTATTCTTTACATTATCAATCGTCCTTTGATTCTAGAGTGTACCTGATTTCGTTTGGCAAGCTGATTAGAAGGTGGTTTGAGTTTCTGAGTTTAAAAGTTACTTTTGAAAATGATTGGATGTTTTGTCAGAAAAGTTTCTAGTCTCCACAAGAACTTTCTGTTAAAATAAAATATATATATATATATAACTTCCAAAAAAAAAATTTTTGAATAGACTGCAAAATTTATGTTAAAATTTAAATTAGACATTATAAATTTATTTAAACATTTTGTTATTTATTAGACAATTTTAAAATCATTTTAACTTAAAAGGCTCTTTTAAAAATGCGGTTTGTACATATTTTGTTTCTCTTTTTTCTATTGACTAAAAACAAAAGAAAAAACTCTGCAGGTATAATAATTCTGCTTAATCAGGGTTCTCTCTCTCCCACACACATTCGAATCCACCTATGCCATTTTTTTCAAAGACACTACCAATGCCCTTTAATTAGATTAGAATTTTGCGTTAATAATAGTTTTAGTCACGCTTATAATTATTATTTTTTAAGTACCTCCTAATTGGGTGGTCGCCTTATCAATGGTCATAAAATATTACAACGATATATGTAGAATTAATTATTTTAAGCAAAGACAAATATTAGTATATTCTTAGACGATACTATACCACATGACTGAAAAGTACAATTGTATCTTTATTAAAACAAAAAGTACAATTGTATTTATTACAAAAATCTAGTTGTTTGTTCCCAATAAATGCGTCTTCTGTATTCTGACATTCAAATTTGATGTCTCCCACATGTTTTTGGCATTTTTATTTATTTTTAAATGTTTTTCTAAGTTTTTGACCTTGTGTACCAGAGATGATAAACTAGAAGATAAATTAATGTGACACCAAGCAAAGCTCCAAGCAGCAGCCTGAGAATTAGGAATAATTATTAAGTAAGAAAAAATAAAAAGGATCATGACTCAGTCAGTCACCTAGCTCCTTGATCCAGGAATTAATAAATAAATAATTGAATTTCTTTCTTCAGTCACCTAGCTTTTTGAACCAGGAATTAATAAATAATTAATTGAATTTCTTTTTTTCTTGAATAGTAATTAATTTAATAGAATACGTACCAATTTCATGATGTATGGATATGGCAATATGTAGTTGTTTTCTAGTGTGAGTGAGTTGGCAAAGCAATTCTCATCTTACTGTTTTTCATTTTTAGTCATGTTACAAAAATTAACAAAACATAAGTTTTTTTTATTTTTATTTTTATTTTTATTTTTGCTGTAATATAGATTTGTCACTCTTACTTGCTAAAAAACGAAAACATTCTTAAATTTTAAATCTGAAACTCTTATATTGACCTCTTCACTACTATCCGTTAGTTAGCTCCAAAGGTCATTCTTTTGTTTCATTTATATTGCTGAATAATTCTTGCATCTCAACGTGGTGATTTGAGGACCAAAGTCGGATTTTGTTATCATCCTTACATTACATACAAGGGTGGAGTCAGAAATATGTTTCGGTAGGGGCATACACCAACTTTTATTTTTAGAAAAAATAAATTTTAGTAGAACTATGTGAAATTTTTAATTTTAGCAAGTTTATATGAGAATTTTTAATTTTAGTAGAAAAAATCATAAAGTCTTTTGATTATTTGAGAAACATTATTTAAAGGATAAATTAAAAGATAAAATATCTTAATGAGAAATAAAAAAAATCCACAATATGTAAAAAAGTATAAAAAGCAAAAGGAAAACGAAGAAAAGAAGAAGAAAAAAAAAAGCATTGAAGTATTACCATGAAGCCTATAAAAGTTGAAGAACAAAAATTAATAAGAAAAAAAATAGAAAAGATGTTTCCAATTCTAAAAGAGGTAATGCGTTTTGATTGATACACGTAAATAGTTTTTTTTTTTTTTTTTTAAGACAAATTTGACAAACAAAATTTTAATAGGAATAATTTTTTCAGCAAATTGTGTGAAAAATATTTTAGTGGGATCGTAGTTGAAATTTATTATTTAAAGGGTACATAAAACATTTTGATGGAAATTTTTAAAAAAATACAATAAGGTTTTGATCAAGGGGAACGTGACTATCATACTAGCGTGCGTGTGTGTGTGTGTAATACATATATATATATATATGTGTGTATATGTATGTATATATATATGTATGTATGTATGTATGTATGTATCTTTTTGCTTGTCTTGCTTTATTTTGTCGTTTACATCTCACATGGATACTAAATTACTATTAAAGTAACATGATATGCATGAGGTGCATCATCATACAAGTACAATTATTAGCCAGCATATTATTTTAGGATGATGCAGATGGTTGACAGAACGGGTCCTTCTATTATATATAGGATCTCATAATCATATCGACTTGCTTGTCTTGCTTTATTTTGTCGTTTACATTTCACAAGGATACTAATGAAGTAACATGAATATGCATGAGGTGCATCATCTTACAAGTACAATTATTAGCCAGCATATTATTTTAAGATGGTGCAAACGGGTCCTTCTATTATATATATAGGATCTCATAGTCATATCGACATGTTTTATATATATATATATATATATATATATAATTGATTTAGTTAAAATCATATTAAAATAAAATAATTTATAAGAAAACAATACACTATCCGGAGGATTTTTTTTTTCTTTCTCATTTTATATCGTGATAAAGAAAAGAAAAGCGTATCAAGTTCTATGTTTTTATTTATTTTAACAACTTGATAAATTAAAGTGGTTGATTGTGTTTGGTGGGCATGTGAAATTAAACTCTGTTAGTGTATCTAAATTAAAGTGGTTGATTAAACTCTGTAAGTGTATCTTGTTCATACTACCGCCCAATAGTGAACCAAACAGCACCTAGTGAGTATCTCGTAGTCGTTTCACACAAAGAAATTGTACAAAGCTTCTTCTTTTTTTTTTTTTTTTTTTTTTGCATAACGTTTCAATTATAGATCAGATTATTAAAAAAAAATTGATCCAACATAACAGTCAATACATATCTATATGTAAGGAAAAAATATAGGGGATGTTTAGTGTTTGGGTTGAGTTTGAGTTGAGTTGAAATTTTTAAGTTTGAATAATAAATTTTGTTGACTTTTTAGAAAAGACAAAAAAAAAATTTAGAAAAAACAAAAAACTTTTTCAGAAAAAGACAAAAATTTGAGTTTAAACCTCAAGTTTAAACTTGAGAGCCAAACTCCCCCATAGTTTATATCATAAGCCTACATTTGATGTTCGAGTTTATTTTGAACTTAACTTCCATTTGGTTCGTCGGTTGGAAATGAAAATTTTAAGTTGGAGGTGATTTACTTTTTAAAAACTAGTTATAAATTTTGTTAATTTTTTAGAAAAAGATAAAAACTGAGATGAAAAAGTACAGTTTAGTTGAAGTTAAACTTAAATATCAAACAAAGTTTTAATTGTAATTTACGGTTGGTTTTGTCTTTTTCTAAAAAAAATAAAAAAATATATAAATAACTAATTTTAAAAAGTCAATCAACTTTAATATAAAAATTCAATTCTATTCCATTTTAAACTTAACTCGAACACCAAACACATCTTAAGATTTTCCTTTCTCATTTTTTTTTTTTTGGCAAAAAAAAAAAAAACACTCTTTTTTGGTTGAATATTTTTTTGTAGCTTTTCTATTTGTGAAGATAGGAGATGATGGTTCTGTGGGACCTACAAGCCAAGGTTTTGCATGAGCCAAAATAATGACTTCAACATCTGAATATCCTTACACGCCTCTCCCACTGATTCTTAATTATTTTGACTATTATTTTAACTTGAAGAAAACATTTTTACTTTGGACACTCAGGCTATGTCTGGTGGGAAGGATAGAGAGGAGAAATGATGGAAAGAATTGCAAGGATGAAAAAGATTGTATAAATTCTTTATATTATTTGGTAAGGGAGAATGAGAGTTCAAAGAATAAAGGATAGATATTTGATTAATTACTTTATTATCAATCTCATTATTTTTTAAAAAATATTTTTAAAGGGTAAAATAGTAATTTATATTTGTTTTTGATGGATTTGGTGGATCCTTCTATCATTGAAAGGAGTAATTTATGTGGGCCCGGGTGGATAGCTCATCCCTCCAACTCTCTCTCTCTCCTCTTTTCTCTTCGTCCAAAACAAAGGGATAAACATCTCCTTCATGTCCCTCCCTCCACCCCCTCCCTCCCTCCAACCAAACGGACCCTCAAACTCACTCCTCAATATGCCATGGGTTCTTCAAGGGACCACATCTAACCTTTTTCCTTCAACCTAAGATTTTTTATAAGATTCTTTTGACCTTTTTTTTTTTATAGAATTCTTTTAACCTAATTATGAAACAAAGTACATAGCCTTTTTATTTATTTATTTTGAGATGAAATGATTAGAGCTTTGTACCTTGTAGTGATATCATATATGGAATTACTGCTAAACTATATTTACAACCACTTTTTATTTTTATTTTTTGAGATATTGATTTGTTACATAAATTTTATCATGTATCTTGAAAGAGTGTATATATATTTTTTCAAGACAGATATCTTGACGTTAAATTTTGACTTGAGAGGGGCAAAGAGGTAGGGTTGAAAAATGTAAACACACTCTTGTCAGGTTCGTAAATTACACTTTAAACATTTAAGTTATAAATCATGAAAAGTTTCTTGAATTTATTTATTATTTGTTTTTAATTTGAGGATGGGGAATTCGAATTCTGTACCTTTAGATAGAATCATGTATGATATTACCGTTAGACTATTCTTATAACCACTCTTGAATTTATTTTCATGATATATATGTCTTTGATTTATTAAGAAGGACAAAAATATAGTATGTGTCTTGGATTTTTTAAGACACGTGTAGATTATAGAATAAGATTTTTCCATTTTATATTTTTGAAACTCACAATTCCGATCCTTCTACTTTCAAGATATGGTACATGAACTTTCTACTAGGTTATTAAGACACAAGAGAGATATACTATCAAGGCATAAGAAAAATATTTCAATTTGTACAAAATGATGCTTATGAACTTTTATATCGTTTTAGATTATATGGGACTGTCAACTGTGCATGTTATATGTAAATACTACTTAAGGATCGATAAGAAACATCAAACATTTGAAGACTTAATTAGTTGGAAGGAAAAATAAATTAATCCAAAAGCTTCATTAGGCAATATAATTTAATAAATTAATCTGAGCTTTATATATATAAGATGATTACAAGCTAACGATAATTTCACACATTGACTTAATTATAATACGTAGAGTTCGAATTCTTATCCAAATTTAAAGTTAGTTAACACATACTGCGTAGCTTATTAAGTGAGGTCATGTGATCTTTTTTTGTTAATTTTTTTCTTTTCTTTTTTTATTTTTAAAATAGTGGGGTTTTTTTTTAAAAAAATTTAATATAGTGGGTATGTATATAAATTAGTCTTGGCATCCCTTAAATATTTTAGAGTGATTTAATTTACACCTACAGAATTGATAAATATCCCCACAAAGTGAAAGATTTTGTATTTTTTACAAGAAAATTACCTTAAAACCATTAAAAATGCTCATACCCCATATACTTATAAATGAAAATATTTTTTATAAAATAATTAAAAAACATACACCACATTAACCATAAATTAAAACAATATTTTAAAAAAAAAATTCTAAGAAATTGTTCTAAACTCTAAACTGTTCTTCATCAATTTCTTTTCTTAAGAAATTTTTATAACTACATGAAAAATTTCAATAGAGGATTCAAGTGAAATCAAAATAAAAGAAAGATGTCTCTTGAAGAGCCAATAACAATTGAAATATGTATTTTTAATTTTTTAATTCATTAGTATTATGTGTTTTTTTATCTTTTCTTTTAGTATTTGAAAATGATTCTCCGTGATTTTTTTATATGATTATTCTTTCTATTTATTTTTTCTTGCTATGTTCGTTCACATGATTCTATATTAATGTATTTTTTTAATGCAATATAACATTCATTGATGTTTTATTTAAACATTACTTGAGTTTTTCTTCTTTACTATTTCCTCTCCTTTTTTTTAGAGATACTTTATGTTTTCTTTTTGATAATGAAAATATATCTTTTTTTTCTTATTTAGATTTGTTAATTTATTTTTAACAAAATAAATTAAATTTAAAATAAAAATGGGTGTATGAGAAAGTTAAATGTGATATTATAAAAAAAGTATCTATAAAAGGATAGATTTATTATGTTTATATTAGGAAACATTTATTAGGTGTGGATATTTATCAATATTATGAATGTAAAATATAACCACTCATACTTTATTAGGCAAGCAATTTGGATTTTAAGATAAAAAAAAATAGTTTTATTAAAAAATATAATATTAGTGGGCCTGATAGTTTGATAGAAAATTTTTTTTGACCCCTATCAATAAATCTTGACTCCATCACTGTTGATAATAATTGTTCACTAAACATCAATATTATATATATTTTATGATGTATATTTTTCTTTTTTCGTTTTGATATTTCGAAGATGGCTAGAGAATGACTGCGATTGGACTTCGGATAAAAGTTGGGCAACTAAAAGTGCATGAAATGAGTATTGCTTCCATCTTATACATACAAAACAATAATAAACAGTAACGATAATCACTCTAATTTTCTCTCTCTTATTTTCTCCCTTGTGTGCTAGGATTTGTGCCGTTACTATTTCTCCCTTGAGGCCGGAGCCCAGTGCCGTCTCTTGATTGATCACAAGACTACCGGTCCTAAGGAAGATACTTTGGACTCCATGATTATGATTTTGATTGGATGGATGACTTCATGGTGGGATGCGATGCGTTTTTGTCTCTTTGGTCGTGTTTGTTGGCTTGTCACCAGAGTTATTATCCATGGTGTTTGGGATTTTTCTCATTTTTATCATAGTTATTTGTTTAAAATAAAGACAATGGTATTTTTGCCTTGTGTTTTGTTGGTATGTTTTTACGCTTATTTTGTAATAACAGAGGTGGTCTTCCCACACTCTCTTATAGTTTGGGTGTCCAATCCACTAGAATTAATTCTATGTGGTGTTGGGGGTGATCTTTTTGCTATAGGTCTCTCGTTCCTGATTGATCAAATTTTTCCATTGATTATAGTGGTATTGTTGAAATAGTCATATGTGTGCTTGATGATTGATGTGCCTTTTCAATTTCCTACTGTTGGATTTCAGTGCACGTTTTATCCCCTTGTGCGTTTCATCAGAATTTGCTGGTGGAACGGATTTGTAATTGATGTTAAGTTTTCTTATGTTACAAGGTCATTCAAAATATTTATGTTTGTATTTTATTAATTTGAAATATAATTATCCTTTTCAAAAAAAAATGCAAAACAATAAAATAATATATATAATTTATTTTAAGTCTTATCAAATATCTATCTGGACTTTGGAAGAGGGTATAAATTTATATCAAGGACTGTAAAACTTTCAATTTTGATTTCTCAAAAAAAAAAAAAAAAAATCAGTTTTCATTAATACAATGACGTAAGTTCTCTCAAAGAAAAGTGGAAAAAAAAAGAAAAAAAATAAAAAAAAAACACATAAAACAAAGAAAAAGTAACATTTTGTCTTTAAAAAAAAAAACCAAAGATTTTTTCATCCCTTTTTTGTTTTGTTTTGTTTTGGAGGACATTTTTATTGCTCTTGTTGAGATTGAATGTTGACATTTTTATGAGGTGAATTTGTTTATGTTTAAAATGTCCTGTATTTGATGAGATTCAAAATGAAAATATAGCATATTTCTGAATAAACTTAAAATACAAGCAAGCACGGAGCTATACGAGGACAACGTATTCCCTCTCAATTTTTCATATTTTATATTTAACTTACATATTTACTTAATTTTCAAATGTGCCCCCATCAAAAAAAATTTCTCAAATGTGTCTCTATTGAAATAAAGCTATGTTCCCTTTCAAAAAAAAAAAAAAAAAAAAAGGTAGAAGAAGCTATGTAACTGCTTTTCTTATCCTTGCCACTATTTTTTTTTTTTGCTAAATAATCTTAGTTGTTATTTATTCTTTTTATACTTTCTTTCTTTACATTTTTATAGAAAGCTTTGAAGAAAAAAAATTTGTTAATGCCTATAGAAAAAAAAAAAAAAACAATAGTGAGAAATTAAAAAAAATACATTAATTAATATTTTTGTTAAAATAAAATCCTATCTTCGTCTTATAGGTATATAAATTTCTCTAAACTAATATTCTAGCCAAGGAAAATATATGGGAAATGTATTTTTACTATTACTTGAATATATATATATATATATATATATTAAATAAAAGAAAAAGAAAAGGGGAATTAGTATAGTTATTTTTTCCTTATTAAGTCATTGTTATTGAGATTAAGATACTATATAGCATGCAGTGTTTTACATGCCACTTTTCTTGTTTTCATTTTAGTAATTGATTTTTTTTTTTTTTTTTTTTTGTTTTGTTTTGTTTTGTTTTGTTTTTTTTTTTTTTTTTTTTTTTTAACAATTATAGCTATGTGAATATGGTTGACCAAACGTGTTTAATAAGGTCCCAAAAAAAAAAAAAAAAAAAAGGCATTTCAAACAAGGTTACAGTGGGCCAAGTGTCTGCATCAATCAATTGCGTCACATGGGCACGCTTTGAAAAGTAAACATATAAACATAATGAACTTCCAAAGGCTGTAATACATATTTATTTTCCACAAAGTAGTATATACTAGTTTGTAATATATTAAAGTTATTTCATTTCCAAAAACATTTATAATTGGTTTATAGCCTTGAAGTAATTGTCCACAATCAACGAATTGAAGAGCTATGAAATTCTATTATTATCTTTTTTTTTTATTTGATGATATCATGATCAAATTGGACCAAAGTGGCTATATCATCAAAATAATTAGTAACAAAAATTTTGAAGATTAATATACATCTTTTTTTTTTTGGTTGAGTTTGAAAATTAAAATTGACTATATTAATTGGTAGGAAGAAGCAGGGAGGTATATGACGAGTTCCACATCAGCAAGTGATTTATAAGTGTCACGAGCTCTCTTTCAATCAGTAATTGTCCAAAAATTGTAACTTAGTGGAGTCCATTTTATGGGTTCACTAAGTTCATCTTTCTGAAAGCTCTTGTGGTTGACATGCCTCATGAGATATGTTGTACTTGCTTGTGTGTATTAAAAAATAAAAAATAAAGGGTGAAATCATAATTGATCATCATGATTTTAATGTAGGCGTTTTATCTCCATTTCCTTACTTTGCCCGTCACTTCCACCAAACACAAATATTTATTTATTTATTTATTTATTTATTTTTGGCTACAAACAAAAATATGTAATTTTTTTTGCTAAGAACACAAATATGTAATTAGATTGTATTTGCTAAACACACAATTTCACATTGGTCGATTGCCATGTGACAAAATTTGTTCTTTGGCTATATTTGGTTGACACCAACTTCTATTGTCTTGATTTTAATTACTATTGTTGGAATTTTGTTTCTTATATATAGTGACAACTATATATCTCAATACTTTGGAAGGAATTGCCAATAGAAAAGAGAATTATGGGGGGGAAAAAAAAAAAGAATCTAATACGTACGATGACTTTATGAATGTAGTCCAAGCATTAAAAATGAGGGTCCAACTCTGTGTTTGTCATTATTATCCAACGATCATACATCTTTCTCATTCATGACAGAGACATCAATTTTATTATCAAATTTTTATTTTTATTAATTGATATATTGAACATTTTATTTGATAATTACAATATTATAAATTTTAAATTAATATAGAATTAAAAATGTACTTTTACAAGTTCTGAAATTTAATAACTATGGCACAAATTAAGTAGATATAGAATTTGAAGTAACATAATGTATTAAAGCACAAAATAAATTTAACATATAAAATATGTCATTTTCATTTTAATTCTATCAAATATAATAAAAATTAGCATATATTAAAAATGGTCCAAAACTCAAACAAAATTGTGACCGTCGTAGTTCATAATCATAATGGATACGTACTTGAGTTTGTAATCTGTTGTCAATTACGTGGCATGATGGATAAATAGTAAATACTAGAGTTTAATCATGGTGATAAGCACACATTTGTGTGACCAATGATTATTAAGAAACGCATTAATAATTATTAATGAACTTTACTTGCAATATTATTGGGTGATTGAATATGAACCTGTAACATTAAAAAAAAAAAAAAAAAAAAAAGAGGGAGAGAATTTTATATATTCGTGATCTTGTTTAGTAATGCAATAATTTATTTTTATTACCTTAATATAAGTGACTCAAACCCTATACTTTATAATTACGTGAATCTTAATACAAATTCTATACTTTTTAATCATGTGAATCTATCATTTCAAAATATATGATATATACACTTTTTAATAAAAGCAAACTGTGTTACGTACAAACTTAGGAAAATTAGCCTATGTGGTCCAGTAATTGACAATTACTGATTGATTAAATTAATAAATGTGATCAATTACTGATTGATTATTTAAGAAAATTGTTTGACTGTTTTAGAAAAAATGACATTTTAACTAATTTTAAAAAACTTCAGTTATTTGTTAAAAAAATCTTCTTAAAAAAATGCTATTTAGCTATAAAGAGTGACTTAGCAAAATCACTCAAACACTTTTTTTATTTTGCTAAATAGTCTTCCAAAAAAATTTTATTAGTAAAATGACTTCGAAAGAGCAGGATCAATCATGGTTTTTCCTATGTTAAAATGAAAGAATGTTATTTTGCTAATTTCAATTTTTGAGGCTATCATTTTGGTAAATATTCCAGCTATAAATCCCGAAAACTTAAATAGCCTTTAAAAAAAAGAACAATATTAAGAGACCCCAATACTATTCTCAATTTTTAAATAACAACTTACGTGATATATGAGTTATTATTTTTTAATTAGTAAGTCTTTCAATAACTGTTACATCAATAAAATTAAAAGATCAGGGGATGTTTGGAGACGGTGTTTTACTATCTACAGTAAACATAATCTTTAAAACTTCATGAATTTGTTATTTCAAGTCGAAATGAGATGATTTCTTTTAAAATTACATATAATTTCAAAAAAAAAACAAAATTAGAACTATATTGGTTTCTTTTTTTTTTTTTTTTTTTTTTTTTTTTTTTCCAAAACACCTTTGAAAGAACTATATTTTTTCACTCCAAACGGTTTTTTTTTTTTTTCAACTAGACATATTTTCAAATCTCAACTCAATGTCGATCAAAATATTTTTAAAACTCCGTATCCAATTGTTCCCCATCCTGTTTGGCGTATGAGTTTAAACTCATCACCATCAACTCAATTTTTGTCTTTTTCCCCAAAAGTTTTTTGTCTTTTCTGAAAAAGTCAACAAAAATCACTATTTAAACTTACAAATCTTAACTAAAACTTACACACCAAACACCATAATATTAGAATTCAAGAATTAAGGTTAGAGTTGAAATTGTAAAACTACTAAAAAAAAAAAGTTTAACAAGCCTGAAAAAACAAAAAACAAAAAATAATGAAAGAAATAAGAATAAAAAACACGTATGATTGATTTTCTTTCTTTTTTTTTTTTTTTTTATTTCTAATCCACGTGGGACTGAGTTGGACACCAGTCTGAATAATGATCACACGTCAAAAAAATGAATATCCAAATTCATTCACACTTTCTCTCTCTAAAATCTCAATGTTTCTCTCTCCTCCATTAACGGGACATGAACAACAATTGTGTGAAATTACAAATATGCCCCACTCTCGTCTATCCTCCCAGTCCCAGCTAACATATATCTATATATATCTCTTTTAAGCTTCCTAAACCTCTATAATTACGAACGCTCACCCGAGAGAGAGAGTATTTAACTCCTTTTCTCTTGCTGTTCTTCAAAAGTTAGTTAGTTAGTTTGTTTTCCAGCAAAATTTAATTAATTTTTCTCAGCCATTTTCTATCCGATATATATTCCTTTCCTAAAAGGAAACGTACTCTTTCCAGGTCTTCTTCTATTAAATTACCTTTCTCGGGAAAATAATAATAATAATAATAACGCAGTTTTCTCTTCTCTCTCTTTCTCTCAACTTTTCCCGGGAAAATTCCAGCAAGAGCTTCGAGTCTTTGATTCTTCCTCTCGCAGTCTCCGCAGTAGTCTTTGGTGTGATTCGTCGTTGTTCAGTTTGTTTTTAGTCTGAATTTTGGCTTGCGTAGAAGGGGGGGGGGGGGGGGGGGGGGGGAAATCCCGAGGAAAACTGATTGTTATTGGAAAGTGAAATCGGATTCGGAATATGGACGTGATCGGAGCAAGACGGCGAGGTCGGAGATCGACGTCGATGGTGCTCTTGAACATTTTGTTAGCTTTCGTGTTCGTCTCGGCGGAGAGAGGTCTCAAATCGGAACTTTCGAGGCTCAACGGAACAGAGGCATCTGAATCCAGTTTCCTTCGCAAAGCTGCGAATTTCTTGTGGCAATCGGATGCATCGGGTTACCAACACGTTTGGCCGGTAAAATAAATAAATAAATTACCTCTTTATTTTTTCTCATTTTGTTTTCTGATTTTTGATCTTTGTTTGTTTTTTTAAAATTATTCTTTGGCCTTTTTTTGCTTGAATTTGTTATCATTTTGTTTAGAGAGAGAGAATTTATCTAAATAAATTTTTGTTATGTCGTGGAGTTAAGAAATTGATTGATGTGTTGTGTTGTGAGTTATGGCGATGGGACTGGAATTACGAATCTTTTTAAGCTGTGTTTGGGTAAATTCTGAAACTTTGGCCAAAAAAAAATAAAATCAGAAGAGAAGATAAGAAGTTTGTGCTGTGCAATTCTCTGTGCGATAATCAATATAGATATGTTGTCCTTTTTGCCATAAACAGTTGGGATTGTGACTTTTTGGTCATGATATTGAAACATGGATTATTGTAAAATTTTCTTTACAGGACATGAAGTTTGGGTGGCAAATTGTTCTGGGCAGTATAATTGGATTCTTTGGAGCGTCATTTGGGAGTGTGGGTGGTGTCGGCGGTGGTGGGATTTTTGTTCCTATGCTTAGCTTGATTATTGGGTTTGATGCAAAGTCTGCGACTGCAATATCTAAATGTAAGAATAAATGATTTTTCTGAGATGGTAATCGTCTGTGTAAAAGTTTGGATCTTGAACTGTTTAGAAATCACTCTGTAGATTGCATGGAATTCGGATCTTGTTGACTTCTTGGATGGGGAAGTTCAAACTATTGTAGCGGTCTAGTGGAGTTTAATAACCCCAAAGTAATCTTAGACACTGTTTTCAATGGACGACTCATTATAATAAAGAGTTTTTAAGCCACTTGACTTTTTGTAAGATAAAAAGTTTGTTGGACCTTTTCATTTCTGGGCATGATCGAGTTTTAGTTCCAACTAAATTTCAGGGGCAGTTTGTATAGCTGCTACTTAGACAAATGTACAGGAGATTTCTACGGTAGGAAAAATTCCCCCCCCCCCCCCCCCCCCCCCCTTACTACGGTAAGAACTGTAATTTTGACTCTTGGATGAACTTTTCAGCATCTAACAATATAAGCAATTTTGTATTGTGTGCTGTAAATTTTTAACATAGACACTTGTAGATTAGACTATTGAAAAATTACTCCACTGATTAAAATTACAGTTTCTATCGGTAGTGATAAGGGACAGTTCCTAGAATAGAAACTCCTCTCGAAGTAAAGAATTTTACGGGAGGATTTTATGTTATTTGGAAAACTTACGAGGTAGTCATGCAATATTTTCTTGTCAGGTATGATAATGGGTGCAGCTGTGTCCACTGTATACTATAACCTTAAGCTAAGACATCCCACGCTTGAAATGCCCATTATTGATTATGATTTGGCATTGCTAATACAACCAATGCTCATGCTGGGAATTAGCATTGGAGTGGCATTCAATGTGCTATTTGCCGATTGGATGGTTACTGTATTGCTTATTGTTCTATTCATAGGTAAAGACAGATTGATTTGCTGTTCTCCTTGTACGACCTTCTGTTATAGTAGCCGAATTCACTGATTGAGTTAATTTGCAGGAACATCGAGCAAAGCATTTTTTAAGGGCGTTGAAACATGGAAAAAGGAAACTATAATGAAGAAGGTAGTAAAATAAGTGTTATGTCCTTTGGTTTCTTGTATAGAAAATGAATTCAGTAGCCTTTTTGCTAGAAATCAAAAGTTTTGTTTCATCCGTTATTAGCATATTGACCAAATTTTGCTAACTTTTGAATCAAATTGTAGGAGGCTGCCAAGCGTCTGGAATCAGAAGGTGAGTTGATTTGTATTTACTATAGTGAATAATCAAGAGATCACCAAGTATTCCTTTCTCTCATTACTTGTTGGGGAATGTCTACTTAGAAACCGTCACTTTTTACCACCGGTAAGAACTGAATTAAAACCGTTGGATTAATTTTTTAACGGTCAGATTCATGAGTGTCCACGTTAAAACTTTACAACGTGCTTCAAAGAACTGCTCTAGTTTTAGATTAGGCCATTGAAAATTAATTTAATGGTTGAAACAATAGTTCCTACTGATGATGAAAAAGGGGATTCATAATGTAGAAATCCTCTTGATTATTGACATTAGCCCATTTTCGTGTCTTGGTTTTTCACAAGAAACATCCTTTTATGGACAAATGATATCAATTTCTGGTCTTGTCAAACAGGAATTAATGGTGGGGATGCGGAATACAAGTCTCTTCCTGCTGGGCCAAGCAATAACTCAGATGAAAACGACAAGGAACCCGAGGTAAGTGTTATAGTACTCTTCTCAAAAAATATAACCCTCCTAAAAGAATGGTGAAAGCTAAATCGATCAAACCTTTCAGGTCACAATTCTTGAGAATGTGTATTGGAAGGAGCTTGGACTTCTAGTTTTTGTCTGGGTTGCATTCCTTGGACTGCAAATTTCGAAGGTAATACTTCTCCATTACTTTGCTAGACGTGCAATTTCGATTGATTGTAAAAAAAATGTGAAGCTAATTGGTGTATAACTCTACCATGTTACCTACAGAGTCAGACAACTACTTGTTCTACAATATACTGGGTATTGGAGTTGATGCAGGTATTTTCCAATTAACCAGTGTAATTGTCACTTGCTTCTCGTTTTAACGAAATCACAATTTTACACTGTCACGAGCGCATTGTTCTCGGGGTACCATATAAGGTTTTGGAATCTCTATGAAAAACGGTTTTTAAATGTTCTACAGGTCCCGGTTTCCGTCGGAGTATCAATGTTTGAGGCAATAAGTTTGTACAAGGGACGGAGAGTAATTGCATCAAAGGGAGCGGATGGCAAAAATTTCAAAGTGCACCAGCTGGTTCTTTATTGCGCTTGTGGGGTTCTTGCTGGAGTAGTTGGTGGGTTACTTGGACTTGGGGGAGGGTTCATCATGGGTCCAATGTTTCTCGAAATGGGAGTCCCCCCACAGGTGAGTTGTTGAGAATTAATTGGTATTTGTTTTCTTTATACCCACAGTACTATTACCGATGTATGCAAGCTAGAAACATGATCTGAGTTTGGTATGGTGGAGACGTTTTTAACGCGTGGGAAATTTAAGAAGGTAGATAAGAAAGAGAGAGAGAGAGAGAGAGAGAATTTAGGAGGAAGGGGGAATGATGGAGAGAAAATATTTATATTCAATTTAACATCAAGATCTAGAGTGAAGAATACAAAGACTTGGCTGTTTTTATACCCTTAAAACCAAACAATAAGATAAGCATAACCCAAATTATCAAATAACTTTTAGTAAATCCTGAATAATCCTAATAGGTATATATAATCATAAATTCAAATATCTTCTGATCCCTGTTCAAATATCTCTGTTCTTATCGTGTTCTCATCAACGTCACTCCACAGTTAATTACACGAGAATTAGGCCAGTGAATCAGTTTGGTCCTTAACTTGGATAACTTCTGCGCAGGTATCAAGTGCCACGGCCACCTTTGCAATGACCTTCTCCTCATCTATGTCTGTTGTAGAGTACTACCTTCTTAAACGTTTTCCAGTTCCTTACGGTTAGTGCCCTTTCGCAATGTCTATTTATCGTTTCAGAAATTCTAATATAAAGGCACTTTGGCTTTCTTAATTTTTTTGAAAACTTTCTATGCTAACAAGTTTCATAATTCATTTGCAGCCGTTTACTTTGTTGGTGTGGCTACTATTGCGGCCTTCATTGGACAGCATGTAGTCAGAAGGCTAATTATTTTATTCGGACGGGCATCATTAATCATCTTCATTCTCGCTTTTACGATATTTGTCAGTGCAATCTCACTAGGTGAGCAATATAACACAACTTGTTATCATGTTTGGTGAAATATATATATATATATATATGTTCATTGCTCTTTGAATTTTAAAGGTAGAATTACAAGACATCCCAATATTTCAGGATGAATATGCGTCTTATATTTCAGCCATTAGATGTTGAAAAAAATGAAAAAATAAAAACAATATGAACGTTTAATTGTTTTAAAACCTCATCCAACAGCTTTAAAAATGGGAAAGCAAACACACCGCCATACTCGAAATTTTATAAGGGCTCAGTCCATGAATCCTAATGAAACCTTGCCTCTCTCTCTTTGTTAGGCGGGGTGGGCATATCAAACATGATTGGCAAGATCGAACGGCACGAATACATGGGCTTTGATAACCTCTGCAAGTACGAAGGGTAGTGTTTTTCGTTTTGTTTTTAATTTCTCACAAGATTTGTTGCAGCATCTCTCAAGAATATGCAAAAAGGTACCTTGTGCTTCTTTACCAAATTCTTGGTCAACAGGGAATTCTAGCGCCGAGCATTGTTCTTTCAATTCCTTAAGTTAGTCATCCAATTGTTTTTGTTTTTGTTTTCTCAATAACTAGTCTTTTATATTTGAAATTTTGGGTGTAAGAACTTTGCCTAGATTACAGATGAGGAGATACACAATGTTTCAACCTGTGTGTCTTCTCTTTTTCAAGTTTTCTTTTGCAATCTTATCAGCAACCATTACCTCATTGGACAACGACAAGACGTTGATATATTTCAATTATTTTAGTCCATTAAATGAGAGACCAACATCAGCCATGCACTTTTTATTTTTTTATTTTTTTTTAAACACTTAAATTATGTTTGGTGTGTAAGTTTGAGTTAAGATTTTTAAGTTTAAATAGTAAATTATGTTGACTTTTCAGAAAATACAAAAAACTTTTTGAGAAAAAGACAAAAACTTTTGGAAAAAAAGACAAAAAAAAAGTTTGAAAATGTTAGTTTGGACTAAGTTTCCAAACATGCCCTTATAACTATAAGAAAAAAAAAAAAAAAAAAAAAAAAAAAAAAAAGAAGAAGAAGAAAGAGTAGTATAATCCACGGGTAGATCGATGACAAAGCCTTTATGATGTGCGGCTTTTGAACACCTAAACCTCATCATGCTTCGTGTTCCTTTCTTACAGTGAATTTTGGTTCGAAATTTAATCAATGATTTGAAATGACAAAGGATAGATTTGTCATGTTAATTAACATTAAGGGCCTGAATGGGGTTAACTTTTGGAGATGGTGTTTTGTAGATTGGAGATGATTTGAGTTTTGAAAATGACGTTTAATGAAAATGAACTGTTTGGAGTGAAAAAATGTAAAAACGTAAATGTGTTTCGAAAAAAATTAGTAATATGTATCTTGTTTTATTTCTCTCAAAATTTTGTGTCATTTGAATAAAAAAAATCATCTCATTTTAACATAAAATAATTTAATTATAGATTTTTAATATTTAAGTTTTTTAAAAATATTTAGAAAAATAAAGAATAAAACCGGAGGAAAATGATCAAAATTTTTTTTTTGAAAACATTGTATTCAAATATAGACCCCAAACAGATCATATGAAGTAGATATCTACTCATATAACAGGTGATAACTTATCAGTTACATGAACAAAGTTAAAAAAGAAAAAAAAAAAAAAAAAGTTGGATTCTATAACACTACTTATATAATAACACCGATATATCTACCATATATCTCATTTTAGCCACCATTGTCGCTCTTCCTAGTGCCTACCACTGAACAACAATGGTGGGACTCATATTGATCAACACCAGAAGATGGATGATCCGGTTGGTCATGAGTCTCAAGTTTTGATACAATGAAAAAAAAAAAAAAAAAAAAAACCTTGCTATCTAAAATTTGTTTTGGATTTTAGTTGAACTTTGAGGTGCGTGGTCCAAGGTGTGCCAGTTGTTGTATTTTAATTAATATATTTAGGGGGTGTTTGGTGTGTAAGTTTAAGTTAAGATTTGTAAGTTTAAATAATAAATTTTTTTAAATTTTTAAAAAAGATAAACATCTTTTTGAGAAAAAAAGATAAAAAACATGATGAAAAAAATACAATTTAATTTAAACAGAGTTTTTTACTAAACAAGACCTTAGTACAAACCCTCTTGTCTTCCCTTGTCATTGTCTCTGATTTGAGGGTCCACTTTGATATTTTTTTAATTTTTAATTTTCTGTTAATTTATCCTGTGTTTTTTTTTTTTCTTTTTCTTATTTGGAGTGTTGCAACTTACACGCAAGTTAAACCACGGTGACGTCGCGACAATGGAGTTCCTTTTTAGAATCTTCACTTCTAATATATCAAGGTTTGAATTTACACGTTAAACCAAGACATGACATGTCAAGGTATCACTGATTTATTTCCTTGGATTTACCGAAAGAAATGACCATCAGTCTCCATAAAAGAGATCGGAATAGAAAATTGTCGGTACGAGAAGAAAAAAATAAACAATAAAAATAATATTGTCGGTAGAATGCAATAAAGGAGACAATATATATATATATATAATCCTTTCTATAAATTTTATTGGAAAACTCTATCTAATATTATTAAGGACCTGTTTGGTGTGTAAGTTTGAGTTAAGATTTTTAAGTTTAAATAGTAAATAGTGTTGACTTTTTAGAAAAGACAAAAATTTTTTTGAGAAAAAGATAAAAACTTTTAAGAAAAAAGACAAAAAAAGTTTGAAAATGTTAGTTTGGACTAACATATCAAACATGTCCTAAAATCTAATCTAATAAATGAGATATTAAAAGTGTATAATAATAAAAATAAGTCATAATTTATAAGCTCATAAAAAACAAATAAAAAATTAAACTCCTTAAAAAAATTAAAACTATAAAAGGCCGATGGTGCGGGCTTGAACTTGGTTGCTAAGGGGTGGAAGCTCACCGGGGGGGTTGGTGGGTGCCCAAAGGTAGCGTGGCTGGCAATTTCTACGTGTGCCAATTTCATAGGGGGGGGGGGGGGGGGGGGGGGGGGGGGGGGGGATTTTGTAGGTGGGGGATCAGTGGGGTGAGGAGGACTCCTCGCTTGGATCCAAGAGCGCGATGGGGGGGGGGGTGGCCGCTGGTGGGCTCATCGCCGGGGGAGAGGGGTTCGCTGTTGGGGGAGGTCGGCAGCGATGGTGGAAGGTCAACCGGGGGGTGGGGGGTTTCCGTGAAAAGGTTGGGTTTTATTTTATTTATTTTTTTTGTTTTGAAATTTTTTTAATATCTTAGTTTATAATAGTTAGAATTAAGATGTATTATAATTATTATAGACAAGCATGATCTCAGCCATTGAAGTATATTAAATGATTTATAAAATGAACTTTTTCAATAATGTATATAAATAGAGTTGTATGACAATCTTTACCACTAATTGATTAAAGTAACTTTTTTTTTTTGATAATTGATTTTTTTTTTGTAGAAAAGGATTCAATAATTGATTAATGAAATTGAATCACGTGCTCATCATCTCAAGCGATGACCAAAGGGACGACTTTTCTTGTCATGTACGTCATTACGTGCACCTTTTAATTTTCTTTTCCCCAATAGAGCTTTTTATGAATGGGAAAGTATATGGTAGAGACTCTCCTAAATGACTCTATCGATAGAGTTTTTTTTTTTAATTTTAGATTTAAATCAAACGGTTGACATATCTGAGGTGTATCATATTATCATACACCTTATCTTATTTAAATTTTTTCACCCTAAGTCTTCTCCATCACCGGTGACCTTCCTGCCGGATTACAAGTTAAGAAAACGTTATCTTTCTTATCAAAGTTAAGAAAGCGTTAGCTCATGCACCAATTCTTTAGTCACAACAAATAAATCTTTTTTTTTTTTTTTTCATTTTTCTTATTATTTTATATGCCCTGTCCATGTCAAAGAAGTAAATAAGGTTGCGTATTAAGTAATAATTTTATATTCAGATATTATATTTAAAAGAAAAGAAAAGAAAAGAAAGATATAGGAAAACATATCAGATATCAACAAAGAAAAATCCTTCCCGTTCCCAAAAAAAAAAAAAAACCCCTTAAAACATTTGACACCTGTGCATCCTTGATTGTCACGTGGTTTTAAATGCTAGTTTACTCATATCACGTGGCAGTGGATAAGATATTCATAAATATTCACCAAAAAAATATATCCAACATGTCCGATATTTCATTTTCAGTATTTCACGTTCCTGGGATGTGTTTTAAACTATAATTTTATTGGGAGTAAGAAGTAAATAACAGAATGAAGTAAATAATTAAATAAATAAATATTTTTAAAATAATAAGAGTAAGTAGCCTTAAATAAAAAATTTATTATGTTATTAATCTTTTTACTATTTACTTAGTTAATTATATATTTACCTAATTAATTTTTTTTATTTATTTAGTAAATTTACTATTTGCTTCAAATATTATAAAGCCTTATTATAAATTTACTTTAATTATTTTTGTGAAAATATTATATACTATCATTCACTTAGAAATCTTCATAGGTATTTCGCTCAATAATTGAAACGCTTTCTTTTACTGTAACTAAATGGCAGGCGGAATAATTAATGATGCATTTCTTTCTTCTTCTCTTGAGATGAGTTCAAGGCATCTTGCTTCATAGCATCAGTCAAAGATCCTTGCAAGTATGTTACTAGACCGTTAGACTTGTGATGTGACATGAATGAAACTATATTTATGAGTCAGGTTTTTAACGTTTTCATTAGCGAACCTCTGGATTTCTGCTATACATAAAAGGAATGAGGGTTAACATTAACAATGTCCCTTTCCGTTTAAGGAAAAAAAAAAAAGGACAATTTGACCTAAAATGTAAATAATTAATTTTCTAGTTTTAGATAAAAGAAAAATTTACTAGATACAAGCTTGTGAGGAAGGATCCCATAGTACTCTAGACTCTGTAGCATCTATTTCAACCAATTTCTTTATTCAGCTTAAAAACCTCACATCTCTCTTTAACAGGCAGACAAATATCTAGAGAGAGAGAGAGAGAGAGTTTTCTTGGTTGATCTGATGGCCAAAGTCGGATCAAGAATAAGATTATCAATATTATTGGTTTTTTTTCAATTGTTTGTCATCTTTTGTGCTTGTTTCAGCTCAGATAACAAGCATGAACAAACAACAACAGAATAACAACATGTCTGAAGATCATGTTGCCAAAGCTACCAATTTTTTATGGCAATCTGTTCAGCCCGATGATCAGCATGTTTGGCCTGTAAGTACATATATTGTTTTGATCCAGTTTGTATATATATTTTGAAATTTCAAAAACTGAAACTATATAAGCTTCTCTATAAAAAAGGAGAGTTTGCGATAGAGTCTTATTCAAAGACACTAATTGTAGTTATCTATCTAATAGCTGTTAAGTGATATCCACTTGAGATGGAGTTTTTTATTCGAGGTGAGAAGCAGCCTTTTTTTTTTTCGTATTTTTGGTCGGAAGAATCACGATTCTCCTTCCATGGCGGCCAACTTTGCCGAGAAGCGAGAGCCTCTCCTCTCCGTCAAAGGGCTACTCCGAGCTCGCCAGCTTCGTCCCCTGCGACTTCGAAGAGGAAAACCAAGTCTGTTATTGTTCCAGTAGATTCTTCTTGTTCCGATCGATCTCCGATGGCCTCGTCCAGTGGTCTTGGACGGCTCAGGAAGTCGCCTTCAAGCCCTGGCAGATGGGCCGCTCCAATTATCCACTCAGGAAGTTGCGGGAAGTTGCTTCTATCAACCTTCGAACACCCCCAACCGGAAAAAAATGACAAAGACAATGGCGACCTTCGAATTGTGAGATCTGGCGGCGGCGGCGAGGCATTGGCAGGAGAAGCGGCCACGCTACAAAGCTCATTTTAGATCTTTATCTTCTTCACGCGACGCTGTCGGAAAATCCGGTTGGATCTGGTTTGGAGATAAAGTCGTCTATAGGAATGTTCATGGGTCTTTGCAAACCTCTCGGGTTTGCTGTCGAAGCCCTACTTCGGCGATAGAGCAATGGCTGTCGTGGGGGAATGGGAGTTCAGAGATTTTTTTCCCCCCCTACAAATTTTAATTTGTTTTTGCACCCTGCGTGCCAATAGTTGCTTAATTTATTATGTATTTTCAATATACCAACCAATTGATTAAATATAGATGACCTAAAAATAATAACTACGAATAATATCTCTAAAAGAGATTATATCACAGCGTCTCCCCTATAAAAATATGTCTTTATAGTACTTGGTTTCTTAATCATGAGAATTATTTATTAGGTTTTGTTCGGTGATTTTCGCAAGTGCACGAGCCGGTTCAAGTAATAAAGTGATGAAAAGATATCGTTCCCAACGAGGACTATATATTACTAATTACCGAATTACTTTAATCCCAATTCTATTTGAACAATAATTTTACGAGATGCAATAAAATAAAAACAATTTAAAATAAACACAACGCACGAATTTAGCAAGGAGAAATTTAATATATTAGGATATCTAGAGTTTCCGAATTCACCGGATTAATCATGCTCAAAATATCAAATTTAATCACTCAACGCTTATTCCTATGCTGATGACAAATTTCCCTAATGTAATCACTAATCTTTCTCAAGCATTAGCAAATTATCACAACAAGCCAGTTTTCACCTCTCGGTCTCAAACTCCAAATCTATCATGATTTATTAAGAACAAGAAATTCATAGTATCACACAAGCCTCATAGATATCTATATCCTATGACAATCTCATGGTATTTAATCAAAGTCTAATCCAACTATCACTTCTCAGTCTCAAATTAGATCACAAATCAATGGGAAAGGACGCGCACACTTTCAAAAGCATTAAGAATAAATTAAACACTCAGCATAGATGTGAATAAACATCAAAATTGAATTAAACCATAATAAATTTGAACAATCATAATCCGGCTACATCGTAGCCCTAGAAAAAGAAATTTAGTTCATAATGAAACTAAACAAAATCCTAAATAAGGTTCTAAACATGATGAGAAAAGAAGAAGAATTGATTTATGAATCAGAATTGCTGCGATCCGTCTCCGGAATTGCTACTCTTCTTCTCCAAATCACCAATTGCTTTCCTATACTTCACACCTCTCTTTTTCTCCGAAAATCTCCTCTTTTGAACCCTAAAAAGATTCTATTTATAGCCTTGGATCGAAAGATTTGATTTTTGAATTTCAAATTCGGAGAATCAAATTGGATTTCGCAAAAGTCGCATCAGGCGCCTAGGCCATGTTTTTCTGGCGCCTAGGCCCTAAACTGGAATTCGCGATTTGTGCCCAGGCCCTCTTTTTCTGTGCCTAGGCCCTAAACTGTTACGATGAAAATCTCTTTTGGCGCCTAGGCGCTACTGAAATAGCGCCTAGGCGCAATACTCTCAGGTTTTTGTATTGGAAAACTCAATTCAAGTGCCTAGGCCTCAAAAAATTGATGCGTAGGCACCCAATACTCTTTAAAACAAAATCTTCACACCAAAGCATGCCAAATGCTCCATTTTAGCTCCAATCGCGCCGAAAAACAACGAATCCATCTTTTTTACGTAAATCCTACAAAAGAGAATAAAACAAAGTGAAAGAACTTAAAAACAAAGTGAAAACCAACAAAATAATAAGTTAAAAGTACCCAATTAGTTAGTCTAAAACTAACTTATCAGGTTTCTTTTTTATCCAAGTCAGATCTTAATTTTGTATTAAACCTCAATGCGTAAGATCTTTAACAAGGTGATTTTCACAATATAATAGTAGAAGAGAATACGTACCTTATCCATGATGATTTCCTTTAGAGATGAGAAATCTCTTTCTCTCCCTTGACCCCTTTTAACTTTGAATGACGTTTTTAATGGGGAGAGAAAACTACCGATATATTGAGTAGAGAGAAGACTAGTTTTTTAATAGGGCATTTATCAACACATCCCATCAGAATGTGCAATTATTATAAAATATATTTCTGTTCATCAATAAGATTTTAGCACATAATAACTATTAAACAATAATTATCTTTTAAATAAATAAAGTTAATTATATATATAAAGCACGTGGGTCATAATAAAAATATATCTAAAATTATCTGTGTAACATAATTTATGAGTGTAATATAATTAAAGAGTAATTTGTTGGGCAGGAAATGGAATTTGGATGGCAAATAGTAGTTGGGAGTATAGTTGGAGTTTTGGGAGCGGCGTTTGGGAGTGCAGGTGGTGTTGGTGGTGGGGGTATTTTTGTGCCAATGCTCATCCTAATCATTGGCTTTGATCCCAAATCTTCCATAGCCATATCCAAATGTAAGACCAAAGTTTTCTCTCTAAATTTCTTAAATAGCCTTGGCTATTTATTTTTAACCCCATATATATATATTTGTTAATCTCTTATAATTCGCTTCGATTAGACGATGACATATTCACTTAATGTTCTATTTTTTTGTAATATTTGCATTCCAATATACGTTTAGATGTCTCTTTTAATCATTTTATTGAAATGAAATGTGTGTTTGAGCTATTTTTATTTGATTAATTATTCTAAATATATATATGAGAAAGCAAACGCTATTCTATTAAATTGTAGTACAATATTTAGTGAATGTGAGATTCAAACAAGCTATTAAATACGTATTTAGAACATATTAGTTGCTTGATTTATTTTTATTGGCATATTTGTCTCCTCATTCTCAAATAAAATGGGAATTTTTTGAAATTTAACCAAAAATTCACATGTCTATTGGTGAGGTACAAAAGGTTCTAGTTTTTAACGGCAGTGAAGAGAAACTAGACACCTCATGTAATTGTTTATATTAAATTAAGTTACCTTTTGGTAAGTTCAAAAAAATTTAGAGTCCAAGGACTGAAATGTTAATAACAATTGTTTTAATTAATTGAATCAATGATTATGGATCAATCGGACTATTGTGACATTCTAGGATGTTTGCTTGGTAAACAAATCTATAAGGAGAGATGTTTTTATTTATTTATTTATTATTATTATTATTATTGTTGTTGTTGTTGTTGTTATTTTGGCTGAACTCTACATGTAGGAGTTGAGTAAAGTCTCTTGTAACAATAGAAAGAACTTCTGAGATCTCAGTCATAACTTTTCTTCTACAATGAGAAAAAAGAGAGATTTTGTGAGTTTCTTCTTCTCCTATTTGAGAGATTTGGTGATTGGTCTATGAGAAAGAGGAATAAAGCTCGGTTCACATATATATACAAGTAAGGAAGGAAAAAGTCTGTCTTGCCCATGATGCATCTTTTTAATATGGGCATTTATAGATCTGACGGTCAAAAATTCTAATTTGATGCTTAGAAAAACTTATCCTCTATTAGGTAAAAGTACCCCAATCCATATTGTGCTGCATAGTAGAAGTACCCCTAACTATATTGTAATTTTAAATTAGCATATAATTACAGTTTATGCATATATGTAATAATATTTGGGCAGGTATAATAATGGGTACAACACAATCAGCTGATTACTATAACCTGAAGAGAAAGCATCCAACACTTGACATACCAATTATTGACTATTACATGGTGCTTCTCGTCCAACCAATGCTACTTTTGGGCATAAGTTTTGGAGTTTCTTTGAGCATTATCTTTCCAGACTGGATACTCACTGTTCTCTTCATCATCATTTGTCTAGGTACTTCTTTTTAATTTTCACGTCCCAACAAGGATTCTAAGTGGTTTATAAATCTTATAAGTTCTTTTTCAATCAATAATTATATGTAAGTTGTAATTTAAAGGACATTATTTTCTTCCTTCTAAACGTTCTTATGATCGATCTGCCCCATACGATTGTGTGTGTGTCACTAGCTTGTGCGAATACCAAATAAACGGTAGCCACTATGGCTAAATCGGCGGGGCATGAGGACTCTAAGTGGCTTATAAGTGCCACATGTTCTCTTTCAGTTAGCAATTATCTGAAACTTGTAACTTAAAGGAATCCACTTATGGGTCAATTATTTTCCTCATTCTGAAGATCCTTGTGGTTGATTTGCCTCACGACATTGGTTGTGTAGCACTTGCTTATGTGAATTTAAAAAAAAAACAGTATGTAATCACTATGACGAGTCTCACATCGGCCGACAGTGAGGACTCTAAGTGGCTTATAAGTGCTACGAGTTCTCTTTCAGTCAGCAATAACCTGAAAATTGTAACTTATAGTGGGATCCACTTATGAATCCACTATTTTCCTTCTCCTGAAAGTCCTTGTGACCGATCTACCTCATGTGATTGTGTGTGTGTCACTTGTTTGTGTGAATACCAAAAAAAGGTACTTATCTTTATTTATTTTATTTATTATTGATAATGAAATTTAAGATGTATTAAGGATTGTGGGTATAATCTTGCAGTGATCTCACATTTGATTCTAACATTATGTTGAGTTATGTTAACGTTTTGGATTGCTATTATATACAGGCATGTCGGCGAAGGCTTTTTCCAGGGGAATCGAAACATGGAAGAAAGAAACCATGCTGAAAGAGGTTCACATTTAAAATTTTTTTAAAAAAATCAATTCTGCTTTTCTGGCTAATTATTTAATCACAGATATTAACGGCATAGAAGCGTTATTAGCTCAAGAATTATTTATTTTTTTGTTCCTTAATTTTGATCAAATGACTGATTAATATTTGTGAATTTTCTAAATCTGTCGCTTTATTTTCTTCTAGGAGACGGCTGAGCAATTGGAATCAACTGGTGTGTTCCAATGAACTTCAAATTTCAATCAGGTTTATCACGTAATATATCTAAATTAATTATCTAATTTTATAGGTTGTAGAAGCGAGCAAGTAGAATATACGCCTCTTTGCGATGGCCCCTCAAGAAGTGAGCCTAATGAAGACGAAGAGAATACAAAAGACGAGAGGTTTGCTATGCATTGTGTACTTGCATGCATGCATAAACATATATATATATATACATATATATATTAATGACAGATCCAGAAATTTCTCTTAGTGGAGACACACATAAGAAGAAAATTTAAAAGTTAATAACTTTATAGGATAAAAAGTTTAATATAAGAATAAATTGAGTGTTATAGGACACATTTGAGGAAGAAAAAAAAACTTTTGAGTAAGGACACATTTGAAAAAAAAAAACTTTTGAGTTGGGACAAATTACAAAATTTTAAGAAAAAAATAATGATATAATTTAAATTTCAAAACATTGAGGGGGGACACGTGCCCCCCTCCGGTCCTATTGTAAATCCGTGCATGTATATGTATATATATAACAATGCTAAAACACACTTAACATGTTAAGCATCTGCATCGCCCACTAATAGAAAGTGGTCTCAAGATAAGGAGCCTATAAACAGTCCACCTTTTATTAGTATTAGTATTAGTGGTGCCCTAAGTATTTTTTATATACATATATATATTTATATATATGCACATGTAATATTTTTTTTGGCACTAGTTCGCCCACATGAAATCTTCAAATTGCTATATATATATATATATATATATATATATATATATATGGAGGTTTTTCTAAAACTTTCGGTTATACCTCAGATTTTGATTTTTAATCAAGTATCTCATATTTCAAACTTAAAATTCTAAATAAATAAAAAAAAAAATCAATTACACTGCTATGTAAACTTGTAATTTGTGGGACTGTAAAAGTGATTTACATTTATATTAGAAGCATTAGTCCTTTAAAAGAAGAAGAAATATATAACTAGATGAAAAATTAAAGAAGAAGAAGAAGAAACATATAGCTAGAATAAAAATAACTACAAATAAGAGAGAAAAAAATTTAAGAAATTACAATTACATCGTAATTTTCGTTTAAAATTTTGGTTTTCATTCACCTATACTGAATAAAAAATTTCTGACTGTACCACTGCATATACGTGTGAGTGTGTGTAGTACGCCACTTACCGCTTAGAATATAATTAAATTGAGTTACTATTGGTAATATTGCAGGTCACTATTCTTGAAAATTTGTACTGGAAGGAATTAGGACTTCTTGGTTTTGTTTGGGTTGCTTTCCTGCTTCTGCAAATTGCCAAGGTTTATAATTGTCTGTTTTCCTTCTTTGCATGTTTGTATATGCTAAGCTATTTAATATATGACTATTAATTACTTCTCCGGACCACAAACATTTTAAGGCAATTTCTACAATATTAGTTTATGAAAATACGTAGATTATTGATAAAGTATCCTACTGTATAATGATCCACATCTTACTATAATTATAATATGCATGGATTTGGCGTGCGTGTGTATATTTATACAATATATATATATATATATAGTGTGTGTGTATATGATGATATATTGCATGATTTGGTTCTGCTTATAACAACACCTACATGGATTACATGTACAGAACAAGACAGCAAATTGTTCAACGGAGTTCTGGGTGTTGAACTTGGTAGGAGTGAAACTAAGGTCTATTTTGTAGTAAATTTGAATCGCGTTCTTTTCCTTTCAACGATGGACCCTTTAATCTATGGTATAAATGAACGAGACACTAATAATTCTCGATCTTTTAACTTATCACTGAAGAAGATACAGAATTAAGACGCCAATTCTTAATATTTATGACATACGCAGGTCGCAAGCGCGAGTGCAATATTGGGAATGACTTTCTCCTCATCACTGTCTGCCGTGGAGTACTACCTTTTGAATCGTTTTCCAGTTCCTTACGGTATTCTCTACACTCAAAAATTGCATCTATACTATATATATACATATGTATGTATTTATATTTTTAATTAAGTTCCTTATGGTTACTTCGATGTCACTAATTTGGCAGCTACATGAAGGGTATTACTGTTATTGGTATCAATCTCATCTGTTTCCCTTGGCTTAGAGCGTCATTTTTACTTTTTCAATTAAACTTAAAAACTCTTATTTTTTCTCCTAAATTTAAATCGAGTCACTCAATCCTTTTTGTTTAAATATTTGTTAAAAGCTGACGAAAAAAATTAGGATTTAAGTGCTATGTATATATATTGTCATTTTCCATAACTTATTTGACAAAAATGATACCTATTTTTTAATTTGTTTTAAGTAACATAAATTTTGATAATAGAAATAAGTACGACAAATTCAAAATTTGAGAGGGCAAATAAGATTATTTAAAAACTAAAGAAAGTAAAATAGAAATGAGCCCTATAATTGAACAGGTACATGCAAGAATAATAATCCGTTTTTTTTTTAATCTTATTACTAAATTTCTTCTACTTTTTGCAATTGATATTTTGGCTTTCTTCTTTTTTTTTTTTTTTTTTTTGATAAATTGATAATTTTGCTTTTGCAGCTTTGTACTTGGTTGTTGTCGCCGGTTGTGCTGCCTATATAGGCCAAAGCGTGATGGATAGTATGATAAAATTATTTGGAAGGGCATCTCTCATCGTCTTTGTCCTTGCTTTCACAGTACTCGTTAGTTCCATTTCACTTGGTGAGAACATACACACATGTATGTATATATATATATATATATATATATACATATAAATTACAAATATATATATTTATGTATATATATGCATTTATTTCCTCTCTCAAATACAAGACTTAATTATGTTATGTAGGAGACCCTTTAACAGACTCATTGTAGATGTTTCACATGTCATTGTCTAAGAAAATTCATATAATATATATAAGCATATATATGTATACATGGGCAGAGTCAGAAATCTATTTCAGTGGGGGTTGTATATTAAATATTTTTTAAGATAAAATAAATTTTAAAGAGAGCTATGTGGGAATTTTTAATTTTAGTGGGTTTATGTGAGAATTTTTAATTTTAATTAGACAAAGTAGTAAAAGTATAAATTTTTTTTTTATATAATTAATTTTAGTATGGATTATGTGAGAATTTTTTATTTTATTAGAGGTAAAATAAGGACTATATGAGAATTTTTTAATTATGATGGCAAATTATAAAAATTATAAAACTTTTAGGATAAAAATAAAATAGCAAAAAGTTTCAATGGGGGCACCTTCTGGCTCCACCCCTACATGTTTATATATATGTGTATAAATATATGCACATATATAATAGTAATAAGAATATTTGTTGTGTTCGTTATTTGTAGGTGGGATTGGGATAGCGAACATGATAGGACAGATAAAGCGCAACGAATACATGGGGTTTGAAGACTTTTGCAATGCAGGTGGGCTTGGCATGGAAAACATGGTTGGATATGTATGAATCACTGGCCGTTTGGTTTATAGATCTGAACATTAAGTTAAAATAAAAAATTCAAATTTTTATTTAAAAAAAAAAGCACCGTAGAAAAAAATTGAAATGTGGATTCGAATCTATAATCCAAGCAAAGACTAATGCCGGGTCAAGTTAAGGTTAATGCATTGAGATTGATTAACAGCCAATTATTTGTTTCATGAAGTGAAAGGACCTTGGCCTCCATCAAGCCAGCCAATATGTGGAAATAGTGAAGCGTTCTTGCTTTCATTTAAAATTTTTAAGAAACTAGCTACTGCTTGATCTGGGAAAAAAAAATATAAGGTTTTCATTGCTTTAGATCACTCTTATAAAAAAATTATTCAGTTAACCGAATATACAACATCATCATGTTTACATTATATATCTCTCCAATGAATATCTGATAATTAAGTGATTTATTGACATCAATTTGATTCTAATTATCTAAATTAAGAACTTGTTGGATAGAGCTGATATTATTTAATCACCTAAATGTTAAATATTTATTGAAGAGATGCACCATATAAATACAATGAAAATGTCATCCAAAATTAGCATCAACATCATCATGAATATATAATGATAAAATATGCTTCCTCATAAATCATAAATAATATTTTTTTAGGGAAAATAACTTTATGTCATTAATATTAAATATATGACTTTAAATAGAGTAGAAAATATGCGGTGCAATAAATGCTGTTTTTAGTGACAACATTTGTTGTCGCTAAAGAGTCCTCAAGTTGTCAAAATTTGAGAAAAATTGGCCGTGTAAACGAGTTTTGAAGTTAAAAAAATAATAATAATATTAATAAAACAAAATTTTGAAGATCCTAACACTTCTAAAAGCTAGTTCAAATTCTAACAAAAAAAAAAAAAAAACACGCAAAATGACCCCGGGAATAATTATATGGCTGATTTATTCTAGCGATGACTATGCCAATCATGAACCGTCTTTCAGCAACGATTTATATCATCGCTATTTCGTGACTTTTAGCGACGGGATCATCGCTAAATGTATCCATGCTTGTAGTCGACGGATTTTACACCTACCACATGACAAGTAATGCTTTCTATAGCCTAAGCAAAATGAATTAACCCATGAGGTGGATATTGGACATTGGAAGCAACCCAACATTAAGTCAGTCCCACACGACCAAAAAGAAAAGATAATTAAACTAAGGACAAATTACACTCCCACCCTCCCCACGAACTTTAGACTTTGTTAAAAAGTCTCATGAACTTTAATTTGTAATATTTTTTCCTCTGAATTTTAAAAAAGTTTGTGAATTTCTTTCCTCAATTTTTAAGCATAGAATTATGAAATGACACACATTGGCAGCACTCATAACACTCATTACCCTTATTGAATGTAAAATTACAAATTTACATGTAAGAGACAGATTTGAGAAAAAAATGACAATAAACCCTAAATATTTACTCTTTTAACTTAATTATAAGCATATCACATTTAACATCAGTAACTCATGTTTCAAACGAATGCTATGTGTATTTTTTAGTCAAAAAATTAATTGAGAGGGAAAATTCACAAACTTTTCCAAAATTTAGGGGAAATAATATTACAAATAAAAATTTAGGGACATTTTATGACAGGAACTAAAATTCGGGGAGAAAAATATAATATACCCTAAAAATAATTACCGTCATCCATCGGCAAGTTCTTCCATTGAGTTAAAATAGCACTCAATTAGGGTAAAATAATTAGCTTATGTGACGTCTAGAGAATGTGATTGAATCTGATTGAGTGCTTAGTATAAGTGACGTTTAGAATCTTAAAGCTCTTAGGTTTAAAATATAAGAGATTTTAAAAAGAAGTAAAAATAAAAAAATAAAAAAAATAAAGGTATTCATAAAGTCTCATATCGAAAAATAAAAAAGAATATGATTTACTGGTGGCTATAAATATGATAAGCCCAAATGAGACCATAAGATAAAGTTATATTTTTGTCTCTGCTTCTTCAGTAAAAAATAATCCTTGAACATGTTTAGATCTAAAAGCCATCACAAAACCATCGAGACGCAAATAAATTATTAGATTGCTTAATTTTTAGTGTGGCTAAGAAAACAAATAGTAATTATCTTTTAAGGATTAATGTTATAAAATACCTTTTGAAATAAATTTTATTGTTCATTTTACCACCTTAATTTTCATAGTCATTCAAAATACCTACACGTATATAGAAAACCGTTCAAAATATCCTTTTGTCTACTTTCGTCAATGTACTTACTGGATTTGATGAAATGTCATTAATTGTATTTTCAAAATATCTAATAAATTAACGATCTTAATTCAATATGCCCGCGATTGTTTTATATTGGCTATCACTCCCCATAACTAAATAAAAGCGTTCAAAACACTCATTTCGTTTAAATTCACCAATAAACTAACCAAAAAAAGAAAAAACTAACATGCATGATGAGTTCAAACTAGATTAATGAACGATGATTCAGTAAAACGGTATTGAGTAAATTCAAAATTTATCTTAAATTGTAATTAAAACTGTAAAAAAATTTATATAACCATTAGTTACTGCTATTATTTTTCAAGTTTTAAGTAATTTTTAATTTGGAATTTTTTATTATCATCATTTATATTATAATATTATAAAATCAATAAGAAGAAGTTGAAGGTTTTCATATATATGTACACATACACATGCATATATATATATATATATATATGTGTGTGTGTGTGTGTGTATGTATTTACGAGTTCCTTTTTTTTTATTTTTTGGTCTGCTAAAAAAGAATACGTGAGATAATTTTATAGGACATTATTTAAACTATTTGAGGCAATTTAATGAAAAATATTATTTCCTATTTTTAAAGCCTTTTTTTTTTTTTTTTTTGCTAAAATGTATTTTCCCCTATTTTGAATTTTTGTTTTTCATTTTTACGATTTTAATTAGATTGTACAAGATAAATTTTAAATCAGCTCATGCCAATTTTATCAAATAATCTTTTATGCACCCATTTTGAACAAGTTAGCCACCCATTTCTTTAGTTTATAGGTAGATTTAGACGAAACAAGTGTATTGAACGTTTTTATTTAATTGAGAGGGTGCAATAAGAGAGAAGGCAAGTTATAACATCAATTCGGGGGACATTTTGGAATTATAATTATTGCCGCATTACTAAATCCATTATTAAGCACAAAAAACGGAAATGGACATAGGGGCATTTTGAGTGGTTTTCTATCTTGAGTGGGTGTTTTTAAACGGTTCTGAAAATTTGAGTGATAAAATGAACGAAAATGTATTGATTCATGAAATTAATAACTTTTTAATCAAATAAAAGACATTGCTATATCTTTTAGGATTTTTTTTTTTTTTTTTTGTGTAGAATCTTTTGGGATTTTTTTTGCCCCATCACCCCTTTTGAACTTATCACATAATTGTAATTGTCCCTCCATTAATTTTGATAATTTGCATCTTGAATTTACAAATCTATAGCTAACCACCCTTATTTGATAACGACATTAGTTGAACATTAATATGTGAATTGTACATGAGTTGTTACTTAAGAGAACATAAGGTTTTTTTCATCAATGTTAACGTTGTATTTAAAACAAAGTTAATTTTGAAATATTCAATTTGGATTAAAAAAATTAATTAATATAACCCAGTAAAGTTAATTTAAAATAGGTTTAATCATTCACGTAATTAACAATCCATGTGCATGTCACATGTCAATTTCCACTTAAGCGGTTACTTCTTGCGCAACAAACCAAGATTAAAAAAAAAAAAAAAGTTAACATGTTATCAATGGAGGTGGTTTGCTAAAGATTTCTAATTTCATGACATAAATTGTCAATATTAAAAATTTAAATGGAAAATTGTAATTGTATATGCAATAAGTTCAGGGGCAACAATGTAAAAAAAAAGTTTACCTTTTGAATATTAATAAGTAAAGGTATAAGTAGTTGCAGGCATAGCCTAATGATAATAACACATGACTCTATCTAAATGTATAGAGCTCGAATCCTCCCATCCGAAGTTCAAATATAAATAAATACATAAAGGTACAACGATATATAGAGATTAATTTCATAATGCTAAATTGCAATTGTGCCCCCCTAAACTTATCACACTTTTACAATTTATACCTTAAACTTTTTGATTTTAGCAATTTACACCCTAAATCTGTAAATTTGTAACAATCTACAACCTAAATCTGTAAATCTGTAACAATCTACACCCTATATAATATAATGATAAAAAATTTAAAACTTGTTATGGAAACTGACATTGTGACTTGGACATAGGTCGTTACTTAGGAGCATGAAAGGTCTTTTTTAATCAATGAAAATCTAAATCTATATTTAAGATAAAGCAAATTCAAATTTTTCTATTTAAAACTTAATTAAAAATCTTAATCTCAATAAAATTGGACTAAAATAGATTAAATGATAATTTACATCATTAATTGACATATCATATACGAATCACATATCAATTTTTTTATAAAAATAAATAAATAAATAAATAAAAACCATTACTATTAATGAGGGTGGATTGTTATAAATTTGTAAGTTCAAGTTTTATATTATCAAAATTAAAAATTAAATATATAAATTGTAACTGCGTGATAAGTTTAGAAGGCAGCCATTTCATAATATATATTTTGTATCATAGATCCTTTTCATTGTGTCCCGGTTTTTCAAACCTGTCCAAATTCCCTTTTAATAAGTCAAAAAAGTATCTCCT
This sequence comes from Ficus erecta, assembly GCA_008635985.1. NCBI lineage: Eukaryota > Viridiplantae > Streptophyta > Magnoliopsida > Rosales > Moraceae > Ficus > Ficus erecta. The sequence continues at coordinate 114,291 of BKCH01000939.1, read as the reverse complement.
CCCATCTCGTCCACTTCCGCTTATCATTTTAACGGGAAAAAAAAAAAAAGCATTCCCACATTCTTGTTGGGATTATTTACTCTTCTAAATACTTTTCCCACCAAATCATTATAAAAATAAAATAAAAATAAAATAAAAAGGAAGGAAAGAAAGAAAAAAAAGCCCTCATTAAAACCGTAATTTCACAACTTGCATTTCTTTTGCACATATGCACAATCAACATATATAATTTGTTAGGGATTTGATATTTTTGTGTCTTTGAAAGGTTTGAGGTTATCGAAATCCTTAATAGCGGAGGTCGAAACTCTTGGAAATGACCTACTCTCTATCTTTTAGCTTTTTTTTTTTTAAATAAAAATTATATTCCAAAATATAAAAAGCAATACAATTACCATTCATCAATTCACAAACAAAGTCTATTACTACAAAAAGCTCAAGGCCAACAGACAAACGATTTCATCAATAAACTTAAATAACATACAAGAAAAAATAACGTATATTGAACTACATATAAATGAAAGACATTAAAAAGGTATATAAAATATTGAATACACACCTATCGAATACATACATGATTCTTTAACAGATCTTCTATATAGTTGATAAAAACATCCGATCAACCGATAATAAGAAATCCATAATACAAAAAGGACACAAACAACCGCAAAAAACAAATCTTGCATACCAATTACTCTTTATCTTTTCGTTTTATTACTTTCGGGTTCGTAAAGATTTCATGTCTGATCATCAGATCCCAGCCCGCTGTGGTCCTCTATAGTCTGCACTGCTATAGTAGTAAGGCCCACTATTTCTTTTTTTCCTGTTTCTCATAATGTTTTCTTGAAATGGTGTTATAAACTCAACAAAGTTAATTTTAAAATGAACATTTCCTGACAAAACTTTTTTTTTTTTTTTTTTGGTAAATAATTTGCTGCAAGACAAATGATCTGTAAAAGAAAAGAAACTAATTAATTAAGGTAATATGCTAATCACATGTTTAAGTTAATAAGTAATTATTTGAATCACGTCTTGATTTATTTACTATCTCGATGATGGACAATTATTTGACCTCTTTTATGAGCTGTCCCCACTTTTCTCCTGTCCTGGATGTGCGTTTTTTTGTACTTTAGTATTCCACTAAAGAAAGTAGGGTCTAATATTTATATCTTGTTAGGTGTGGGAGGACTTTATACACACACACACACACATATATATATAATATTATCTATGTGGACATAATGAAGTTTGAGATTAACTTTATAACTCTTTAAATCATATCATAAAAACAAATTTCTTTTCTAGAAGTTGGTTTTGACTTACTAAGTCTAAAATCTACTTCTGGAAGTATTTAGATGATATATTGTAAAAACCTTCTTTTTATTGAAAAGCTTCCTGTTAAAAGAAGAAAATGTGACTTGTGAGGAAAAAAAAAAAAAACAATCTAATTAAACTTTAAAATTTGGGTAAATTTCACTTTTAGCACCTGTGGAATAAATTATATTAAAATCAGCACCATTTTTTTCCCCTTCACTTCTAGCACTGCCACGTCATTCTTCAGTCTGATATGTGAGGCCCAGAATGATTAATTGTATGTCAAATTACTGGTTTATCCTTATCTCCCTCGCATGACCCCCAAAAACCAGCATCTACAGTTCTTTAGAGAGAGAAAACGAAATCTAGAGAGAGAAACAGTTACAATCGCTCGGAAACCATCCGAAACCACCACGAAAGGCATCTATAAATAGCTTCGTGATATACAAGGTCACCTACTTAGAATAGTTTAAAAACTAATTAAAGATAAGTTAACGAATCAAAGAAGTCGAAAGTTAAAAAAATTACAAAATCTGATTTCAATGTCTAAAAAGTTTGCGTTTAACGATTTGTTTGCAGAGGGTAAAAAAATTTCATTATTTTGAATTTGTTTAACAGTTGGTCTTCTTACAAGGACGGTCATTATCATAATGACCGCATGGTAATTTTCGTTGTGACCCCTATAACTATTAAATTTTAGCGTATAATTTTGGTCACAAAGATATTGACCAGGTGGTCATTATAAAAATGACCAGTTTTTGGTCAGACGTCCTTCCACAGGATCGGTCATTTTCATAATGACCCCATGGTTATTATCGTTGTGACCCCTGTAAATGCTCAATACGGTGACGTATTGGTCAAATTGTTAGACCATTGGTCATAACGGTTATGACCAAACGGTCATAACCGTTATGACCTTTGTGTTAGACCAGCGGTCATAACTGTTATGACCGCCTGGTCATAACCGTTATGACCGCAGTGTTATACGATCGGTCATAACCGTTATGACCAATACGTCACCGTATTGAAATGGGCGGGAGATCTAACGAAAAATTTTGTTATGGTTTGACCAATACGTCACCGTATTGACCAATAGTTTATCAGTCATAACGGTTATGACCGTCTGATCATAACCGTTATGACCGATAGTATAACACGTCGGTCATTATGGTTATGATCAGGCGGTCATAACCGTTATGACTGCTGGTATAACACAGAGGTCATAACGGTTATGACCAGACGATCATAACCGTTATGACCGCTGTGTTATACGATTGATCATAACGGTTATGACCGTCTGGTTATAACGGTTATGACCGATAGTGACCGCTGTGTTATACGATTGGTCATAACGGTTATGACCGTCTGATCATAACGGTTATGACCGATAGTGTAAACTATTGATCATAACGGTTATGACCGTCTGGTCATAACGGTTATGACCGACGTATAACACTATCGATCATAACGGTTATGACCAGACGGCCATAACGGTTATGACCGCTGTGTTAAACGATTGGTCATAACGGTTATGACCGACGTATAACACTATCGGTCATAACGGTTATGACCGATCGTATAACACTGCGGTCATAACGGTTATGACCAGGCGGTCATAACTGTTATGACCAGGCGGTCATAACTGTTATGACCGCTGGTCTAACACAGATGTCATAACCATTATGACCAATAGTCTAACACTTTGACCAATACGTCACCGTATTGAGCATTTACAGGGGTCACAACGATAATGACCATGGGGTCATTATGAAAATGACCGATCCTGTGAAAGGACGTCTGACCAAAAAATGGTCATTTTATAATGACCACCTGGTCAATATCGTTGTGACCAAAATTATACGCTAAAATTTAACAGTTATAGGGGTCACAACGAAAATTACCAGGAGGTCATTATGATAATGACCGTCTCTGTAAGAAGACCAACTGTTAAACAAATTCAAAATAATGAAAAAATTTTCCCCTCTGCAAACAAATCGTTAAACTCAAATTTTTTAGACATTGAAACCAGATTTTGTAATTTTTTTAATTTTCGGCTTCTTTGATTCGTTAACTTATCTTTAATTAGTTTTTAAACTATTCTAAGTAGGTGGCCTTGTATATCACGAAGCTGTTTATAGATGCCTTTCGTGGTGGTTTCGGATGGTTTCCGAGCGATTGCAACTGTTTCTCTCTTTAGATTTCGTTTTCTCTCTCTAAAGAACTGTAGATGCTGGTTTTTGGGGACCATGCAAGGGAGATGAGGATAAACCAGTAATTTGACATACAATTAATCCTTCTGGGCCCCACATATCAGACTGAAGAATGACGTGGCAGTGCTAGAAGTGAAGGGGAAAAAAGTGGTGCTGATTTTAATATAATTTATTCCACAGGTGCTAAAAGTAAAATTTACCCTTAAAATTTATATAGAGTTGAAAAGTTAAACATCGTAAAGCTCATTTTAACTATTTTACTGCTTATTAGAAAAATCAAATCATTAACCTTATAATCTCTTTTAAAAATGTACTCCAAATACTTCTGATAAACTGATCTCGGGTATATTTTTTCTTCTTCCTTTCTTTTAGCATGCTTGAGATAATGCAGTGGAGATTCACTTTATTTGCTTTTGCAACTCTTTTAGCATAAACCCATGTGACAAAATAATAAAAAATTATTGGTCGACCTGATGCAATATCTCAAGGAGCGTTTTTATGACATTACACGTTGTTAAATGTTAAATCTATTTAAAATTATATTATAATAAATTATATGAAATTAACATAATGTATAATATGGATTTAAAAATTAAAAATAGAATTTTATTGATAGGGTTTTTTTTTTTTTTTTTTTTTTTTACATCCTACAATATATAATTTTTTTATCACAATTTGTAAAATTTATTGAAAGTTAAAATTACTCCTTTATTGGTGGCTGCAGGTATAAGTCAACAACCATTATATATCTGACTTTATCATAAGGTGTAGAGTTTAAATCTTTTCATCCCATTTAAAAAAAATTACTCTTTTATCGAAGGAAAAAAAAAGTCAATAATACAAAGATAAGAGTATAGCTGTAGATATAGACCAGATCATAGACGGCGTCTTATGCCTGGTGTTGAGTCTGGCATGTGCTTAGGTTTCTTGCCTGGAATCGTGGGCTAAGCCTGTACTCATCCTACTGAGCCTCAATATCTCTTTCAAGTGGCCAACCCGACCTGAACCATATCTTCATATGAACCAGACCAGGCGGCTCGTATCTACAGCTCTAGACCAGAGTGATTTTCGAAATCTGCAAAGAATCCCAAATTGTGGGCCATGAATTGCTACCTACACTCTAAACAAAGAATGATCCTCATTAAATTGGCAATCAATAATACATATTTAGTCAAACAATTACCAACAGTCGTTAAACGCTATTAAAAACTTGTCAGGTCGAAGAGTCTCACTCAAACAGAAGGTTAAAGAATAATTAAAAAAAATTAACATATCATAATAAAGCATTGTTTTTTTAATTAGCCATAATAGAGCATTGTAGTCAATGTGTTAATATGTTTTAAAGTTGTCCTAGTCCACAATTTGTAATTAATTATAGCTCATAATTTATATATATATATATATATACACACACACACATATACACATACCTGGATTCCGTATGTCAAGCAAACCAAACCCACGTTTCTCTCTCTATGTCATATGCTATTTTGCATCCACAGAGAGAGAGAGAGAGAGAGAGAGAGAGAGAGATCTTGGTAAATTAGGTTTGAGATGGCCAAAGTCATGAGATCGGAATTATTATCAATAGTAACAATGGTCTTGTTCAGTTTTTTTATGGCCGTTATGTTTGTTTCAGCAGAAAGAAGCATGAAATTACAACTACCCGCTGATCAACTTCATGAAGCTTCAGCTTTTGTCAACGGAAAGCAACAACTTCGTAATCTGTCTAATTACATCCTCAAAGCCACCGATTTCTTGTGGCAATCCGACCAGTCAGGTTATCAACATGTTTGGCCGGTAAGCACATGATATATAGAAAACTGTACTTTTACTCTATCAATTGATACTACCATTTTTAAGATAGAATAACTTTGCAACGGTTTGATCTGTGAGTATTCTCGTTAAAAATTTACAACGCGTGATACATAACAGCTTTCAGTCATATATAGATCAGAAAAACAACATAATTTACCGATAAGATAAAACTATAGTTTCTTTTGGCCATATGTATGAATCGCAATAATTACTTTCTTTTCTCTCTCCCTTCTCTCCATATATATGTGTGTGTTTATGGCTTATAGTTGGTTCCAGAAGGGAATTAATAACGCTTGTGAATTATTTTTAATGGGTATTATGTTGGGTAGGAAATGAAATTTGGATGGCAAATTGTACTTGGGACCATAATTGGAGCGTTTGGAGCTGCATTTGGGAGTGTAGGTGGTATTGGTGGAGGTGGTATTTTTGTCCCAATGCTTACCCTCGTTATTGGGTTTGATCCAAAATCTTCAACAGCCTTGTCCAAATGTAAGACCAAACTATCATTTATAATATATACATACATATATATATATATATATATATATCTTGTTAATTTGTCAGCTAGCATATTAGCTTTGTTTCCATAGAAATCAAAGTGAAATAAAGAAAAGAAAAGAATTAATTAATTAATTAATTAAATTAATTAAAGAAAATTTTATTTGTTTGGTAGATACAAAGAAAGAAAATAATAAATTTGTATAGTTGATATTCTTATTCATTCTAAGATTATTTTTGTTTTTAAAATAACAATAAAAAAAATTAGTTTTTTGGTCATTGTTATTTGAAACAAAAAATCAATAACAACAACAAAAGTTGAAATTAGAGGATCCAAAAAAAAAAAAAAGGAAAAAGTAGAGGAGAGAGAGAAAAGGATGAGTTTTTTTTTTTTTTTTTTTTTTTTTTTTGAAAAACTTAACAGAACACAAACAGACAAATTGAAGTTTATTATATATTTTAATAAATAGTTGACATTTTATCTTTTTTAGGGTAAAATGTATATCCTTATACACTACCGCTAAAAATGTTTAAATAGTTGAATTAATTTTTCAACTATCTGATACATAAGTGTTCATTTTAAAAATGTACATCATATAATATAGAATCGCTTCAGTCATATAAACCAGAGATGTTTCTATCGATAATACAAAAGAAAATTTCTTAGCGAAGAAATTGCTTTCAAATTTGGTGGCATAAACATCATTAATTAGTAGAGAAAACATTTAAATTACTGTCTCATCACACATTCTTTTTTAATATTTTATTTTCTATGATATACCAATCTAAATCAATGAAAGGTGTTAGTTATTACTTGCGTATTACAGGTATGATAATGGGTGCTGCAATATTAACCGTTTACTATAACTTGAAGAAAAGGCATCCAACAATTGACATACCAATTATTGACTATGATTTGGTGCTTCTCATCCAACCAATGCTCATGCTTGGTATTAGTATCGGAGTAGCTTTCAGCGTCGTCTTTGCCGATTGGATGGTCACTGTTCTCCTCATCATAATTTTTCTAGGTACAGAGGAAAAGTTGAAATATAAAACTATAATTAACTCACATCTTAATAGTTTAATCTTTTAAGAATTATTGGTAAATTAACATGGAGATCCTTGTAATTGCACGATTTAATCCCTTTAATATGATCATGTGTTTGGTTTTTAATATGTTTTGGTTTCTTATCTGTGTTGAATTTTCAAATTAATATTTGTCCAAATGTTTTCTCATTCTTTGGGCCAATAACAGCTTAAGTTTTTAGAAAAATTGGTAAACCAACAACACGTTTTTGAAGCTTTGCTTCTTGTGGTCGGGAGTCAGCCCATAATGCCTCCCTTCATTTGCTTGGTTCCTCTTAGCTTAGAATGCTTAGCTTCGTACTCCAAATGGTTTTTATTAATTAGTTTGGAATATATATACATATATTTTTACGATTGAACCTCTTATTTTGTATTATCAGTAAAATAAAATAAAATAAAATAAACCAGCTTTTAACTTGTAAGATTAAATGTTTAATAGTTTGATCTATAAATGTACACGTAATATAGAACTGCTTTCAATTATGAAGCAGCCATTTAAAAATTAATCAAAAAGCTAAAACAATAGTTTTATTGTACAAATTCCTTTCCTGTTTAATTGATGTGGTAATTTATAAATCTAGATGAAGTGAATCAAGGTTTCTGTAGTAAAAGTTGACAGTAACTCGTACTCTTGGATTTGTAATACTTTTAGGCACGTCTGTGAAGGCTTTCTTCAAGGGAATCGAAACATGGAAGAAAGAAACCATACTGAAGAAGGTAAAGAATAAAAAGGCTTACAGTACATGGAAAAGTATATCAAATATATATATTTATAGAGAGAGAATCGAGTGTTTTTTTTTTTTTTTTGTTTTTCCCAATATATACAATCTGACATGGCTATATTTTCTTTTTTCTCTCTCTCTTTTTAATCTGCCTTTTTTTTTTTTTCCTTCCTCCATAAACCAGGAGATTGCTAAGGTCTTGGAAAGTGGTGAGTGCATCATCCATTGATTCTTCTTCTTCTTGTTAATTATTTTTCCCCTTCGGGATCTCGCTCAAAAACTATATATGTATATGAAAATGTGTGTGTATTTTATTTATCTGAAATTATAAGCACGTTGTGATCTAATATATATATATATATATATATACATACACATTTATATATATATATATATATATATTTAGGTAGTACTAGCACCGGGCAAGTGGAATACAAGCCTCTTGGAAGTGGCCCCAATGACCCTCAAGATAACACCAAAAGACTAGAGGTAAGCTATTTTTTTTTTCCTTTAAAAAATTCTACTTATGAAAAAAAAGACTCTGCATTTTAGGCTTTATTCTAAACCGTCATATTTTGACGAGATAGAAACTAATAGAGATGCTCTATCGTAGTAAGTTATAGGTAACTATCAGAAGTGGTTATACTACACAAAATTAAATCCGAGATTATCTGACTGTGATTTAATTCGCTTAATAACAAACGTATCAATGAATGGATGCAGGTCACCATTCTTGAGAACTTATACTGGAAGGAAATAGGGCTTCTTTTCTTTGTTTGGGTTGCTTACCTAGTTCTGCAAATTGCCAAGGTTTGGTTTATTTTTTTTATTCATTTATTTATTTATTTTGGCGCTTATTGTATGATTCCTTCAGGATAGTGAAACTTCATGCATGTATAAAAAATAATTCTCATTAGATTTTAATTGATAAAACTAATCTCTTATTTTCGACAATGTACAGAATTATACAACAAATTGTTCAGCAGAGTACTGGCTATTAAACTTGTTGCAGGTAACTTTTCATTACTTTTCTTGTAAGTTTTTGTTTTATCATCAAATCAAAAAAATAATAGTAATAATAATAGGATCAAATTACATTTTTTCATCTAAACTTTAGGCCTTATCACAAAATGCTCCTTGAACATTAATTTATAACATTCTTTCCCCCCTGAACTTTGGAAAAGTTTGTAAAATTTCCCCTTAATTAATTTTTTGACAAAAAAAATACACATAACACTCGTTTGAAGAATGAGTTGCATACATTAAATGTGAAACACTTATAATTAAGTTTAAAAGGTAAATATTTAGTGTTGATTGTCATTTTTTTCTTATATTTCTCCCTTATAGGAAACTTCATTGTTTCACATTTAATAAGGGTAACGAATGTCATGAGTGTTGCCAATATGTGCCATTTCATATTTCTATAGTTAATACACCAAATTGATGCTTTTAACAAATATTAGATGTATTTTTTTCATCAAAAATTTAATTAAGGAAGAAAATTTGCAAACTTTTTCAAAATTCATGAGGAAAGAATGTTATAAATTGAAGTTCAAGGGGCCTTTTGTGATAATGCCTAAAGTTTAGGGGAACATAGTATAATTTGTCCCAATAATCGTCACAACCATAAATCATGAAACTCACATAATATTAATATATATTCATTATATTCATAATCTTGATGATAATAAATTTTGAGACTACAAGTTCATTTAAAGGAAAAATGTCATAAATTCCCCCTGAATTTTGTCACTAGTTTGAATATGTCCCTTAGAACTATGAAATGTACCTATTGTGCCCCTTGAACTTTAACATACGTGTCAAGTTGTCTCTCAGTTAGTTGCCATTAGTTTTTTTATTATCTTTAATGTTAAAATGTCCCATGAACTTTTCTTTTGTGTCAAAATGCCCCATGATCTTATTATTTGTGTCAAGTGCCCCTTGATCTTTTAATATTTGTATCAAACTGCACTATCTATCTTATTTTATTTATCTAACATTGTATAATTACCTAAATTTTTTAGAATATGTAAAAAAAAAATTTCTACTAAAAGAAAATCTATCTTTTTTTAACCCACTTTTTTTTTCATATTTTAATTCAAATTTACATTCATTTTGATTTTCTTAAACAAAAATAACTACACAACTTATGTTCATTATTTTATTGTCCTAATATTACAATTTTTAGCTTAATAACGATCAATAATATTTTATCAAAATTTGCAAACTAATTTTTTAAAATTAAAAAATATAACTAAGAATGTGTATCAGAGTAAATTTACAATATTTATTCTCATTATGGATTTAAGTAAACACATGAATGAAATTCATTATAACTGTGATTTCAAATTATTTAGGTCAAGTAAACAGCGTATTTGAAATCAAAATCCTGCATCTGAATCCTACCAACTATAGTTATGCATAAATAAACACATAATCCAAATAAACTTGAATTAAAATAAGTAAAATTAAAAAAAAAAGTGTGTTAAAGAAAAATGCATATCACTTTATTATAATAAAAATATATATTTTTACATGTTCTAAAAAGTTAATAATTATTAGGTAATTATGCAATATTAGATAACTAAAATATTATAAATGAAGCAGTTTGATACAAATATAAAGATTAGATTAGTAGTTTGACACAAATATTAAAGATTAGGGGGCATTTTGACATTAAAGATAACAGAAAAACTAACGGCAACTAACTAAGAAGGCAACTTGACACGTATGTTAAAGTTTAGAAGGCACAATAGATACATTTCATAATTCATGAGGTATATTGATACTAATGACAAAGTTCAGGGGAAATTTATGATATTTTTCCCAATTTAAATTTCAGCTTGTTTTTGTAACTTGAAGGTCCCGGTATCGGTTGGGGTGTACCTATATGAGGCAATAAGCCTTTATAAGGGAAGGAGAGTAATAGCATCCAAGGGAGATCAGGGCACAAACTGGCAAATCGGCAAGCTTGTCTCCATTTCCGCCTGCGGTTTTCTGGCTGGAATCGTCGGCGGTTTGCTCGGAATCGGCGGAGGATTCATCATGGGTCCCTTATTCTTGGAGCTGGGAATCCCCCCTCAGGTGAAGTTTATACCTTCTCGTTTTCCTAATTCTCGTTGTTTCTTGAGTTACACAACAAACCTTTTTAATTGCTTAATGTATATATCAGGCTTATATAATTAGTGTTGTGTGTGTGTGTGTATATATGAACGTGTTTAAATATCTAGATTTCATGATATTAAAAATATATTATATTAGATATAAAATGTCTAAATTATGCATGCTCAGGTTGCGAGTGCAACTGCAACTTTCGGAATGACCTTCTCCTCATCCATGTCAGTTGTGGAGTACTATCTTCTGAATCGTTTTCCAGTTCCTTATGGTACGTAGCTTGTTATATTGGGCGGCAATTTCGTGTAATCAAATTGGGTTTGTATCGAGTTGAAGTTAATTTAATCTGGAAATTAGAGGCACAAAGTGATCTGGACCCGAATTGGTTTTTTGTCGTGTTAGATGGGTTTGACCTAAACCCAATCGACATCCTATTTTTCCAACCTTAACCTGCATTTTTTCCATGTCGTGCTATGGTATAGTGACCCTTATCGTCACCCCGTAATATATGTCCCTTATTATGTTAATATTTGACTTAATTTTATATTTAGTCCCTAAATTATAGATTAAATTTCATATTAGTTCCTAAAATTCAAAACATATTAAGATTGGTATTCAAACTAACAATTTATCCTATAACAGTCATTCCTTCCAAAAAAATGTTCGTTAAAGGCTAGAATGTAATTACCTTACTAATCATGATTAATTTTTTCATTTTCTTGTTCCAAATTTCAATTTTGAGTGTTGTCAATTCTCGAGAAAAAAAAAAACTTGTAATCAAATATTATAATGACAATATTATCCTTAATATGTAATTACAGCTCGGTTTTAGACAATTTATTGAAGGGGAGGATTAATATCAGACGAATTAATAACTCGAGAACTAGTTATAATACGACATTTTAAACTTCAGCGACTAAAATAAAATTGAACCTATAATTCAGAAATCTTAACCCTTTATACTATATATGTGTTAGTTTAAACAAATAATCTCGAATTAACTTCCTTATTTTGGTGTGTCATTTGGCTTTCATGTAGATGAACGGCTTTACATTGTTCGAATTGCGTGTAATGTCTATTTTACAATTGTTGTCTTTGTTAAATTTTTTATTTCTATTATTTTTTGAACATCATTAATATCATTATTTTGTTGGCAGCTTTGTATTTAATTGCAATCAGCGCAATTGCTGCCTATATTGGACAAAGCGTGATGGATAGAGTAGTCAATATATTTGGAAGGGCATCTCTTATCATCTTTGTTCTTTCCTTCACAGTATTCATTAGCGCCCTTTCACTTGGTAAGATTTTTTTCTCTCTCTTTTTTTTTTTTCATTTTTCTTCTAGAAAAATATTTTTTTTTTCTTTTGCTATACAATTTGTTTAATTACTGAAAATAATAAAAGAGCGATTGCTATTGGTTATTATTTGTAGGTGGGTTTGGTATAGTCAACATGGTTGGGAAGATAAACCGTGACGAGTATATGGGATTTGAAGACCTTTGCAAATATGGTGGAATTGGCATGGAAAACATGGTTGGTGGAATGTAATTTATTTATGATATTAGACTCCGTTTGATAGGTAGGTTGAAATTTTCATGCAACTTAAAAATCTGAGTCTTTTATGATAATTGATGGTCTCAAATCGTCAATTCTCAAATTTAGGGGGTTTAACTAGATTTTTATATTCAAATACAACCCTTTTTTTTAAGCGAATTTAGATGATGAGCTAGATTTGAATTAAAAAATTGGGGCTAAACTAGTGAACCAAACACACACTTTGTTAATCCTGTCATATAATTTCCTTTTCTTTGGGATAAGCAGTTGTCCATTTTCTTTTATAGGAGATTTCTAAATCATTTTTAAGAAGAGAATGACTTTGTTTTATACAAAAGCAAACAAGGTAATAGAATAGAAGTCAATAACATCGTCAAACAACGACGAAGCAAAACTAACTAACTCGTGGGCAGCTTTATCTTTTCCTAAGCGTGATTAAAAAAATTAAAAATAAAAAATAAACTACTTCTGTAGCTCATCAATCCAATGTGAGATTAAACTTAAACTTTAGTAAGCCAAATCTCCATCTTGATTAACAAATAGTCAGCCATCAACATAAATTCCACCACACACATTGCATCAATGTCACACGCAAACTTGTGGATTCTGCAAACTTGTGGATTCGTTAGAATCAGGTGGTGGTGTTTGATGTATAAGTTGAATTTGAATTAAGTTGAGATTTTTAAGTTTGAATAATAATTTTTGTTGACTTTTTCAAAAAAGACAAAAAACATGATGAAAAAAATAATATAATTTGAGTATATAATTTGAGTTGAGCGTGAGAACCAGGCCTCAATATATAATACTTGAAGTGCTTTTGATTAGGACAATTAAAAACAAACACTTAGGATTACTTATATAGCATTCAATAGCCCTCAACTCTTACTTCTTTTTCGATGTGGGATTAAGCTCTTATTCTATTATACCAAAATCCTGATAATAGTGCTACTACTTATGGATCTGACTGTTAGATTTAAATGGGTAAATATAACTTGGTTTATTAGTATGGTAAAAGTATAGACTCTACCATAATTTTTCACGTATAGGAGTGCCTTAGTTTATGGGAAGCATTGTTTATTATTACCGCTGATCGATAAACAGAATTTAGTGCAAGCAAAATGACATGGACAATTTTGGAAGATTCAACTCAAATATCTCCAATGTTTGGATGACATATCCAATTTCCGAAATCGGAAAACTTTTACAAAAAAGTGTTTGTCTCTACTTTTTTCATCATTATCTCATTTTGAAAAAAAAAACTATTTCATTTCAAATTTATTTTATACAGTACTCTTTTGAAAAAAAGAAAATGAATCTTTTTAAAATCTTCTCACAATGCACTATTTCCAATACCATTTTTCTTCATTCCAAACAATTTTTTGTTTTCAAAAAGAAAATTTTTTACCCATCCAAACACTCTTGTCTCAAAATGAAAAGACTTTTTCATTTAAAATAAGAAAATTTTCTTTTTTGGAAATCGACACGTGATCCAAACAAAGCCATCACCAAAAAAAAACGTCATTTATCCTTTGATAAGTGGATCGGTATTAATAATAATAATATGAGATACATGTTTTTTTTTTTTTTGGTGAATGAAGAAGGATCTTGGGGTGACCCCATCATTTTTAGGTTTTCAGCCTCACAGACAGGAACCTCTTTCTCAAGGTATGGCAGAAACATGTCTTTTATACTAGTTTCTCTCAGTCGGCCATCCGGAGCCTACCCTACTATCACCAAACCATGCTTCAACAGCCGAAGCTGGAGCGAGTCTTAAGGAAATGCAATGGGAATCGAGCCCGGGTGCACGAAGGGGAGAAGCCTAGCAAAGAGACCCACCCCTTTGCCAACCCATCCACCTCTGTAGGTATATAATAATATGAGATACATGACACTTTTCAATTAACTTAAATAGAAAGGAGATTAATGACTTTTGCACTACACTATTTGATTCAAGCAATCTAATGGTTTAAATATAAACTATTTTATTTAATTTTATGTTCCATTTGGCTTTCAGACTCAAACCTAAAGTTTTTCACCTTAGTTTTTGTCCTTTTTTTTTTCTTCTGAAAAATTAATAAAAATTTTAACTAATTTTTGAAAAATTAACCAACTTCAACTTAAGTATTCCATTCCAAACCAGTACACCAAACACAGACTTAATCTAATGGTTTACGTTTACACACTTGGCTTTGTTTTCCTCTCCCACCTCACACTCCTTTTACACCTCAAACAATTAGTTTTTGTTTTGCTATTAGTATAATTACACTATTCTACTTTTACTTTTACAAACCTATGCACATTTATTAAACACATGATAATTAGAACAATTACGTTATTCTACTTTTGCCTTTTCCGTTTTGCTTTCATTTTTGCTATATGCATTCTTTCACCTTTACTATAACAATTTAAATTTTAGCACTTTGAGTAATTTTTTGTCCTTTTATGAATTCAAATTATGCTGTTTTATTCAAAAATTATTTCAACTAAATATATTATTTGTTTGTTTTATTTTTCAAGTCCTGTTTTTTTTTAATGTCTTTTTTTAAAGTATTTTACTTTAAAGCCAAACTTTAAAAAAATAAAAAATAAAAATATGTCCCTGTTAGTATATTTTTTTGCAGACAACCTTCTAAAATATTATTTATATATGACCTTACAATTACCTAACTTTAAATTTTATCCCTAAAATAAATTTTCTCCACATTTTTAAAAAACTTGTATTTATTTTTTATGTGTTTTAATCAAATTACAAAACTTCTTTTACTCCAACCTCAGCAAAATCTTGCTTGCTTAGTTTTTATTTTTATTTTTATTTTTTATGGTATAGCAACTCTACTTTCATTATATTACTGTTATTTTAGTTGTTGAAAATTCAATATTAAAATTTACAGTGCGGCGCATCAAATTATTTCAAATCATAGATAAAAGAATTAAAAAGTCGATCTAACTACTAAAATAACAATACCAAGTGATAGGGTAAAAAGTACAATCCCTAGGAAATTTTTTTTTCCTTTTATTAATTCTTAAAAAAAATTATTTGTGAACACTTTTCAATAATTGTTTTAAAAGATTTTTATCTTTAAAATCAATTATCATATAAGATACAAATCTATGTTATATAAAAAAGATAATTACATAACTTTTTTAGCTTTTTAACTAGAAAGGTTGATATCCTCCCAATATATCAAAACTTTCTAACGATCAAAATAAAATTGAATAAAAAAACACTGATATAAAGTTAATATATTAGAACAAGAAATAATTTCTTCAACTTTTCATTCAATTAAGAAGTTGAATAATTTTAAATTAAATAACATCATAATTAATTAACTTAACAAAGTTTTCTTTAATTTTAAATTATTTATTGTAATTATTAAGAAAATATATATATGAGCACACAAAGCACTCGTGCCTTAGGCACGTGATCCATGATAGTTTATAAAAGAAAAACAAAAACACCCATAGATTTGAATCTAAGAACTTCTATCTAAATTCCTCTCTTTTCACCGGAGTATTATGCAGACCAGCATTGCATACAAAGGCTGAGTACAATGTGAGGAGATTTTTTTTTTTTTTTTTTTTTTACAAAAAAAAAAGAAAAAAAAAGTAGCATTTGAGTGTAATCTTCTTTATGATATAATTATATTTCTTCCCTTTCGGCACCGCCAGCCCTTGATTGCATATCTTCTTTACACCGTCTAATCGAGAAGCCAATTCATAGGAACCCCCACATGTATTTGACGTCCACAATTAATTAACAACAATAATTGATGATTTCACATATATATAGATAAATATCTGAAGTATGACATGTTCGATAATTATAACATTCTAATCTGAAATTTATAACAACTAATTAATTTATATACAACTTTTAATTAGAACCTTGTAATATGATAAAACTGAATTACTTGTACAAAAGATTAATTTCACTGAAAATATTATATTATAATCAATTAATTGTAAAAATACAGTATAAAAAAAAATTACAAATACCGTTAGTTAGGGTAGTTGAGCGCTTGTAAACTGTTACCATTAATGTCTTAACTTTGATAATTGAAAAAAAAAAAATCATAATTTTCTTTCGAATGATGGAAAGAAAAGAATCTAATGCCATGAGTTATTTTTTTCCTATTGTGGAATATGTACCGTGCGTTATTTAGAAGCATAATAATCTATATAAACAAGGTACCCAAAAATATATCTATACAAATTTAGAAAACAAATATTTTTTAAAATATTTATAAAATATTCAAAACACCCCCTATTTTAGCCAAAATATGACTTTTAACCCTTTTCTAATTCAAATTTCTAAAATATACCCACTCCTATTTGAAGCCACTAGAAGAAACCGATATCTAATGCTTTAAGTTATAAAATTTATATCATAAATATTAAGTAGTATTGGTAATTTTTTAAAATTCAATCAATTCAAAGGGTAATTTGTGATTGATTTTATACAACTAGGTTATTTTTAGCATTTATATATGATGAGAAGGATAAAAGTGAAATATTAAGTAGTCTTGGAAATTTTTAAAAATTTAATTAATTCAATCTTTTAGAACTGGGATATTTTAATCATTTGTATAATATTAGAATGTTAAAAGTGGCAAATGAGTAGCTTGACAAGTCTGTCTATGATTAACAGTCTAGGTGGTATTGAAGCTAGCTTATTCAGCTGGGATATTTTGAGTATTCATATATGATAAGGAGTATAAAAGTGGTATATGACTAGTCATGGCACTCCGTCTAAATACTGTTTTCTCTCACAATATTGAAGTTTAATTTTCAAATTTATGATCCAAATAAAGGTTAAACGATATTTTTATTAACAAAAATTTTATATGATTGCTCTTTAAAAGCACATCTCTTGAATATTGTTTCAACTACTATAATTTAGTTTTTTTTTTCTTTTTTTAGCTCCAATTACGAAAGGTCGAAACTCTAAATAAGTATTTCTCAAAAAAAAAAAAAAACCTCCAAATAAATATTAAGAAATGAAAAAATATATTCATATATATAAACATATCTATTTGAGAGGTTTATTTTCATAATTTTCTGAGAAAATTTTTTTTAAAAGGGAAAAGTACCTGAATGTCAAAAAATTTAGAGAAAATTGTATCAATATGATATAAAAAATTAACATTAAATCAATATGATATAAAATTAAATTAAAATTAAATAAAATATGTGTCATGTTAATAAATGGAAAATTTATGTCATATTGATCAATAAAGGAAATTTTTTTTATTATTTAGGTAATTTTTTTTTTTGGAAAGCATTTTTCTTCTTGTGGGCTTTGATGGTCGTTACAGAAAGCCCAAAAATGATGGCCCAACCCAACCCGGAAAGAGATCCCAACCCAGATTCCACACTAAAAATTCCACAAATCTGTCTCTCTCTCTCTCTCCCTCCCCCAGCTCTGACCCCTCATCTCTGTCAAGGTCTCTTTCTCTCTCTAGCTTTTAGATAGAGAAAGAAACGCGGCGATGGTGTTCTACTTCAAAGCCCGACCGGAGGCCGGTGACTACACCATTTTCATGGGGCTCGACAAGCACGAGAACGAGGAGCTCATCAAGTACGGCTTCCCCGAAGACATTTGGTATTTCTTCTCTCCTTTTCACCAATTTTTTTTTCCTTCGTTATTTTATCATTAAATCCACTTAATTTCTCTTTCTGTTCTTCAATTTTCACTTTTTTTTCCACAATTTTCGGTAATGATTAACGTCTTCTCTCTCTCGAAGATTATTGTTTTATAGTTATGGTGTTTCGCAATTCTGCTCAGAATTCGGTCGTGCTTCTGTGTTCAATAATCTGTTTTTTGCTGTTGTGAATTGTAATTCTTCTATTTTTCTTTATCATCCTGTTTTCTTTCCGAGAATTTCTTCTGAAAAATTCATTCGTTAGGGTAATTTTTCAGTCGTTTTCTGATTGTTATCTCTTATCTTTGCGTGTGTTCTATTTTTCATCGACATGTATATGAATTCTGTGTATATATCGTTGCCTTAAAATATATATATAATGCATATGATTTCTGCCTCCAAATTTTGCCTAATTTGAAGTTACCAGCACTTGATTAGGCTAATTTTTGGCAATGAATCCTGTATTTAACTTGAGCATGCACGCGCATACACATAAAATATATATATATATATATATATATATTTCTTTGTGTTATGTTTGTTTTGGCTTTTTTAGCATCTGGGTAGCTAAACTTTTGATGGATAAAAGACATCGTGTTTAATTGTGGCTGTAGAAACCAAAAACTAATGTCTTTTCAGCTCAAAACATGTCTTGATTGAGGTTTTTTTTTTTTGGTTGTAGGTTCCATGTGGATAAAATGTCGTCGGCCCATGTTTATGTTAGGCTACAGAAAGGGCAGACTATTGATGATATAAGTGAAGGTGTTTTGGAGGATTGTGCTCAGCTCGTTAAAGCTAATTCCATCCAAGGTAAACTTTGTTCGGTTTTTTTTCTGCTTTTTGATTTTCATGTAGTATTTCACATTGTTTAAAAGCTAGAATTGTTTCAAAACTGGAAAACAAGTTGCTGTCCGATTAATTTGCGAATGACATAGTTATTTGTGTATTTTGCAGGTAACAAGGTGAACAATGTTGATGTTGTTTACACTCCATGGGCCAATTTGAAGAAAACGGCGTCAATGGATGTTGGTCAAGTTGGTTTCTACAATCCAAAGATGGTGAGCTTCTTCATTTATATATATTCCTCGTATATCTATTTGACTATTTGATTTTATCATGTATGTGGAAAGTTTGATAATTGACTTTTTTCTTTATAGGTTCGAACTGTAAAGGTGGAGAAGCGGATTAACGAGATAGTTAACAGGTTGAACAGGACAAAGGTGGAAAGGAAACCTGATCTGAAAGGTAAATTCCATTCTCTGTGTCCCTGGTTTTTTTTAGTGAAAAATGTAAAACTTCCACGTGACATCTAGCAACTAACTTTTTCTCTTTTTTTTCATCTTATTCTTTTGTAACGAAATTCGTTAATGTGTGGATTGCAAACACTGAACTTATTTAAACTGCAGCTGAACGAGAAGCAGTCAATGCTGCAGAAAGAGCAGAGAGAAAACAGCATCTGAGAGACAAAGTAAGTTTTCTACCGTCGTTTTCTAACCTTTTTCCTTTGTATTTGGCCGATATGAGGATAATTGAAAAGACCATTTTATAGCAGTGATAATTTTATTCAGCAATGAAAATCTTTTGCAGAAACGACGCGAAGAAATGGAAAGACTTGAAAAGGAGAGACAATTGGAACTGAGGAGCTACAAAGGATTGATGGTTTCTGAAAACATGACATCTAACAAACAGATAGCAGCAACAAGCAAGTCCCTGCAGGAACTGGAAGAGGACTTCATGTGAGAATTTTCCTTGTGTTCATGAAGAACAGGCCGTAGCGGCTCCGATACCCAGTATGATGAGGATTTCGTGATTCTAGGGTAAGAATTTATCCCGTCCCGCCCTGTTCTAAACCTGTTAACCCGCTAAATAGTTAGAGGGTGTGCAACATCTAGACAGGAAGGGGACTTGGTCAAAAATTTCAAGATTAGAGAAGGGAAAGGCTATTTGGTATTGTGAGACACAGAAAAAAGGTGATATATTTATTTTTGTTCTTGTGATTGGATGATGATGATAAAGGGAATGTGGAGTCATAACTTATGCTTGTCAAATTTACCTACGGCGATTGTGCCATATAGTATTATGCTGAACAAACTGATATATTTATGTTTGTTTTCCTTCATATTTCCCGGGTTGTGTGCTTATTCATGTTTGAAGAGTTTATCTTACCAATTTCTGTCTAGATTTTAAAAATTAAAACTGCATTTGCAAGGTGTATTTCTTTGGAATTCACATTTAGCTATTGGCAAAGCTTATAGTAGGAATTGTACTCTAGTAGGTATTGTTGTTTTAACTTTAAACTTTTTAACGGTCTGATATATGAATATTCATGTTAAAAATTTACAATGCGACAAACTAAACAACTTCCGGTTATAGATTAGACCATTAAAAAGCTGATCAAATGACAAACAAAAATACCTACTGGTCGAACAAAAATAGGAACAAGTTTTTTGTTATGATGTTAATGTTGAAAAATACTAGAGTTCATTATTGCAATCACATTTTAATTCATCTATATCATGAAAACGTTGGTATAAGAAAAAAGTCAACTCCTCCATAATTTCTCCCTCTCCTAAAACCTAAACAATGTATTAAGGTCTAGTTAGGCATTTTTACTTTTCAACCAAGTTATAGAAAAACGATGCCATAAAATAAAATTTGAAAAAAAAAAAAAAAAAAGTTGTCCAAAAACGAACTATGTCTCATAAATGAAATGATTTATTATTGTGGATGTTTATCTTCTAAACCCCTCTCATAAATTATATTGTCTTCACTTAAACATCACTCATCTTTGGTATCCCGTTATCTTTATATCCTTTTAATTAAAACTCCATAAAAGGTTTGTTTCGTTCATCTCATGCATTAATTGCGAGTTTGGTTGGGAAAATTTCATGAGCAAACAAAAGTTCCAGGACTACCCATATGGAGCCTTAAAATATGCATGAAGATATATCTTTTTTTTTTTCCTTTAGAATAAGATAATATTTTAAGTTGATAATATAAAGATTGTTCACTGACCGCAATCAACAAAAAAAATTGATATATACTCATGACATAACAAGGATACGTATGAAGGCATTTGTTTGTGTAATAATTATGTTTAATAAGTCAAATTACATTGATATTCATTCATATGATTATCTTAATCTATGAATGAATAAATGACTTAAAAAATCTCTTAATCTATCAAAAAGTATGAATTTTATATGCATCCATCCACGGTGAATGTAGGAAACGTAATTTATGAATGATGAAAGTTATTATACATAAGTATGGAATATGCAGCTTTTTGACATAAATCAAATGATATATCCTCTTAACGTGTTGGAAAAAACAAAACTAGATCTTGAGTCGAGGGGATGCCATACATAATGGTAAGTCAGTGGGCTAAAGTAACTTAAGAACTAAGTTTAATAATTGATAGAAAGTAAATTTGATAAATAGTGGCTTAAGTTTACTAAATTTTCTTATTTCTTTGTAAAACATTTCTAGTTTCTCTCTCTTAATTCGTTGTACTTCTATTGATCATTGTTTCATGACATCGCAATTATGTTACAACTTGCCTAGATTTGCATTGACTACTGTATCTTGCAACTTATAATGCCTACATCAATTTCTAATTTTATTAAATGTGGTATTGATTAAAGAAGGTAAGCCCCAAAAAAAAAGTAAACAATTATTAAAATTTACATATTCTAACATCAAAACATCAAATCCGTTCTAGTCTAGTTGGTTAGGATATTCGGCTCTCACCCGAAAGACCCGGGTTCAAGTCCCGGCAACGGAATATCTTTCATTTTAATTTTTTCGGCACCTTATCTTTTTATTTCCAAATTGGAGAGTGCTAGCTACAAGTGTAGGAACGCTTACACATACTTTTTTTTTTTTTTCCTCGTACTCCACACTTTTTTAAGTGTGGAATTACACTCTTTTTGAGTGATATGTGTTGTAATTTGATCTATTTGTAATCAAGCAATAGTTTAAATCACCTATTTAATTTGGTATTTGATTTACATATAACGTTTGTATTTCAATATACGTTTGTTTAGACAACTATTCTACTACAAGTATTTGAATGCTTTACTATTTCACAGCTATTCAACTCAAGATGTAAATATCAAATTTTCATTTTTTTGAAGTTTGTACCATATTTATTTTCTACCTTTACACTATTCAAATGTTACATTTAATAAAAATTATCCAAACACATATCTCATTTAAATAAACAAGTCAAATTTTACATTTAAATGCAAACATTCAAGTTTAGTAAACGTTTCAATTTAATAGGTGATCCAATCGAATTATAAGATACAACAAAAGAACATCAAAACATTGTCTTATTGACATACTTCATATTTCATAACTTCTTTTTAGAGAGGTTATATCGGATGATAGTTTTTTTTTTTTTTTTTTTTAAATAATAGTAAATGACAATTAAAATGGTTAATACATTAGTTAATTAGATTCGATTAATCAATATTGATGAATAAGCCATTACTTGATATAGTTTTAAATATGTATTGATATCGATCAATTATTTATTAATCATTTAATGGGCATTCACATATAGGGGTGACAATTCATATTACGTGTCTTGTTTTGATCATGTGTAATTTAATTTTGACTCAACCCGAACCCGACTTGTGATGCAAAAATCTTTGAATATCGTGACACGAACACGATATGATCACTTGACAAGTTGACACGACATGATTCGAAAATGATCCGTGATACGTAATTGACCCATGAATCTATAATTGATACGAAAATAATGTTTTTTTCTTGAGATTTTTCTTAAAACTTTTAACAAACTAAAATTTCACAATGTGCTAAAAAATGATCATATCCATCAAAATTAAGCAAATAAGAGTACAAAATTATGAGAAAAACTATCAAAAGATTACAAGTTCATAACAAAGTCCATCAAAATTAAGCAAATAAGAGTACAAGATTGTGAGAAAAACTATCACAAAATTACAAGTTCATAATAAAGTCATATTAAATTAGCGCATTCAAAAATTTACATGCATGTTCGGGTTAATTAAGCCCAACTCAAAATTGACTCGTTTCTTTCGTGTTAATTTTAGGGCGACTTAAAATTAACCCCGATTTTTTTATTTAAGATACTAAAACTCGAAATTCATATCATTTTATAATCGTGTTATCATAATCCATCTCTCAGTCCTATTATAATGTTATTAAAATATGTGGCAATTATTTAACAAATAAGTGACCCAAAGTGTGAATAATTTTATCCAATATAGTTACTAAAATGTACAATTATGTAATTAACCAAAATACAAAAAAGGACAAAAAAGAAAAAAAAGAAAAAAAAAAGAAGCAAAAGTGGACTCCAAAAGATTCGAGTGTGTTTGTACGAAAACGCAGTCTTCACTTCTCACAGTCTATACATAACCAAGCAACTTCCTTTAAAGCCCCAACTCGAAATATCCCCTCCAAAAACCCTAAAAACCTCTCTCTCTTTCTCTCTCTAGCTCTTCTTCTCCGATAATGGCGATGGCGTCCTTGGACGAAGAAACATCCAAGAAAGTCCTTCGACAGGTTCAGTACTAGGAAAAAAAACGCTTCTTTTTGGTCCCTGTTGAAGCTTTCGTTTCATAATCTAAAAAATGTTCCTTTTTTTTTTTTTTTTATTCGTTACAGGTCGAGTTCTACTTCAGCGACAGCAATCTTCCAAGAGATAACTTTCTCAAGAAATCCATTGCCGAGACTGAAGATGGAAGTATCCTTCTCAATCTTTTACCCTTTTTCCACGGCTTCAATGTTTTAAATTTTTTTTTAATATATTTGATATTCACTCAAAGGAATTCTTGCGATTTTCGTTGTAATTTGGGAAGTTTAATCCAGAAAATTTTGAAGATACTCACTGAAACTCATATTTTGATGTTATAGGTTTGATTTTTTATTATTTTTGTTAAATCAAGTTTAAATCTTTAAAATTCATTCAAAGGAATTCTTGTGATATTTGAAGATACTCTATTGAAACTTATGTTTTGATATTTTAAATTTGAGCTTTGGGACTTTGATTAGTGTTGGAATGCTGTTATTATGTTGTTGATCTTGACTGGGGATGTTAGTGGTCAGTTTGGCATTGATATGTTCGTTTGCTCGGATGAGAAATCATCTCGATTTGGGGGATGTGAAGCCAGACAGTGTGCCGGAAGATACTGTAAATGCAGTTGCTGAAACGCTTAGAAAATCCACTTCCCTAAAGATATCTGAAGACGGTGAGTATTTTAATGGACATTTTGGTTGATTTGGTTTCATATTTTGATGAGTGAATTATGTTGTGGGTAATGTGCTTTGGTGTTTTTGTTTGTGGAAAAAGATCTTTGTGTGTTAATTTTATTGTTTTTGTATTTTACGCCTTTTAGGGAAAAGGGTTGGTAGGAGTACTGAACTGCTGAAACCCGATGAGTTGATTGAGCAGTTGGATGTTAGAACAGTAGCTGCATCGCCCTTTGAGTATGATGTGAAGCGGGAAGATGTGGAGGCTTTCTTTAATCAATATTCCAAGGTATCACAGCCCATATTTGTTGCAGCTATCTCTTCTTATTATTTAGATTTCTGTGAAAGGGGTTTTTACATGGTTTGGAATTGGAAAATGGGTATATCTTCTTGGGTTTGAATCAAAATAAATAATATTTTGTTTTGTTTTAGAAATTGGTTTTTGAATTGCCTTGCCGGTTATTTCACTTTAACGTTTTCCTGAAATTGCAGTTATCCTTAGTATAACACGGAGAGGGGATGGTGCTTCACGATGTTGTGTTATAGTTATAGTAAACTGTAAATTTGTAATGGCAATAGCTGTTTTTTAATTGGATATGCAATGCAATATCTATTTACGTCCTTGGTTTCAGGTTAACAGTGTGAGACTTCCTCGTCATGTTGCTGACAAAAGGTTTTTCTGCGGCACGGCTTTGGTTGAATTTTCAGCAGAGAAAGATGCTGAAAAGATATTGGAGCAGAGCTTGGATTATGCAGGTGTTAAGTTAGACCTAAAACCAAAGTAAGTTTTGCATCATAACTCGTATGTGTTTATGTGCGAATCATCAATGGGCATCGTTCTGTTTTCTTTTTAGTCAACATTTTAGACTTTTACTTGATCATTGGCATGGCAAAACAAAAGTTTGTGTAATGCAAATATCTTCATTTGCATCCCGAACTGTAAGCAATGTTTAATTTAATAGATGGATTGTGTTGATTTAGATATTAAATTGCAAGAACTTAGAAATAAATTCATCAGAGTTTTGAGTGCAAGCAAAGCAATTATCTTTTACTAAAATTGGAATAGCATGATTAGTCAAGAATCTCAATTTATGTCTTAAACATGGGGAAAAAAGAAAATATTAACGTCTTGAAAATATACCTGCTATTTCCAATTCAGGAAGGATTTTGATGCAGAAAGAGAAAAGGAGACGGAGGAATTTGAGAGCTCTCGTCCCCTCACAAGTTCAAAGGGAAAGAATTCCTCAAATTCAGAAGCAAAGTAAGTGGTAATTTTGTAACATGATTTCTGAGCCCACTTCTCTCTCTCTCTCTCTCCCTCTCTCTCTACTGTTGATTGCGGACCTGACTATCTTCACTCACAGTTATCCCAAAGGCTTAATTGTTGCATTTGCATTAAAGAGGACGTCGGGTGAAGGATCCAAGGAACAGAATGGAACTCATGAACCAGCCAATGATAGCACTGACGCTGGCAGAGCGGGGGGAGATCTTGGTTCCTCAGAGAATGCTACTGAAGAAACCGTACAGGCTTCCAAAGATGCAAACAAAGACGAAGAAATCCCCACGGAGAATGTTGATAATGGAAATAACTCAGAGAGTGACGGAAAGGAAACTAAAGAGGGAGAAAATTCAACTGAAGATCCTGTTGTAGAGAAGGAAGAGACTGAAGAAAAACGTAGTGCTGCTGCCTGCAAAGATAACATGGATGTAGTCTTGCGTGAGGATCTCAAGGGCATTTTCCAAAAGTTTGGCACTGTCAAGGTATCATAATGATTTTGCTGTTTCCATTATTTGGACGGGATGTTGCCTTTTCATTGCTCATGTATTTGTCCTATTACTTTTTTCTAATTTGATCTTACCAACATTTTCTTGAATTTTTGTTGTGTGTTAAGTTTGTTGATTTCAAGATGGGGGCAGAGTCAGGGTATATTCGATTCGAAGAACCTGAAGCAGCTCAGAAGGCTCGTGCTGCTGCTGTCCTGGCCGAGCAAGGCGGTCTTGTCGTGAAGAACTTCATTGCTACTTTGGAACCAGTCACTGGTTAGCAGCAAGCCTCTATTTTGTTTCATTAAGTGCTTATATCGGAAGTTAATTTTATAGCGCCCACGTACTTTTAACAAATTGTATATTCTGGCAATGATGTGAGTTTTTGCTTTTCCCGTTTATGCTCTCAGGTGATGCGGAAAGGGACTATTGGGACCTACTCCGTGGTAATCAGGATAAGCACCGTGATTTTAAGGGCAACCGAGGAAGGTTAGAACAATTACCCTCTCTTTCGATATCCCCACATGCCTTGTTTCATATTTATCAAGGTCTCCGTCTCTGATTCCACCTTTCCTGTCTATTTCATTTTTGCGCTTAACAGGGGTGGTAAACACAATAGAGGCTGGAAACATGGCCGCTCAAGAGATAATGACGTCTCAGCTGGTCGGCCATCTAAAGCTCAGAAAGTTTGAGCAAATTGAGAAGTATCTTTAAACCGTAAAGCTCGATTTTCAAATCAATTTTGTTTGATGCTTAACAGTGATTTGCGGCGAACTAGTAATATGCTTCCTCGCCTTTTGTCTGTCGAGCTTCATTATAGCTTTGTTTGCGTTTGTGAACAGTAATATCTAGTATACTTTTTTATTGGTGTAACTCAAGAGTTAGTAATTTAATTAGATTTTCTCTTTTTAGATGATGGCTTGAATCTTTTTTTGTTTTGTTTTTGGCTATAATTCAAATGCTCTGTTGTCATAAAATGAGGTGGAGATGGTCTAATTAATATTCCTCCCAAAATACATGGGATTCCTAATCCCTTGACTAGATTGGAATATATCCAATAAAAAAGTCCACTTCACCCCCGCTAAAACACTATGCTTTGCTGCCACCCGCCGCTAGAGCTTCTTGTTGCCACCGTCTCCCTCCCTCATCGATGGAGTTTGCTGTCGTGCCCTCCCCATGTCTGTCAAAGCTTTCACCATCAACATGCTGTCGTGGTTGTCTGGTCCCTCCCCCATGAAATCTCCATTGAAGCAACCGATCCTCAATCTCCGTCGTTGAGTCACCCCTGACTAGATCTCCGACGTGCGCTCTTCCTCCTTGCCAATCTTTGTTGATGGAGCACCGTCCCCAATTAGAGCTCTATTACGAAGCTGCCTACCTCTACTTGGTGTCGCCCCATCGTAGCCCTTCACAGATCTACTATCGCTATTCTGATCATAGCTCCTTGAGATCTGACGTCGTGCCTCCCTTGGCGAGGTAGTCATTGCCTCGCCCACCGCCTTGGTTGAGCTCCATGAATCTGAAGGGTCATGTGTTTCTTTGTTTCTGTCTCTGTGTTTTTTTTTTTTCCTCTCTCTCTCTCTCACTTTATCTAATAACTTACCAAATACATATAGGATTTTACATAATCCTATGTAGTCCAATCCAATCCCGACCTTATAATCCTATCCAATCTGACGTCTTAGACATGACGTTAAGAGAAACGAGGCAAGATTTACGAGGGAGCCCTTATCATGCTTGATACGTGCGAGGTAGCTTGTCTTATTGGCAACAACCTTAGGATGTATAAGCATGATAGAGCTTGCCTTTAAGGGCAAAAGTCGGGCAAATCCGTTTTGCCTTGATTCCAGCAAAACATGAACTCTCATGAGGCAACACCAGGGGCAATGCTTTAACACTCATGAGGCAAAACGTGAACTCTGTTGATTTCGGCAATTGCAATTATCTACTTCTAGTGTTTTTTTTTTCTTCTTACTCTTCTTATAATTCAAAGGCTCTGTCGTGATAAAATGACAACGAGGAAGAAATGGACTAATTTAAGTCTAAGATTGTGTTTGATTTGCCAGTTGGAGAAGAAATTTTTAAGTTGGAGTTATTGACTTTTCAAAAATTAATTATAAATTTTTGTTGACTTTTAAAAAAAATATAAAAATTGATATGAAAATTATAACTTAGTTAGAGTTAAACTTAACTGCCAAACAAATCCTAATTCAAAAAGAGGCAACAAAAAACTAAAAGTTCAAATATTACGGGTATACAAAAATTGATTTGTTAGATTATAATTTACAAAGGAGAAAATATTCAACTTAAGGTTATGTTTGGAGAATTGGTTCAAACACAAATTTTTCATCTCAGTTTTTGTCTTTTTCTGAAAAAGTTTTTTGTCTTTTCTAAAAAGTTAACAAAAATTACTATTGAAACTTAAAAATTCCAACTCAAACTCATTCACCAAACGGACCATAAGTTTTACATATCTTGTATAACTATGTTTTTTGAATGATTCAGGTAGAACTTTGACTAGTGTATTGCCACATCATTGGTTGATCAAAATCAACGAGAAAACAAAATTAAAATATTCCATACATAAATTCATGACTAAAATCTATTATTGCTGTCAGAATAGTCCAATAATAATTTTATATATGATTTGATTATAATATATATAGTTTGAGTTCTTTCACTTTTAAATTCCAAAACAAAAAATCTAAATACAAATTCACGTTTCATTTAAAAAAAATAAAACTTTGGTTATAGGGAACCAATGTAAACATAAGATAAATTTTGTAAAATATATATATATATATATTTAGTAAAATTTTCAAAAAAAAAAAAAAAGGTTAATTATGGTGCACGGATTAATAAAAAATGAAATAGTTTTACCACTAACCAACCTTGAAGAATTGAAAATAAAAGTGGTTATAGACATAACTCAGTGATAATTCTATACTTGATTGTATTATTAGGTGTAAAGTTTATGGGGGTGTTTGGTGCATAAGTTAAGTTTGAGTTGAGTTGAGATTTTTAAGTTTGAATAGTAATTTTTGTTGACTTTTTCAAAAAAGGCAAAAAACTTTTTTAGAAAAGACAAAAAAAAATGATGAAAAAAATACAGTTTAATTTAAATTAAGTTGGAGAACCAAACAAAGCCATATCATTTCATATTTTCATTCCCAAATTAAAAAAAATTTGAAAAATAAAAAAAACCACTAAAATAGTTATTTTCTTTTTCTAATCAGATTTCCTTTTCTTTTCCATTTTTGTTTTTAAAGTGGATGCTTGCAGTCCTTTCGAAGGAAGGAATAAACGTGCAGAAAAAACAAAAGCAGCAAGGAACAAAAACAAAACAAAAATAAAATAAAATAAAACAAAAACTTTTTCTTGAAAAAAAGAACAAAACAAAAGAGAAAAACATAGAAAAAAATAATAATAATTGCCCGTCGAACCTTTTTTAATTTTAATTTAAAAAAAAAGACCAAAGAAATTAAAAAGTCACAAAATGATTCTAAAAAAAAAAAAGTTGCAAAATGACTTTCAGGAAAAAAAAAAAAAAAAGTCTTAGAATTGACCCACAATTCCTACGTGGCAAAATCTCTACCGTTCGAAAACCAATAACGCCCCCTATAGGGTTTGAAACTCCCCCAATTGTCCGCCTCTTTATGTTTGAATATCGCTCCTGACCGTTTCACCTTCCTTTTCTCTTCTTTCTTTCAAATTTTTCACTCTCTCTCTCTCTCTCTCCTCTTTCTCTCTCTACATTTTCTCAGATCTCTTCTCTTCTCTCTTCACCACCGACCGTCGTTTCGGATCTGCAAATGCTCTCCGATTCTCTCGCACCGTCGAATTTCTCTCTCTTCGGATTCTTCTCGTACCGTTCTCTGAAGCTCAGTTCGGTGAGCGAGTGAGGGTTTTTCATTTTACTCAATTTGAACTTTACTTCTGATGTTTGACTTTGTTTTGAATTCAATTCGATCAATTTTTTTTTTTGACTTATTTCCTTCCATTTTACAAGCTTCGGATTCGATCGAATCAAATTTTTAATTTTTTTTTCCGGATAAGTTTCTGGATTTTTTTGGCCCTTTTTTTTTGTGTGGGTTTGATCGGAAATTTTTTTGTTTATGCATTATTGATCTTCATTCAACGTTCTATTTCTTTTGCAACTTTTAAAAGCTATAGATTCTGCTTTACTTTTCATTCTTTTAATTTTGAGAGGTGAATTGCCTTATTTTCTTCTTGTTATTCTTAATATCTAATATGGGTATGGTTCATATTGGATACTAGACTTATTATGTATATCTGCCTTCTGCTGGGTGCAGCTTTGGAGGATAATTGAAGTTCATTTTGGAAATTGCTGAATGTGTTATCTGGGAATAGTGCCGTTTACTGAGTGTTTCCGTGTAAGTTTTCGCATAATTCAGCTGGAATTTTTAAGTTTTGTTATATTCCCTTTGGTTGTATTCAACAATGCGAATAGATTGATGAAAATGTTCTGTTGTTGGAAAGAGGAAAAATGAATGAGAACCATAGATTAGTGGGTACTTGACGGGGAGTGGGGCTAGGGTAGACAATGGTTTGGCTTGACTTGTGGGATAAGATTATGAATGAACTACATATGGTCTTATACGTTAGCTGGAAACTCATGAAGAATTGTTTTCTCTACGAACTTTTTCATATATCTAGTAGTAACAACTAGTAAGTGAATCATGTGTTCCAGACTTCAGTTATATTTACTGTAGGGCATAAATATCAAATTCTGGATATATCTACCTTGGGTTTACTTTTAGTTATTGTTATTTGTTTTTTCTTTACAGGCATTAAGCCTGTAGTTGTATGAAATTTAAAGCTTTGTGCCTCTTTCCTCCTACAGTGCGGATCCGTTGCTCAGAAAGGTTGCTGCTGCTAGTTCTTAGCTTATAATGATTTGGAAAACATACAGTGGAGAGAGTTGCATTCGAGTGGGAATTGGGGTACGCAGATTTGCTTGCCTACTGAGAAATTATGGAAAGTGACAAGAAAATTTCTAATCCTTCAGATGGTCTCACTGAAAATATCCAGAAAATTCGAGCTCTTCATGGGTAATGCTTCAAAATCATCTTTGCATTGCATGCCATGTCAAATTTGCTTTCTTTATCATTACCTATTCTTGTTTGTCATCAATTTGTTGGAACTTTTTCAATGAAAAATTACTGATATGTGTACTGCCCCAAGTTGTCTTGGGCTCTTGTGAACATTGTTTAGTAGAACATTTGTCTGCTACTTAGCATGTTTCTCGAAGTAGTTCATTTATTTTGCCGATTGAGTGTAAATCGAACATGACAAGGGATTTTTTTTTTTAGGAGGAAAAAAAAATGAGTAAAATAGAACAACTTGGATTGCTAACATTTATCCGTCGGGCAGAATTGTTTTAGTACCTTCACCCTGGAATTTTACATTTTAACTTCGAATCATTGTTTTCTTTTATGTTGTCCTGTACGTTGACTAGTATAAAAAAAGTTGCCCTAAAGGTTATGACTTGCAATCTTTTTATAGGAGGACTAGTGGCCCTACGAGGCGTTCAACCAAAGGGCAGTGGACACCTGAAGAGGTGAGTGTCCTACATGCTTTTCCTCACTCTTAATTGTATTTGTAATTGGTGCCATGACTCATGTTTTACCCTTTTGAATCATTTTCAAATTAAAAAATTGCTGCCATGGCCATTGATGTACCTTTTTTTCCATCATATTTAAAATTACCTTTTGCATGTACTCAGGATGAGATTTTGCGGAAGGCGGTTCAACGCTTTAAAGGAAAGAACTGGAAGAAAATAGGTATGATATGGAACTATTGTGTTTATCTTCATAAGCTTTTATGAATCTTATTGCACGTTTCCCCAGTACTCTTTTGCATGGCCAAATTATAGGTGTCCTTTCCTCTTTTGCATGGCCCTTTTCTTTAGTTTCTACTTTCTCATGGACACATTGAGTAATAATGGAGACGTTGCTTAACATTGTTCCTTGATAATTTCTACATACGACTGTAAACTGCTTAAAATCAAGGGACACATGGATTTGGTCTAGATTTAGGAAAGGGTAAATAAAATTGGTTTTCAAATATAGTAGACATAGAGCTTTTAGGGCCATGTCCTACAATTGCTCAGAAGGACGAAATTTTTTTTATTTTTCTAACTGTATTTTCTGTATTCTGGTATTCATCTCTCTATATGTATCTGTCTGTCTGAGTCTTTGTTGCACATGTTCAAACATCTCAATTGATTTACTTCCTTTAACTAACTGGTGTTGCTCTTGTATTTTTGTGGTGTTATATACTTAAAACATTTATTTTGGCTGTTCATAGCGGAATGTTTCAAGGATCGGACTGATGTGCAATGCCTGCATAGGTGGCAGAAGGTCTTGAATCCAGAACTTGTCAAAGGTCCATGGTCTAAAGAGGTGAACTTAGCTCTTGCTCGTCTGTTTCCTGTTGACTTTATTCCTAGTAATATTGCAATCATAGACCATGCCAACAGTACTTGGTTCTGAAACCTACTATTACCTTACTGTTTTCTTTTTTAAAATGTAAATAGGAGGATGAAATAATAGTGGAATTGGTTAACAAATATGGGCCAAAGAAGTGGTCCACCATCGCACAGCATTTACCCGGACGTATTGGTAAGCAATGTCGGGAAAGGTATGATTATTCTCATTGTTGTTGTCGTTGTTATTTTTGTTTTGTATTATTTATATTAGGACTTTACTGTTTACATAGGAAACAGTAGGTGCTGCCTTTTGCACTCACGTATATTGAGACTGATTTCAGGTGGCACAATCATCTTAATCCTTCTATAAACAAAGAGGCATGGACCCAAGACGAGGAGTTGGCTCTTATTCGTGCTCATCAAATCTATGGGAACAAATGGGCAGAGCTGACAAAATTCTTGCCTGGAAGGTTTGTTTATTGGTTATTTTAAATAGAGGAAAACACTCTTCTTCTTTTCAGTTTGTTAGGTTTACTAATTGTATTGTATTCTCAACTTCAAAGATAAATGTTATTACCACCATTTTAACCATACTACTGTTTTCACCTGTTTTAACCACAACTACACCCCGATTTTTGCTATAAGTGTCATGAATATTGATATAACTTTGCTTTTGTGTCATTAACAGGACAGACAATGCTATAAAAAATCATTGGAACAGTTCTGTGAAAAAGAAATTGGATTCCTACTTGAAATCTGGTTTACTTACACAGTTCCAGGGCCTGCCTCAAGTTGGACATCCAAACCAACCCATGATCCAAAGTAGTGGAGATAGTGGTCCTAAAGGGGCAGAAGTGGAGGAAATTTCAGAGTGCAGTCAAGATTCAAATGTCACCGGTCGCTTTCATCCGGCAAATGAAATTGCCAATGTGGTGCTACATACGGCAGAGGAATTTCAGAATGCTGAAGTGCTTGGTTCAGGAAAGGAGCCAAGCTCCAGCCCAGCAACTTGCACAGAACCATATTATCCTTCTCTGGAGGATCCTGCTTTTTCCATGGCAGAAATACCTAATGACATTGGTTTCGTTGCGAAGTTCCTTCAGCAAAATTTTTCACATGATTGTGAAAATTCTATGAGTGGCGATTACCATTTTGATTTACAAGAGATGCATAAAATTTCCTCATTAGAACGGGAACCATCAGGGATGCATTCACATTGTTTAGCTTCCAACGAGAGCCATGAAATGAGTATTATTCCGTTACAAACTTCTGACGGGCTAACTGCTTCTACCTCCATGGGGAATATGCCCATGCCCATGGGTTCTGATAATCCGCAACACATGGTGATAACCGATGATGAGTGTTGTAGGGTCTTATTTTCAGAAGCAATGACTGATGAGTGTTTTTCCTCGAGAAATTTTGATTTAGGTGGATGCGCTGGTCCATTACTTTGCCACTCATCTGACACCCAAATATCTGAAGCTGATGCAGCTGCAATATCAGAATTACACCGTCCGTTGAACTCTGATGTAACAGGCACTTCATGCTCTCAATCATACTTTTCCCATTTGATTTCTGCTGATGATAGTCAAATTATATTTGGTTGTGAGTCCAGTCATTTATTTGGAGTTCAAGAGCAAGATTATGCCACTTGTTCGCGTGATGGTTTTATCTTCACCAATGATTCTGCCAATTCTCCTTGCGATGATGATATGGGTATGACAGAAATGCAAGACCAACTGGATACAGTGGAAGCTCCTTCGACATTAGTCCCTGTAAATAATTTTTGTTCAAGATCAGATACTCAAACTTGTTCAACGGATGCCCAAAAAAATGAGCACAAGGAAGAGCAGCAGGATGCAGGAGCACTATGTTACGAGCCTCCTCGCTTTCCTAGCCATGATGTTCCATTTTTTAGCTGTGATCTTATACAGTCTGGTAGTGAGATGCAGCAAGAATATAGTCCGCTCGGTATTCGTCAGCTGATGATGTCTTCGGTCAACTGTCTTACTCCATTCAGGTTATGGGATTCGCCAACTCATGATGGTAGTCCCGATGCCGTGCTAAAAAGTGCAGCTAAAACCTTCATGGGTACACCATCCATTTTGAAAAAAACGACACCGAGAGTTGTTGTCCCCGTTGTCAGATAAAAGAATTGACAAAAAACTAGAGACTGACATGACCTCCAAACTGAGCAGAGATTTTTCACGTTTAGAAGTTATGTTCAATGATAGCGTGGTTAGTAAAGGATCCTCACAATCCCCACCATCTAACCAGAATAGGGACTCCACAAACGCTACTGAAGATAAAGAAAATCAAGGTCAGAAAGTAAATGAAGGTCATGAATCTGAACAGGAATTTGGGAAAGTTAGTGATAATACTGCATCTTCAGGTGATGGAAATTCAGAGAAAGTTGTGTGCAACAGTGAATTCCAGGAGAATAAAGAGCAAGGAGCAGCTGATGTAGATGATAAGACCAAGAATGTTGCTGATACCACTTCCCAGCCGCCTTCTGGAGTTCTTACTGAACATAATATGAACGATCTAGTATTAATTTCTCCTAAACAACTTGATTTCAGAGCTGACAAAGTCTTTGCTTCAATTTCTAGAACTCCTAGAAATCAGCATCCCAAAAGATTTGAATCTACAGAAAATCAAGACTTCCCTTCAAAATCATCTTCTGGAAAACAGTCTGTATCTTTTGCCTCGCCTTCCATAAGTGGCAAGAAGGTTGAAAGTCAGCCTGTTGCAGAGACACGTGCGGACCATGATTCTTCATCAGCCCGACAGGAGGCTGTGTGTTGTAATGCCGGTGGTGATGCTGCAGTTGAAACTTTTAGCATGTAAGACTCAATCTTTTCTTGTTTCTGTTTTGTTAACATTAGTTTTCTGTTGAATTATGTTGGCTTGAGTTGAAATTTCCTGCATGATTGTCATTTTCTCTTGGAACTTGTGGTGCCAATTTATCGACGAAATGATTACCAAATCCCTTTTGGTTTTAGATTTGGTGACACCCCGTTCAAAAGAAGTATCGAGTCCCCTTCGGCATGGAAGTCCCCGTGGTTCATCAACTCTTTTATAGCTGGCCCCAGGATTGATACTGACATCACGATTGAGGTACCAAAAAAG
Source organism: Ficus erecta (assembly GCA_008635985.1). NCBI lineage: Eukaryota > Viridiplantae > Streptophyta > Magnoliopsida > Rosales > Moraceae > Ficus > Ficus erecta. Next base: position 78,747 of record BKCH01000939.1, on the reverse strand, counting down.
TTCCTCGTTATCATTTGTTACACTTAATGTGACTAGTTACACGTGTTTCAATTTATGAATAATTTGTGGAATGTCATCAGGATATAGGGTATTTGATGAGCCCAGGAGATAGAAGTTATGATGCCATTGGGTTGATGAAGCAGATAAGTGAGCAAACTGCCGCTGCATATGCCAATGCTCAGGAAGTTTTGGAAAATGAAACCCCTAAAACATTACGGAAGGGAAGATTTAACCAGGACACTCAGTTGCAGGAGAATAATCAGCAAGGAACTCGTTCACATCTGCCTCAAAGTATTTTGGTATTGATAATTTCTCAACAACTTCATGAATTTTTGGTTTCGTACATCTTGGAAAGCAAACATAGCAGTCCCTTTTTTTTTTTCTTTGTTTTGTTCGAAAGTATATCCTGGTCTTTGCATATGAACACTCGTTCACAAACGCATTCATTTATCTGCATATAAACCAAAAGATCTCTGTTAAAATTTGATTTTCAACTGATTGCTTTGGATTTTATGCAGGCCGAATGTCGTGTTCTCGACTTTAGTGAATGTGGGACACCTGGGAAGGTAGCCGAACATGGGAAATCCTCGGCTGCTGCTATTGGCTTCTCAAGCCCGTCTACTTATCTGCTGAAAAGTTGCAGATGACGATATCTTTTGGCCATCATGTGCAATGTTATTTTAGTATTCATATTTATACATATCTAAACAAATTGGTGGAAAGCCAGGCATTTTTCTTACTTTCGTTTTTATTTTTTATTTATGGGGGTTATAGTTTTAGTGTCTTGTTTCGCCCTTTGAAACTCGTTTGTTACCCATTGATTCTTCTTGTTTTGCCGTTTGGCTTGAATTGTATATGAGGAAATTGAAACCTGAAGTAATCAGGCCAACATTGTTGGCAAGTTGCACCAAGAAGTACCTTGAGATCCCCAATTTGTTCTATAAAAGTAAAAATGATCCCCTATTTACGTTCTATAACCAAAAAGGTATCCATTTTCACGTTCAATGCAATTCATAGAATCATAGCGGAAATTTTTATTTTATTTTATTTATTTATTTATTTTTTTTGTGATTCAAACTCTATAACTTATGGTGCAGTCAAATGTAAAATAACCGCTAAATTAAGTTTACAACTATGAGGGTAATTTTAATTTTGGTTAATTGTTTTACTAGGAGGCAAGTTAAAGATACTTTGGCATGCTATATAAGCTTCGTGTAGTGAAATGAAGGTAAAAAAGTGTTATTGCACTTTAGAATCGAGTTAAAACCCACGGTTTTGATAAAAATGCATCATGGACTATTGAGATGTGAGGCAAGAAAGACGAAAGAAGACTTTGAAATCGAAAATACTCCTAGTATTGACCCAAGGATTTTATTTTATTTGTTTATTTATTTGTTACTTAACGCACTGAAAATGAATCAAACCCTTTCTCATCCTGTAGAAATTTATAAAAGAAAAAAAGAACTTTGATCTTCTGTTTTGAATAAATAATTGGCTCATGAAGAATGGAAACGGCCAAGTAGCATGTAACGATGTTTTTTGCCACAATGATAACCTGAAAAAGTGAAATTAACAAAATGGCATTAATTTCATCGTCACAACTGCCTACCCCAAAGTCATTTTGCAGATGAAAGTTTTTATTTTTTATTTTTTATTTTTTTATTTTTTATTTTTTTTAAAATCATCTTACCATCGATTAAAGGGGAACTTAATTGGAAAGCGTCGCTTAGAAATTTCAATAAAACTTTTACGTGAGACAAATTTAAGGTGTTCGTGACCAAAATGCAAACTACTGCCAACCGACCAAGCTTAGGGACCGACTCTATTTCGAAGCTCACATCGACTGTTTCTCTAACAATTATTCAATAAACAATCAAGAAATATCCACCTTGGAGCACTACGTAATGCACAAATTGTTTGTTGTTATTTTGAATGTTGAATATATTTTAAGGATGATTCTCTGATAAGAGATAACCAATCAAAACAAAAGTACAACATACAAGCTACTGGAATAATTTTTCCAAAATTTCTGATGGCAATTCTTCTATACGCTCCCCACTTGAGGAACAAGTCCCGAGGGACATGATTATTATAACAAAACAGTAAAAGAAGAAGAGTTGAACCATTCCGGCGAAAAGTTAGCTCACTTGCTAGAAACACGTCTGTTAACAGGTCTAGACAACGTGGGTAACCGCCGCATGGATTGCGTCTGTAAGGTGGGGAACCGTCCTGGAGCTCAGACCAGCCATGCTAATTCTCCTGAAGATTAGGTGCGAAACTGGTTTAGTGTTTACTATTCACATTTTTTATGCTTGTGTAAGACACAAATCCGTTGCCAATAATACTTCAAGAAATACCATATCATGCAAGCAAAAACTCAAAGCCAAACGTTTGTTCCGATGCAATTGATATTTCATAGTGGAGAACAAGAATGGAGGTGATATAGCTACTAGTCGAAACAAAACCATGGTGCGGTAAGTGGAAAGTCCAAAGACTAGACTATTTAAAGGGCGCCAGTCTGCTATAACCATATTAGTAATGTGGCCAATAGTAACCCACAAAAGATATATAGAGTTTAGAATAGTACATCCTTTATACCGAGGAAATTAAGCTACTTACCCATCAGATGTCATGTATATGTGGTATTCTTTAGTCATGAAGGCAACCTGTTCAGCATTCAATCCTGTGAAAGTGAACATTCCAATCTGCTTGATAATATGACTCCAGTCACCAGGTGTACCTACAAAATAGGAAGGCAAGCAGAATACAGACGCGATTCGTTAATCTAACACAATCGAAGATGTAACGTGCAACTATGTCTTGCATTAGTGTTACCGAGTGGGGAAAAAGCTCAGGGATAGTGGTCAAGAGTAAAGGGGGTAATATTTTACACAAAGCATACTTGGACTAACTACCGCCACTTAACCCATGAAAACAACAGCAAAATACCACTATATGACAGAAGAAAGAGAACAAAGTATGAGCATCTGGTGACCAGGAATGCAAAGAATGCTTATAAGAGAATTAAACCAATGCAACCATCAGGTGTTGATAATGGGAGTAAGATTAAAAAAGCTATACCTCTAGCTCGTAGAGCATCAAAGAGTTGCTGGCGCATGCTTATAATGCGATCAGCCATAGCCTTCAGCTCAATAGTCCATTCATTGTACAAATCCCTGTTAAAAAGTAGAAAGACAAAAGGCTATAAGCCTGTACAGGGCGGACTAAAACATATATTCGAAAGAAAAAGAAGTAAAAAATTTAAGTACAAGTGGTTGAAATGATCATCTCCAAGCTCAAATATTCGGGAAAATTCCATTAGCAAGTTTTTGTCATTTTACTTGCATAAATACAAACCAGTGTCACATACTTATGCATGTACATAGCGTTTAAATAAAAGAATAATGGTTTCCAAAGTAAAATATACCAAAGTGTTACAGGGCATCTGGACCAGTTGGGCATCGTTACCTGTCCCTGAGGATGGTAGCCACAATAGATGCACCATGAATGGGTGGGTTAGAATACATAGGTCTTATCACGAGTTTCAGCTGGCTCTCCACCCTGCTTGCTACATCTGCGGTCTTACAGACCTATATAAAAGTAGAATACTATTATAGACAGTATGGTTAAGAGAAAACTGAAGAGTAGATCAACACATCTTTGAAAAAAAAAAAAAGGGAAAAGACCGTCGAAATGTTAGACATTGCGCACGAAAAAACAGAACTAAAAAGTACAATTTACTGTGACGAAAGTAGTTTATCAATCGTACAATACTTAGAGCGCCAACACGTTCTCCATAGAGACCCATGTTCTTAGCATAACTCTGAGCTATAAGGCATTCACCACCATCAGCAGCAAACAGACGAACTGGCTGTGCATCTGCATCCAGACTTCCACTAGCAAAACCCTATAATACCCAAAAATAAAGAGGAAAAAAGGATTTTGTTCATTAGCAATTCTATCCACGCTATGCGAAGGCATTAGTCAGCGAAGTGGATGATCAAACTGCTTACCTGATAAGCACTGTCAAAGAAAGGCAATAATGCTTTTGATCTAATCAGCTGCCTAATCTGCTCCCACTGTTCAAGTGTTGGATCAACGCCAGTAGGGTTATGAGCGCACGCATGCAGCAGCACAATGGCTCCAGAAGGGGCAGAACCAAGGTCTTCTAAGAGGCCTGGTAACCACATTAAAGGAATATCAGAACACAATACCAAAGACACAATTTAATCAAGCTATGGGCCACTTTGCATTATAAATGTAATATGGTTGAAAATAGAAAACAAGAGGAAATGAAAAGAGTAGAATAGAAACAAAAAAGATGTTATAACAGCAGTCATAGGTATATTTCACCTTGGAAATTCAGTCCACGTGATGCTGGGTCATAATACCGGTAGGTCTTCACAGATAATCCAGCCAGAGTGAAAACTTTTGTGTGATTTCCCCATGTTGGCAGAGGGATGTAAATTGTGCGCTGCACGATAAGGTGGACAACGTCAAGTTTTTCTGTATTTTTATTGTCTTAATCTAACGAAAGGAAAAAAAAAGGGGGGGGGGATGGGGGGGGGGGGGGGGGGGGGGGGGGGGGGGGGGTTGGAAGAAGAACTAAATAGGTACATACCTCATGATAGTGTCTTGCCAAAAATTCACCTCCAACTCTCAACGAGCCAGTTCCAGACAAACATTGAACAGTGGTAACTCTGTTCTCTTGAATAGCAGGGCTATATGCAAGCAAGGAAAAGGAAAATTAACTAAAATCGAATCGGCTAAAGATAAGGCATGAATAAATTAGAACTGTTAATCCAATCAAAGCATACGCCTGTTATACCTGTCAGCGCCAAGAATGAGTTTAGCACTCAATTTATTGAATTCCGCAAGTCCAACAATAGGAAGATATTCCTTAACACGTGAACTGCATATAATGTAGACTGGGTATCATTAACTACTCCATAAAGAGTTAAAAAAAGCGCAGGGGCGATGCTGATTTTATAACTTACACATCATTAACAAGCTGCTGTTCTGCTTTCCTCACCACATTCAGGACAAGAGGTTTCCCTTCCTATCAAGCCATTAGAAAATCGGGAAATTTAACGCATGAGATATAACAAATCACGTAAAGTCTACTAATACTTCAGGCACAACCCTTTGAGAATTCGCAATTATAGTAACGCAGTCACCAACTTCTCTTTACCATACTATCACAAATTATAACTCAAACTACTACCAAAGCTGCAGGAGGACTAGAATAATACTAATTTTCAAACCTTTCTCTCACGTCAAATAATACACACACACACACACACACACACATCACAACACATAGTGTACAGAAACTAGATTGAATTTGCAATTAGCCAACTACACACTCAAAGACATCTCATTTATACGTTTGATGCCAATGTATAGAAACAAGATAGCAATTCAATAGTCCAAGATGCTTCCCTCTACAAAGTGATGAACAATGGCTCTGCAATAAAGTACAAAACACTCACCTCAGTTCTATAAGCTCCAACACCCAAATTCAACTTAACTGGGCTTGGATCCTTGTTATAAGCAACTGTCACCTGTTCGAAAATTTCAAACAGAAGGTGTGAAGATATACAGATAGATAGATAGATATAAAAGGAAGATTTCATAGTCAAAATGCACAAGCTCCGGAGCGATTATCATACCCAGAAATGGGCAGTGATGGGATTCAAAATAATTCAAACAAAAAGGATCCATAGCAACAAATTTTTCGTGCACAAAAAGAGACATGATCCAAGAAATTTTTTTTTTTCCAGCTAATTGACAGACAAAATATTTGTTAACTCAGACACTTCTCTTAGGCTTCAAATAAAGAAAATGGCACACATTTTTAATCCTAAAAAAAGCTAATTTCTTGATCATCATTCAAGAACCTAGGATAAATCAAACTCCCAAGTTTGGCTTACCCAAATCTCAATGAAAAACCACTTGATAGATTTTCTAATGAAAACAAGAAAGCATTTATCATCACCGATTGCGATCCGCGTAAAAGAATTCTTCTTTTTCAAAAACAACGAAACTTTCAGTCGATTCACGCATCGAAAAATATTAATCATGAGAAACATTACAAATCTTAAAAAAAAAAAAAAAAACACACACACACACACACACACAGAGAAACAGAAGATTGAATCCATAACCAGAGAACGAAATCGGACGCTAAATTAACGTGTCGTGTACATTTACTGTGATCGTTCCCTTTACGAAAACGAAGCGACTAATATTGGAGAGGGAGAGAGAGAGAGAGAGAGAGTACCCCAAGAATAGGATCCTCGGGAGCACGAACAACGTGAGCAAAGACGGAATCGCCATGGGAGGCGGAAGTAGGAGAAGCGGAGATGGAATCCATGGCGGAACTCGAATTCTCGACGAGAAGGTGTCGAACCAGAGCGTTTAACCTCCGATCGGCTGTTGAAGAAGAAGAAGATGAAGAAGAAAAAGCAGAAGGAGAACCGTGGGCGGGGGGTAATGTAGACCGGGGGCGCATTTTAGTGGATTACGCTGGTTTCTCGAGCTTAAAGTGCGCGCTTTTTTAACTTTATTTTTACTTATTTGTTTATATAAGAAAAAAAAAAATTTCCTCTGTGTTTTCTTTTGGGCTTTCAACTGATCACTGCGTCTTATATAATAACCTTTGATGGACGGTTTTTTCCTTACGCGGCGAGTCATGGTTACGGTTTCTTTGCTTATGTCATTTCTTACGTGGACCCCTTATCCTTTCCTTTCTTTGACATCTCTCTCTCTCTCTCTCTCTCTCTCTGTTTTTAATAAATTTTTTTGGATAAATTTCTAGGTGAAAATTTGTTTAGAAAGAAATGTTAATACATTTATTTTGTCCGTTCAATAAATTATACATAATTAAAAATAATAATCTAGTATTTTTAATCTTCAAAATCTACACTTATTTTTATTTTAGGATAAAAAGAGATTACGATTATTAATTAGTTGTTTGACTATCTTACAACTTGATTTTGATTTATTTTCAATCAACGATTAATATGACTATGACTCTCCCGTTTTCCCACGCCGTTAGAGGGTGTTATGACAAAACAACGACAAAGTAGAAATGTAATTATCTCCCTTTAAAAAAAAAAAAAACAAATTTAATTGTCGAAATAAAAAATAAAAAATAAAAAACACGTAGAAATGTCAAATCGAGGGAGCTTTTATCTGGACAGGAGTCGCTGTTTTGGAAGGACAGGGACACGTGGCGAGAAAATTATGGAAGACAGCTTCGGGGAGAGTTGGCACGTGGATCAAGGTGGGGGAGTTACGCCACACTGTGGGCTGACTGTTATTCTGGCAGTTTTCAGACGACGGTTTGATGGAGGACTGCGTGGCTTCATGGGTGGACGGCTCGTGACCCAATGATTGAGCTGTCAGTTGTCAAGTGGTTGGGCCTGCTGGGCCGGAAAATGGTGTTGGATCACAATTCACAAAGCCCATTGAGATGCACCATGCCCACCTTCAGCTGATCCTGATTTCCCGATCCCGAACTGCCTTTTAACCGTTATTTTAATTTTTTTAATAATTTAATTTATGAGTGTATATCTTAAAATTTTACGTCGTACTATACAGAAATACTCTTATCATAAATCATTTGTGAAAAGATTTAATTTAACGGTTAAAATAAATTATTCCTACGGATGGTGTAAAATGGGGGTGATTCTATTGTAGAAATTCTAGTATTTGTTTTTTTTTTTTGGCTTGACAAATAGAAAATCTATTTAATTTGAAGTTACGATGAGTATAGACTTGGATAATTGGATTACAAGTTTGAGAAAAGATGTCACCTATAACCTACGGTTTTAATATTCAAGTAGACTTGACAATTGACATTACTTTCAACCACCAAAAAAAAAAAAAAAAACACACTTTAACATTAGCCAAGTTAGTCTAGTTGACTTCAAGCATTGCGATCTAATCTTCGAATGTTGAAGGTGGTATGGTATAAAAAATAAATATAAAAATAAAAAAAGAGAAAAGATTAGTCAACAATTGGATTGTTGTCTTCAGAGAAAAAAAAAATGTTGTCTTCTAGTGGTTCAATTTACACACCATGAATACACAATAGAAAAGTAGTTTCTATTGGGTCTAGCTCAGCGGATAAAATTTCATAATTAATAAAGTGGGTGTCCTTGGCCCGTTCCCTTTTTCTTAAAAAAAAAAAAAAATTTACAGATCACGTGTAACAGCTGCATGGATGGCATTAGCCAGATGAGGCACTGTGTTAGAGCCTAGACCAGCCATGTTTATTCTCCTGCAACATTTGATGCCAAGAAGTCAGATGAGTCCTCTTGTTTTTTTTCCTATGATTACCAATAATTGACACAGAAAAAAGGGACTTCCGGGTTTGATTTTCATGACAGCTTTGTACAGCATCAAGCCAATATCAACTTTGAAAATTGCATATTTATACCAGATTTTCTCCTAGGTGCTACTGCATAAATTGACATGATAAGAAGGTGACGAATTTAGCGTTGGTTTACCCATCGGATGACATGTAGATATGGTATTCTTTAGTAATGAAGGCAACTTGATCCGGGTTTAATCCCGTGAAAGAATACATTCCCATCTGCCTGCTAATGTGACTCCAGTCACCAGGTGTGCCTGTGAAATTTCAAAGGCAACATGAGATTAATACAGCGAAAGAGAGAACAAAAGGAATCAAACGAGCATAGATAGGCTTTGCCTCTATCACGCAGAGCATCAACGAGTTTTTGCCGCACTCTAACAAGGCGTTCAGTCATCGCCTTCAAGTTATCAGTCCACTCGTTATACATGTCCCTGCAATTAAGCATCCATTGGCTTTGAAGTACAGAAAAAAGGAAAGAGACAAATCTATGCTTCATTCACTTATTACTTGCGATACACAAATGTACGCACGTGAAACTTTGCCGATTTGATGTTGTTTTTTTATCCAGTTTAGATTTTCACCAACAAGTCAGTGTGCATATGCAAAGAACCACCAAAACCAAATACATTCCAAACCATGAGAATGAAATGTGTGCGCTTGCGTGTGTATTTGTGGGTGTCGTGTTCAGAATAGCTAAAATTAGTCTCGTGTTCTTAGTTCAGATGGTCTCATACAAGGCAGTAACAAAATGACTCTCTGGTTGCTATCATTTTCTAATTTCTAATACCTGTCCTTTAGAATAGATGTCACTATGGAAGCACCATGAATTTGGGGGTTAGAATACGACGGTCTGATCAATATTTTCAGCTGGCTCTCAACCTTGCTAGCCTCTTCTGCTGTCGTGCAAACCTACTAAATGATAAATTTCCATTACAAATCTTAGTCCCAAGATAGCCATTGAAGTAGACAACATGAATCAGTTAGAAAAGAACGAGTACCTAATCATAATTATGTTCTTTAAAACGACATTAATATCGAGTTGATCTAATTAATCTTACAATGCTAAGTGCACCAACACGTTCCCCATAGAGTCCCATGTTCTTTGAATATGACTGAGCAACAAGGCACTCACCACCATCAGCCACAAACAAACGTACCGGTTGTGCATCCGCTTCCAGGTCTCCACTAACTAGACCCTAAGACAGTTCAGTAGATGAAAGTTATTGAGATCACAATATTAGAATACTTGAATCTCTATTTGATTATTTATTTATTTTAGGATTAGTTTCATGCATGCCCCCAGACTGTAGACCCTATTTCATTTTACCCCCTGAATTATCAAAATCGTTCATTGTGCCCCTAATATTTACAAAATCATTCAAACCACCGCTTCCATCCAATTATAGTAAAAGATTTTGAAAGACAGTGGCATTCCACCGAACTCCGGGACACTCTGAGTGTGTACAACTCACACATATTTGTACAATCGACCATGGTGGTAGAAGTGACTCAAACTCAAGCTCTCATGGCAGAGGATATGAATGCTCTAACCACCCGAAGTACTATTAGCACGGTGGTAGAAGACTTGAACCTAGGCTTTGCAGATTCCCTCAGTATTTAACACAAAAATACACAAACTAAAATGCTCTAACATTTGATGAATAATTACCCCACCTGATAAGCAGAATCGAAAAAGGGTAACAACCGTTTTGATCTCATCAACCGTCTTATTTGCTCCCACTGCGGAATTGTTGGATCAACTCCAGTTGGGTTATGACCACATGCTTGGAGAAGCACTATAGCTCCAGATGGCGCGGAGGAAAGGTCTTCCAACAAGCCTGCGTTCACAGCCCCAGGAAATCATCCCAACTCTCAAGTTAGAAATGGAAACGCATATAATTCTGAATAAATTAATTGAAGCATGATCTATAATATGCATACATTTATCTAAACCTTAAATACAAGAAATCTTCCAGACCTTGAAAATCCATCCCGCGTGTAGCCGGGTCATAATACCGGAATGTCTTCACAAATAGACCGACCGAGGTGAAAAAATTTGGGTGGTTTGGATACGTCTGATCGGGAATATAAACTGTTTGCTGCATAGTAAGTGAAAAATAAAGGGGAGTCAATGTTAAACCTGAACCAACTAAATCAAAGACAGACAAAATTGACAAGTAGAAATGTGCACGTTACTTGGTAATGCATTGCCAAAAACTCGGCCCCAAGTCTCAGTGAGCCACAACCAGCCACACCCTGGACAGTAGTCACCCTATTCTCTTTGATAGCAGGGCTACTCCCAAGGCAAGTAAAATCGGCGGAACAATTACAACAACAACGACGGCGATGACAACAATGACAACAAAATTTGAGGTCGGAAAAAGTAAGTTATCTCGTTAATTAAATGCCAACTTGGTTAGAACTTCACTTGTTTACCTGTCAGTGCCCAAAATGAGCTTGGCACTCAAGTCATTGAATTCTGGTATTCCAGTCATAGGAAGATATTCCTTATCAAGGGACCTAAATCATGCATAATTTGTGCAGTTTAAGCACCCGTTACATGCAAAGTCAAGTTGTAACAAGAATTATATATTACGAAAAAAGTATATATAATAAAATAAACAAATGAATGAATAAAGCGTACAGATCATTGGCTAGAAGCTGCTCTGCTCGTCTAACCACATCCAAAACAAAAGGTTTTCCATCCTGTTTTTTGGATACCACAAAACGATTAATATTATTGTTGTTGTTTTATACAGCGAATAACATTGGTTTTGATTTTTTTTTTTTTTTTTGTGACAGAATTTTTTTTTTTGTTATTACCACGTCTGATTATTTCAGTTGTTGTACACATATGATAATAAATATGTTATAAGAAAATTAGGTTAGGTGACATTTTTTAGTCACCTAATTTAATAGATGATCCGATTTTTTTTTTATTTAGGAAAAAGTCCGTTTGTCATTTTTCAAATAATTGACTAATGGTCAATTAGTGATTGATTATAAAATTTGATGATTTATATTATGGTTAATCAATAATAGACAGTAACTTAATAACTAATTAACTATTATACAGTGAATCACTAATGGACTATTTAAACAAAATTAATTAACCATTAAAAAAAAACCTTTCAACTTATTTTTAAAAATTTCGATCATTTATTAAAAAATTTATTAAAAAAAACTATATAGCTATCAATCCCTACATTATACTAACAACGCATGATAATTATTTACTCAAAAAAAAAAAAAGAAGAAGAAAAAGAAAAACTCAATGGGTTTCCTGTTTTTCACAAAAAAAAAAAAAAAAAAAGGTTTTTCTATTATTAGTCAAGATATGCATTATAGTGGAAAGAAGGACAAAGGGTTGAAGTCGAACAGTACCTCAGTTCTGTAAACTCCGACACCCAAATTCAGTTTTAATGGGCTCGGGTCTTTGCTGAAGGCAGCCATAACCTGTTCTTCACCAAAACAAAAAACAAAAAACAAAAAAGAAACCCAAGGTTTCGTAAGAAGTTGAAAGTAGGGGTATTGATTTTTTATTTTTTTTAAAAAGCCATTTTGATGGTATTTTTGTCGAAGGAATTAGTTGTTGTAATAAGAAAATGAATAAAGAGAGAATTTACGGCATAAATGGGAGGGTCAGGAACAAGAGGGAGATGGGAAAACGCAGAGCCGCCATTTTGTTTGGACTCCGAACTTGAAGAATATGGTGAGAGGTTATCCGTCCGATTAAAGCTTGGAGACTTCATCGCCGCACGACATAGATAAAGTAGACAGTCAAAGAGCAAACTCTGTGTTTAGTTATTACTTATTACTAACGGGTTTGTTTGTTTTCGCGGTGCGGATGCCTTTTGCAACTCCCAAAGATGACAGAATGATGAGGTGAATAGGTAACATCTGGATGCCTTGGGTAACATTTGGATATAATATTTTAAAAATTGAGTTAAAAATTTGTATTTGGAGGAGAAACTTTTGATAAATTATTTGATATAAAAAATAGTATAAAAATTTGAAATATATATTCTGAAAAAATATATAAAATAGATATTGTCTTATTCGTCTCATCGTTACAAGTATTTTGATATAAAATCATCTCATTCTGATTTGAAATGACAAAGTTATGGACTTTTAAAATTTTAGTTTTTTGAAAATAAAAAAGAGAGAAAGTTTGATGGAGAGTTGGAAATTTGAAATCCATATAGCAAAATGTTATTTGGAGATGTTACCCTAAACAGCCACTAAGCTTCCATTTGGATCGTCGATTAAAGTTAAAATTTTTAAATAGAAGTTGGTTGACTTTTCAAAAATTAGTTACAATTTTTGTTAACTTTTCAGAAAAAGACAACAATTTAGCCAAAAAAGTACAGTTTAGTTAAATTGAACTAAAACGTCAAACAAACCCTAATCACTAGGGCTCACCCAATTGGTGAGGGAAAGGTAGTTTTTAAACTTATTTAAATAATTGATCAGAATTTTTTTATTTAAAAAAATTGTAATCAATGATAAATTACAGTTAATCAATGTAAAAAATATATGTTAATATTAATTATTTACTGAGTAATCATAATTAATATTTATTATTGTTTTTTAAAGAAAGGTCATTTTCGTAATGTTACAAAACTTTTATCATTTATTAAAAACTTCTTAAAAAATGTCATTTACTCACAATCCCTTATTTTGAATCAATGATCATAATACTAGTTCATAGGAAGATTTAGACGCAATGAGTGTTTTAAACACTTCTATTTAGTTGAAAGGGTTATAGTTACTATCACATGAACAAATTCGTCAGGTATATATATTATTTTATATATATATATATATATATAAAGGAGGTATTTTAAGGTTTTTTTTTTTTTTTTTTTTTTAACGTGCGTGTTTTGAACGGTTTAAAATTTTAGGTGACAAAATAAACGAAAGTTTATAATTCATGAGATATTTATGAAATTAATAGAATTATTTTTTGTGATTCGATACTTTGATAGCTCAATATATGTCTTCCCCGATTAGTATACTGTTTAGTGTCATTTTTATGGTGATTTACATGAAATTAGAGCCATTTCTTAAAGAATTGAGTGAGACTCAGTATGACAAAAATAATTAACTTTTTTGTGGATACATATTTAATTACATGGTGATTAGAGACACTGGTTAAATATTTCGATGGCATATCTAGTTTTAATTCACTTTTAGACCCAGGATGTTATTATTATTATTTTCAAATTTACCATTTCAAGCATGATTAATGACTAGAAGTGAATTTTACAACACTAACTGAAGGATTAAATTTTTACAGTAAAAATAAAGATTAATTTTTTTATTACTTAGAAGACGATCTACTTTCATTTCATTTTATTTTATTTTATTTTATTTTACTATTGAGTGCAGATAAGTGTTTATGCTCCCGAAAGATGGGTTTTGCAAAACATTCCACATCCCAGTTGAAGCTGGTTAAGGACCAAAATTAGCAACAAATTTGTTGTTGTTGTTGGCGTTCTAATGAGGCTCCAATGTTTTGTTTTCATGAGAATTATAACTTCAATAATTGGCAGTAATAATTCATCATGATTTGTGCAGATGGTGAAAAACAGAAAGTAAGTTCTTTCAATAACTAACTGAGAATTCTGTAATAAGGTACGAAAAATTCTCTATCAGTAGAACACAGGTCTATGTTGTTTGATTTTTACTAAGTCATCATTTGGATCACTGGTTTGAAAAGCAAATTCACATCATTGTGGGAGAAACACCGTAGAAAACTTTTAAAATAGTGCTCGAAAACAGTCTCTAGACAGAGTGCCGAACAAACTATAAGTTTTATTTTCATATTTTTATTATCTAGTATGATTTTAATATGATCGAAAGTTTATAAATGTATCTTATCGATATGTGATATAGTATTCTTTTAGTAGATTGGATCCGTGGTTCAGATGCAAAATGAACTGTTAAAGGTTGTACTTGGTTTTGTCATATAAATCACAAAAGTAACACTAACATATATTAATAAATTATTATTTGCAATATATCCCATGCATTTTTCCTGTTTCCATGAATTAGTTATTTATACATATGTTTTTGGATTTTTTTTTTATTTTTTATTTTTTAACTCGAGAGTTAAATGGATTAACCAAGAGAAACTCGGAATAAACTCACAAGTTTGCTTTTTCATCATTGTGTCAAATACTAACGACCAATCTTTTAGATTTGACCACCAAAAGGTTTAGATTCAAATAAAGTGGGGCTTTAGGATTTGTCTCGGGGTATGTTTTACTTCGAATTATCCATGCCAAGAGATTTCTAAAAAAATTTGTGTGTACAATATTTTAATCCAGAGTCTGTTGGGAGCTCGAGTTGTGTCTCTTATTTTTTGAGATATTAAACAGAAAAACATAGCTCTTGAAACTATTCCTGTAGGATATGAAGTTGATTGGGAATGACTCGATACCAATTCAGCTCCTTAATGCTTTTTATGGTGAGGAATTATTAAGATTTTGGCTTAATAATAAGAGATATTAGTCTCACATCGAAAATAGAAGTAAGAGTTTAGGGATTCTGATCGCTATATAAGGAGCTCAAAGTCTTTATTTCTAATCTTCTTAGTGGATTTCTTTCGTGTTAATTTTCTCATTTATTTCTCCATTAATTATTGTTGACTGTTGATTACCAAGTGTGATTTTGAGGATTCAATTTTGGATTGCATACAAGTGATACGTCACGAAATGTGTATTCAGTATGTTATGGTATAGATTTATTTTCTGAAACGAAGAAGCTATTAAACTTACCTATCATTGCATTGTACAATTTATGTTCATAGTACTGAATCTATGAACTAAGTTATTATCTGGCTTTAGTTCTCTAGAGCACCCGAAGTAAATATTAGAAATATCACTAAGTGTATATATTATGTTATCCTTAAATGTATTTGGAATAAAACTTTACAAATTTCTCCTCTATTTATGTCGATTGTATCCTAACATGCCTCTAAAACTTCAAAATATTAAATGTCATGTCCCACTATTAATAAACCTTTCATTTTACCCCTTTCAATTAAACCCTCGAAATCATTCCTTAACCTTTGATAATAGGCATAATCAATCGGTTTAACAATCCCAAACTTAGATTTTTGAATTATTTATAACATCATTAATCACTCTATCTCATTAAGTTACTCTTATTATATGTTATTTGTGTTAGTATACTCTCTAAATTTTAGATCTCTTATTATGTCTCCTGATATAGAACGTCTTTAATTTTTTCTTTTTGTTTAAATCTGTATATTATTTTGACAAAATTACTTAGGTGGCACATTTTATTCTTAAATGTTTTTGGGATAGATCTTTACAAA
Source organism: Ficus erecta (assembly GCA_008635985.1). Classification (NCBI taxonomy): domain Eukaryota; kingdom Viridiplantae; phylum Streptophyta; class Magnoliopsida; order Rosales; family Moraceae; genus Ficus; species Ficus erecta. The sequence continues at coordinate 63,019 of BKCH01000939.1, read as the reverse complement.
TTCCCCTAGTTATTTCGCTTGTGTACTAACATGCTCCTAAACTTGAAAACATACTTTAATTTCACCCTCCTAACTGAATCCATTATATCCTTCTTTGACCTTTGATGATAGACATAATCAACCCATTTAATAAACCCAAACTTAGGTTTCGAGTGATTAACTCGTTAATCACTCAATCTCATTAACTGAATAAATGTAAAAAAAAAAAAATGCAATCTACAAACATAAATTAACTTGAACTTGTTACATTCAAGAAAAGGTATTTATGTTAACTTAATTCTTTTTTCGTTAAAAAAAAAAAAAAAAAAAAAAACTCCTGATGAAGGCATTTATGTTAGCTTAATTCTTTTTTGGTTTTTCTATTTTGTTAGGAGCCGTTTGGAGAATTATAAAAAAAAAAAAGGACCCGTTTGGAGGGACTTTTAAAGATGGAGTTTTGGAGGTTGGTTCGAAAATGTATATTTGGTTGAAGTGTGAATTGAAAATGAATTGTAGTAAATATTTCGACATAAGAATCATCTCATTCCAATTTAAAATAAGAAAGTTATGGACAATTAAATACAATTTGAGTTTTTTGAAAATGAAAAAGAGATTAAATGAGATGTAGATTTAAGAGTTTTGGAGTTGAGTTGTCAAAACTCACGTCTGAGACGGAATCCCACGCGCTCCCTGAAACAATCAAAGCGGGCATCGCATTTAAGGAACTCCAAAGTTCAAAAGATTCAGAGCTCTTTTACACACTCCCCCAAAATGGGATTCTAGCAAATCTAACAGGAAAACGAGTCCTGAAAACTCCAACCACATAAAGTAGAAAACTTTGGCGTGGATAAAGTAGTGGTATTTGTGGGGGTGAATTAGTAAGTAGAAAATTTCCATGATTTTGTCCAGAAATTCCAGTTCCAGTTCCAGGTATAGAAGAGTTGGGTCCCACTCCCACCAGGAAAGAATGACGAAAATCAGGCATGTCTATATTAGGGCTGTGGTGATGAGTGTGACTACTTCTTGGCTCGGTTCCTATGCCCCAAAGGATGATGGCCAACACAATCACATATATCTGCAAAATGTATGCACCCTTACAAGCTTTAGAGTTTTTCAAAATAATCAAGAGAGGAGAGCTAAAAATAAATAAATCAATAACTCAAATTACATCAATTTTCGATTGAGTCTACTCTAAAGGGTTGCTTTTTATCGTCTTTTAATTTTTTTCTTTATTTGCTATTGAGGTTGGATTCTGAATATATTTATTTTTTGTTTTTATCTTTTATCTTTTATTTTTAATAGATTTGAGTGAGAAATTTAGTTCCTCCGCACCATATATATATATATATATATATATGTAATATCATGAAGGATGAAGTGTATACATTCTATAGATTTTACAAAACTTAAATAACTGATTTGTCTCTGTTATTTTACCCCTAACAATTTAGTTTTAAATTTCATGATCATAAAACTTTCTTTCATGAATCATTTTCCTTGTTAATAATCGCCAAAGCATAGCATAATGCAGGCAGAAGGGTTGAAAACCTCATTTTCCGCTTCTTCTTCTTCTTCCTTTTTTTTTTTTTTTTTTTAATTACATTACTCTTTTCTGATAAACATTGACGGAGCCAAAACAAAAAATAAATTTAGAGAGCGCGCAACATAAAAATAAAATGAATGCTTTTGAATGACTACATAATTATAAGTTTTGATTCTTAAGTGGGGTCTAACTTGACGTGGAGCTAGTTCAATTGATGGTTACTAGGTGTGTAATTTTGTTTTCAATGTATCAAGTTTCATGTCCAAGTGTTGTTCAGTTATGTATGCCTAATCCACATAAGTTTACATGCACCATTAACAAGGGAGCGACTCCGACTCAATATTGAGAAAAAGTACGTGTCCCTACTTAAATTTCAATTATTTAAATTTTTGTCCCTATTTTTTCATTTCTTAAAATTCAGTTATGCTCTTACTTTATATAAAAAGAAAATTTAATTGTCCCTCTATTTTCAGGCTATTTTTTTTTTTTTTTGGGTTGACATAAGAGGAAATAAGAAACTATACCTGGGGAATCAAAGCCACAATCACGATCAAGCGACACATCATAATATGAAATAACACAAAATTCTTGAACGCTATGTGATGCTCATCAATGAACTTGGAAAGTTGCTATAACAGAACCAGAAGATCAAGAAATGACAAACACAGAATATGAGTTCATTTTTAAAAAAGAAAAAATAATAAAAAAGGGGGGAATTTTAGGCTTGGCTAAAAAATAATTATTTGTCACCGTTAATTATGTTATCACTATTTATATGTCAACACATTTAAACTGTCACAAGTTTATTTTATTTTTGTTATGTAACAGTTCTATTTTACTGCCTCAAAATGTCAATCTTGCGTTTCTTAAATAATAATTCTACCCAAAACTATTATTTGACAACTCCATCTTTAACAGAACACATAGAACTACATATTTAATTTTTATTTTTATTTTTATTTTTTGGAATATATAGTAAATAGCATATCTTTGGAAGCTAAAATAAGTTGAGGAACATACCACAACCCAGTTGATCCTGAAGAAAGTAGTTTCAACGACGGCGACTTCGAACAAAAGAAGAAGGCAAATGGAGAAAATGTACTTTGAAGCTGGTTAAGGATCAAAATTAGCAACTAATTTGTTGTTTTTGTTGCTAATAAGGCTCAAATGTCTTGTTTTCATGAGAATTATAACTTCCATAATTGGCAGTGATAATTCATCATGATGTGTGCAAATGGTGAAAGACAGAAAGCAAGTTCTTCCAATATAACTAACAGAGAATTATGTAGTAGGGTATGAAAATCTTTTATTAGCATGACACGGATTTGAACTGTTTGATTTTTATTAAGCCCCATTTAGATTTTAGATCATAGGTTTGAGAAAACACTATAGAAAACTTTTTGAATAATGCTAAAAAAACAGTATCTAAATAGAGTGCCAAACAATCTATGAGTTTGATTTCACACTTTTATTAGCTGATATAATTTTAATGTGATCGAACAGTTTATGATCGTATCTTATCGATATAATACAGGGTATTTGTATCATATCCTACCACATAATTCTTGGAATTATAATGACTAACAATAAAAAAGATACAAAGAAATCACTGTGGAAAATATGAGGTAAAGAGAGAGGATACAATGCAAAGAATGGAAGCATTGGGAGAGCTGGCAACAATGTGACCGAAGAGTGTGCTCAAGCAGACCGCAATTCCCACACCTAAACATGCATATATAAACCTGTCATGAACACAATCAGTTTCTAATTTCTTGCAAAAATCGATTTCCAAATTCTCAAAAAAAAAAAAAAAAAAAAAAAAAAGTTTAGAAAAAATACCATGGTTTAGGAAAGTAGGAGAGAGCACTGGAGAGGTCAGCGAGTCCCAAACGCCATTTCTTGAGGAGCCAAAGGGAGTAGATGATCATGGCCACACCCCACAGATTGACCAAAAGGTTCACTCCTCTCATGGTGTTGTTCAAGCAACTTCTTCCACATCTAACCATTTTCCCCTTCCACTTGCCTATATATATATATATATATATATATATATCTTTATATATACATATATTTGCCTATATTCATCGATTGTTTATGATCTGTTTATGCATGTAAGAATTTAGAAGAGAATAGTTTTTCATCCACTCATTTTGAATTCAAGAAAACTAGTCTAGTGGCTCGTCTTTGAAGTTGACGAATCAATCCCACAGTCGAGTGGTTCAACTTTGTAACTCTCTTTTCTCTCTCTAGACTCTCTGAGTAGAGAGAGAGAGAGAGAGAGAAGAGAGAGTTGCAAAGTTGAAGGGTTGAGTCGTGTGTGCTTGCATACCTAACATTCAAACAAACCACTAAACACACTTGACTGCTAACCTCGTTGTCCACCTTTTTGGCCCTAAAAAAAAACTGTCTTTTATATATATATATATATATATATATATATATATATTTTCAAAATAAGAGGAATCGGTGGGGTCATATGCTCTTGTCCAGTGAACCGAATCCCTGTAGGGATTTCCATGTCGCTAGCAACACAAAGTTTTGGTACGACATTTCTCGAACCTATGAACAGATAAAATCAAAAGTTCCGAATAAGATCTCCTCCATTATTATATATTACTGCCACCATCATCTGTAATATATCTTTTTGATTTTTTACCTACTTTGTTTTTTACTGTTAAGTCTTGTACATCCTCCGGAAATGATATATGAAGCTCTGAAACAAACGTTGTTTAACCTCCAAATTTATTTTAAATTTTAAGTTCAAATTTGAGTTATAATTGAATTAAATTAAATTTTTTAAAAGTAGTATTGAGATTAAGTAAAAATGATTAACAATGTCCTTCTTGGGTTATAAAAAAAACCATGTAAGTTTTAACATATTTGAGAAAAAAGACCGACTTGTCAAGAAAAAATATTTAGGGAATAAATTGCTAGATTCAAGAAATTCAAGGGGCGTACGTATAAAAAAGCCAAAAAAATGCAGCACTACCAAAACTTAAAAACAAATTTCATCAAATTGAATGTAAAATTCCATTTCTGCTCTCTCTCTCTCTCTCTTTAATTGCGCTGGAATATAGGGTCTTCTTCCCTAAAAGATGCATTTGCAATTTATTTTATTATTATTATTATTATTATTTATAGCAAAAATGCATTTACATTTGTTGTCTACTCAGTAAACATGCAAGAAACTTCTTTGCTTCAAAATAAATGGGTGTATGCATGCAGATCCGTCTTTGCTTGCCGCTTGGGCATCTACCGTGCTGCTTAAACATCGAAGTACATTTCTGCCTGAAAAACATGAAAAGTGATAGCACATAGAATATGTAAAAATAAAAATAAAAAAAATTACACCAAAAAATCTATTTCTTGGAACCTCATTTTAAAATATGTTTGTTTTTTAATAATATTGTGTAAATATCCATTTTCAAAAAAACAACCGCTTGTACTACCCATTTTTCCCTTGTATCATATTTAATATCATTTTCCCTCATTAGATTCATTTATTTTTCCTTATTTATTCATCATTTTTATATCTTTATCTTAATAACCAGTTTTTTATTACAGTGATTGCTTATTAGTATGATTTAGTGTGCGTTTGGTAAAACGGTTTGAGTTGAAATTTTTAAGTTTGAGTTGGTTGACTTTTTAAAAATTAGTTATACATTTTGTTGATTTTTCAGAACAAGACAAAAATTGAGATGAAAAAGTACATTTTAGTTGGAGTTGAACTTGTTCTCCAAACGTGGGCTTAGGTTCTTTTTTTTTACAATCATATTTCTTTAAGTATGATTTAGGTTTCTTAGAAATAATTTTTTTTAGTATGATTTAAATTTTTTATGATAATTTTTACGTTATTATGATAATTTATTTTTTGTAATATTATTAGTATTGGTTTAATAGATAGTTTCTAAAGTTTTTTTTTATTTATAAAGAGATAGTTTCTAAAATTTAAATAAATGTAATATTAAATTGTTTTTTTCTTTATGGTAATTACTTGATCATTATGATACTTTTTGGAATATGCTATGTTTTTTTTTTTTAAGAAAATTACTCAAATAACCACCTTTTTTTTATCTTTTGACCAGCATAACACAAATTCTTTCATCTTGATCAACATAACACAAACTTTAGTTTACTTTAGCTTGATTTTGTGTCATATTGGTCTAATATTTCTTTTTTGTGTCATGTTGATACAATGATCTTTAAATTTGTGGCATTCAGGTACTTTGCCCTTTTTTTTCTTTACGATATTACTACATTATTATAATGTTCTTTCTTTATGATAATTAGTATATCATTATGATGTCTTTTTTAGGTTTTAAATTGTCTAATATTTCTTTACAATATCATTTTTTTAATATATTTGTTGTGAATTTATCTTAATGACCCATTGTTTATCATAATGAATGTTTTTTTATATGTCGTACAACTAATATCCATTACGGTTATTTTCTCTTTGTAATAAATCAGGTAAAATTATCTCTTTTTTTTTTTCCTTTTATAAAAGATTTGCTTAATCTGAAATGTTTTAGAGATTTTTTCTTTCATTTTTAATCAATTATCTATTTATTTATTTTCAATTATTAATAAAAGGGTAATGTGGTCTTTATAAGTATCAATTTAGACATTCATGTAAATAAAAGAATAAATATATATTTTTTAAATCACAGTCTTTAATTTAGATATTTATATAAATAACCAAAAAAAAAAAAAAAAAAACCCCCAAATCAACTTGGGTGAATTGAATGTAAGACCTACCAAATATGGCCCAACCATGTATCAAATATGAGTTCACATGACGCTCGTCTTTCTTGCTAAATGTTTGGATTTAAGTCGCCTCCACCGCATTAATCGGGGTATACGAACAATCTATTTCGTGAAGGATCCATTTATCAAGCGGAGAAGCATCTATCCCAAAGTTATATTGATATGCCACCTCCACCCCTATAACCTGGTCGAGATGAATAACAATACTCGCAGCAGAGAAACCACTACAAATTTGGAAACGAAATGACGAGCAGAGCAGATTTGGTTAATGCGCCACAGCCAAATCACACAACCACAGGAAGCTTAAACCTTCTGTAACACTAGAGAGATGGATTTACAAAGGAAACTGTTTTCAGTCTTCACAATTTGGCCGTCGCCTCTATCTAAAACCGTCTCCGAGTCGTGTTACTTTGAACTTGGGATAGGTACGGAAACTGTAAAACGACATCATTGGGCCTCACGCTACCAGTCAAAGACTGCAACTTGAATAAAATTCCCAGTTTCAGATCATCAAAAGCTTACTATGTTGTTTAGTTTCAAAAAGGGAACAGAACATAGAAGCTACATCGAATTGAAATCCAATCTTTAAACCGGGCCCTTAAAGCATCCCAAGATTACCCATAAAAGGATACCAAGAATGAAACAGAACATCCTACCAAAAAACAAAAAACAAAAAAAGAACGAGACATTTCCAAAATTATGAATTTTCGGTACCAAAATTGCAGGTTGTAAACAAATTGTTACCATACCCCTAGACAGGAATTTTTTTTTTTTTTTTTAAATCTTTATCTAAAGTTGCTAAAGCAAGAAGTTGAAAAATAAGAAATCTAAAGAGCCAACTACTCTTGTACAAGAAGGGTAGATGGAAGAGAAAAAGATCATTAGAAAACAAAGAAAAAGATAAATAAGTAACCAAGCATCATCAACATAAAAGAGAGAGGAGCAGAAAGGTCAACTCCTAGAGCCCGCTTCCAGCTTTTCCGGCTTTTCCAGTTTCTCCGGCTTTACCCTCTCCAGATCGTTCATCAACCCTTCAAACTGTAATCACAAAGATGAAGAAATAGTTTAAGACACAGCACACACCATTAGAATGACAGAAAATAGCGCAACACGAAAATGAACATACTTTGACAATCTGACGCAAGAAGAGATCCCCATGTCTCTTTGCTGGTTTGGAGTCAACCACAAATATCATGTCCTACAAAAATGACAAGATTATCCAAAATAACAAGAATTAGTCTCAATTAAGTATCAAAGTCTCCAGGAAACTACATATTCACGCAACTGAAATGACATATATGTACGCATGTGTGCCATGTATGCATGCCTGGGCAGAACAACAAAATCGCAGTCACAAGCCCAAAAAAGGCCTTCAAAAGTCAACATTGGTTCTATCAGCAATTTCAATGAATAAGTAGATAACCATCCTAAAAAAAGACACTAAAATTAAGTTCTCCAGAGACAGAAAAGAAGATTAAAGAAAACTTAATAAACGTACATCGTCAATGTAGAAATCAACATCAGCATTGGAGACAATTTTTCCATCACTGTCAACAGCATGTGATTTGTGCTTGTATGTCAACAAGATTGTCCTGCCAGACATAAATAATTTATTATTAAAAAAAAAAAAAAAAAGCATCTTGTTATGCAATACATGATCGGAAACAAAAAGCTAAAAGTTCATAATAGAATCCGTAAGAATTACCTCAAGGTGGGTTCGTCCACTTCCATGTAGCTCGCTAGTTTCGCAAGAGAGATGGTTGAGTATACTTTCAAGAAGGTCCGGACACCTGTTAACAACTGTTGCTGCTTTACTTCATAAAGAAACAATTTCAACTGAAGTCTATAGGCATCCTGCAGAACAAATTGAATTGTGTTACGTATAGAACAGCTTAAAACATAAGTCAAACCCAGAAAGTTAAAGACTAAAGCAAAGTCTAATCATTGAAAGGGAAAAAAATATATATTTTTTTCTAATCTTGCTTTGTTCAATTAGTGACTTGCCTATTAACTCCACAAAACAATTACTTCATTTAGCACATTGAAAGTCTCAAACAGCGGAGCTAAGCAGAATAAGATCTATAAGAGGAGAATACTTGGATCCGAATTTCCTAAATACCTGATTGTAATTTACAAGGGGCTCCTCAAAACTTGGAGCCGAAGGGGTAATGAACTTTGGGCATGCATATGAGAACAGTTCATCATAGATTGCAAATGCCTCATCGTCATATCTTTGCATTCTACTCATCTTCTCACCATACTTCTCTCGCAACTGAGCATTTATAGTTTCCTCGACAAGATTCACCCGAGGACAAAGAGAAAGGCAAGTTGCCAATAAGGCATACATCTGTTCGTTCTTCTTCAAAATCTGCTCATACTGTGGAGATTTCTGATGGTAGTGCTTCGTCTTTAAGATGTACAGAAGAATCTTATTGAATTCACGAATAGCGTCTGTGTACCTGTAAAAGAAATATAACAGATCGGGTGAGGTATAAGAACGAGAAACATCTGACCTAATAAACACCAAATCTTGGGGGAGTGAATCAACAAATCAGTATCTACGAAACTTTAAGGTGCCTAGTAGAAGATATTTACAATTTTGAAACTAATAATGGTCATCACGACAAATTGTCTTGTTGTGAACATTAAACCTAATATAACTAAGATAATTACGATCTTACATCATATGAGACCAAACAAGAGCCAGAAGTAAAAGAATCTAATACTTGAAGATTCAAACACAGAGAGATGTCCATAATCACGATTTCACAATGACAAAACAGAAAGATTGGCATACCTCCTTAACATAAGATTGGCAAATCCATAGTGATAAATTGTGGTAATGTGGCTTCCAATAACACTAGTGTAAACACCTTGTTGACTAATGTCAATTGGAAGCAACCGTTGCAGACCAGTATGATAATCACCCAAAAGACAGTGAACCCTCAGCAATCCCACCATGCTGAAGTATCCCAATACCTTCAAGACATTACTCCCACCATCGTAATCATACCCATCAGTGGCAGTAAATCGTTCAAGCCCTTCCTTCTCTCGCTCGAGAATCTGGATTATCATGGACTTCTCCACAAGCGCTTGCAAGAAGTTGAGCACACCATACACATTCCACGCCTGTAATTGACATAATTTTAGCACCAAACAGAATTCAACTGAACAAAGATGCAAAATTGACAAGCATCCACATAAAATAGACATGAACGTGTATTCGTGAGTGTGAGGCTGTGTTTACCACGAAGTATTAGCATACGCATTTTCAAAATCGATTTGCTTTTCTTCTGAATTCTGATTCAACTCTCAGAACCCCAAACACAGAAAGATAAGTTCGGCCTTGCTTGGCATTGTTTATATTTCTCAATTTCACATCTTTATAAGAAATGAGAAATCGACAATTTAGCAGAATTATAAAAGAAAATTGTTGAATTATTTTGATTTTAGCAACAAAAACCAATAATTTTTTCACTCTCGAAGAATATAAGATTCATAGAACTTTACTAATTCTCAAAAATCTGACCAACAAAAGAAAGAACAAAAAAAAAAAAGACGAATAAATTGAACCAAACAAGACCTGAATGAGCTCGAGCTCCAAATCTCTAAGAACAAATCAATTTCATGATAAAAGCTTCAACATTTCCACCAATTCTAATATATATACATTTATAATATACACACACACACACACAAGCAATTCGCATTACCTGATCGAACTGTTTGAGAAGCGAAATCTCCTGGTCGGTCTTGTTCTTCATCTTAGCCCGATACTGGCAAAAGCTCTGGAATTGGTACACGAACTCATCAACCATGTCCCAGAGCCACTGGTTAGGGAGCTGCATATTGACGACGCCGTGGAGCACAACCTGGAAGAGGCTGATGTAGTTGTCCCAGGAATCGATCCTCTGCTTGAGAGTGGGGGTAAGGCGGGCGTAGAGGTGGCGGAACCACATTTCGCGGTAGAGGAGGCAAAAGACGTGATCGTTATCCACGTAGGGGGCGACGGCGTCGACGGAGGGCCACGGAGTGTCCTTGAAGAGGCGCTCCGAGAGGGTCTGGAACGAGGTCTCGTACATCTGGTGGATCTCGTAGACGTTCTTCTCGCGGATGTGGCGGTACAGGTGGACAACGAATGACTTGACGGAGTCGGGGACGAAGTTCGGGTCGTAGCCGAGGTCCTGACCGGACGACGGCGGTTGCGAACCGCCGCGGTGAGTCGCCGACGACTCATCGTAGCCGGTGGAGGCGCCTTCGTAGTCGTAGGACGCCATGGTCGGAGCTTGGGGAATCGGAATGCACAGTGAGGTTTTGCAGAAGAAGGGGGTGTGAGATAGAGAGAGAGAGAGAGAGAGAGAGAGAGAGAAGGGGATGTTAGGGTTTACACTCGAATCTGGCTGAGACACCGGATGGAATAATTACATTGAACTGTCCATTTTTTTTTTTTTTTAAATGAAATACGTCTGATTTTTTCACAATATTGGAGCATCTCTAGTAGTGTAACGAGTTGATGTATTAATTATCGAGTGTGCGGGTTAGCGGCCAAATGTTTGATTATCGGGTGATTCTTTAGAAGTTTTAATTGTGAATATTTGTTTTCTATACTTTTAATCTTTAGTTGGAGATGAAATTTTTAAGTTGAAATTGATTGACTTTTTAAAAACTAATTATAATTTTTATTGATTTTTCAGAAAAAATAAATAAAAAATTAAGATGAAAAATTTGAGTTTGAGATAAAACACCAAACATAACATTAATATTAGCACATTTGATGGGATCATCTATAAGATTTTTAACGAATATTCATATCATTATTTAGAGTCTTTGATATAAATTGTGATATTTAAGTAAAATAAAAAATCTCACTGTGTTATCCCTTATATAAATTCATTTTTATTAATTTTGGGTAAATTTTTTATTAAATATAACCAATATTAAATTAAACATTTGATTTATATTTCTCAACTTTATCATTTTTAACTACTTCTTTATTTTTATAAATTTCAAAATTATTTTAAATATACAATTATATATTAAAACCAAAATCTCAAATATGATGTTTTTCATACTTTGTAACAAATATAACATTAGTACAAATATATACATTACATTAGCGATGACCTTAACGCATCTACAACAAAGGGATGAATAGATGTGATAATAGTAAATTTTGACATTAAAATAAAAAAAAATCTCGAATGAAGTGTTATATTTAATGCTAAATTTACCAAAACTTGTCCGTTTGGTGAAACACGGTTTGAGTTGAAATTTTTAAGTTTGAGTTGGTTGACTTTTTAAAAACTAATTATAATTTTTGTTAATTTTTCAGAAAAAGACAAAAACTGAAATGAAAAAATACTGTTTCACCCAACAAGCCCTAAACTTGATAGCAAATTCATCGTAATTTAGTTGTAACTTAATCCTTTATTTATCGATGAATTGTTGTCATTTCATCTAATTTTATCCTTTTTAGACCAATATATAATAAGTGAAAATGTGTGAAAAAAATCTTATGATACTTTAGCACATCTAATTTTAGCATTTGTTTGGTGTTTTAATTGGAACTCAAATTTTTCATCTAAATTTTTATTTTTTACTGAAAAGTTAACAAAAATTAAAACTAATTTTTAAAAAATTAAAAAACTCTAACTTAAAAATTTAATATCCAACTAGCGATCCAAACGGAGACTTATCTTTTTTAGACCGACAAATAATAAGCCTTTGTTTGGTATCTTAATTCTAACTTCAAATTTTCATCTCAATTTTTATCTTTTTCTAAAAAGTCAACAAAAATTATAACTTCTTTTTAAAAAGTTAACCAATTCTAACTTAAAAATTTTAACTCTAACTGTCGAACCAAGCGGACGCTAAGTGAAAATATGTGAACAAATCTTATGATACTTTCGCATATATATATATGTACATATATAAATCTTAATGTTCGATAAGAGTGGAGTAGGATCTCTTAATTGTTGTTTTATGAGTTGGTTTATCTATGACCAAAACGTTACAAATTTTCAATGCGGTCGTTTATAAATCAATCCATTAAAAAAAGTTAAAAATCAATTAATAGATGCCTGATAAAAGAACACTCCTCAAAATTGAAAACAAAACATTTCCAATAAATGAATTTCCATTGGCAAAATTGCATTTGCAGGTTGTAAGGAAATTATCAGCATGCCCATAAGTGGAGGATTTTGTTAATCTTTAATCTAAATTTATTGGCACTGTACAAGTGAAAAACAAAACAGGAAAAAAGAAAAATAAATAACCAGACATCATCAAATTACGAAGAGGAGAAGAGACGAGCAAAAAGGTCAACTCTAAGCAACTCCTTCCAGCTTCAAGCTGTCCAAACTGTTCATCATCCTCTCAAACTGTAATAAAGAAAAATGAAAAATATGTTAAAGTCCGAGTGCATAACAATGAAAAACACTCGGGGTACTAAACGTCACTACTAATAGCAGGTAAACCCCATCTGTTAGTACCATCTGTGAGTCCCCTATCCTAGGACCCACCTTCTTATTATCGAGTTACGCTCTACACTACCGATGTCCTTTAGCATTGCTCCGTACCATTAGAAATTAGAATGATAGAAAATAGGACAAGACAAAATGCAAATACCTTGACAATATCACTCAAGAAGAAATTCCCATATCTCTTTGCTGGTTTGGAGTCTACCACGAATATCATGTCCTGCCAAACATGACAAGATTGTCAAATAAATTACATTTTCCAAAAAAATCTAGCATCAAAGTATGCAGTAAGATTGAGATTGTAATATACACGAACACAATTGAAAAATATTTATCGTTTATGTGCGCAGGAATGCATGCAAGCATTAAAATGGGCCTTCAAAAGTCAAGGATTGGTTCTAACAGCAATTTCACTCAAACGAGCAGATGACCATCCACAAAAAGGACTCTAAACTTAAGCCTTCAGTGGATAGAAGAGAAGATCAAAGAAACCAAGAGACGTACGTCATCGATATAAAAATCAATATCTGCATTGGAGACAATATGTCCATCACTGTCAACAGCATGAGTCTTATGCTTGTACGTCATCAAGATAGTCCTGCCAGACATAAATAATAAAGAGAAAAAAAAAAGATCAAGTTTCTTGTAATGCGATACACAAGTGGAAACAAAGGAGCTAAAAGTTTATGATAGAATCCATAGGAATTACCTCAAGGTGGGTTCATCCACCTCCATGCAGCTCGCTAGTTTCGCAAGAGAGATGGTTGAGTATACTTTCAAGAAGGTCCGGACACCTGACAACAATTGTTGCTGCTTCACTTCATAAAGAAACAATTTCAACTGAAGTCTATAGGCATCCTGCAGAACAAATTGAAGCACGTTAAATTTTTAGAACAGCTTAAAACAAAAGTAAAGTCTAAATCATCGAAAGGAAAAATCTAATCATGGCTTTTTCAATGATGATTTTTTACCATTAATTAGACAAAACGTTCAGTCTCAAATGGTCAGAGATAAGCAAAATAAAGATATATTAGAAGAGAACACTTGGATACAAGTTCCTAAATACCTGATTGTAATTTACAAGAGGCTCATCAAAGCTTGGAGCCGAAGGGGTTATGAACTTTGGGCATGCATATGAGAACAGCTCATCATAGATTGCAAATGCCTCATCGTCATATCTTTGCATTCTACTAATCTTTTCACCATACTTCTCTCGCAATTGAGCATTTACAGTTTCGTCAACAAGATTCACCTGGGGACAAAGTGAAAGGCAAATTGCCAACAAGGCATACATCTGTTCGTTCTTCTTCAAAATCTGCTCATACTGTGGAGATCTTTGATGGTAGTGTTTGTTTTTTAGGACATACTTTAGAATCTTGCTGAATTCACGAATTGCGTCTGTGTACCTGTAAAGGTATTATTACGTATCAGGCAAAATATGAGAACAAGAAACATCTGACCTAAAAATAGCTACACTCTTGGTGGAGTGAATCTGACCTAAAAAATAGCTACACTCTTGGTGGAGTGAATCAACAAATTAGTATCAATGAAACTTGTAAGAGCCTAGTCGAAGAAATTTACAACTTCAAAGCCTATGGATAGTTCATCATGCAAACTATCATCTTACGAACTTGTAAGAGACACTCACCACGGATAATTCTGATCTCACATCAATACACATGAAAAATGAGCCAAAACTAGAAGGATCTAATAGTTCGAACTTCAAAGATGAAAACAAAGAGAGAAGTTATAATCACAATGACTTAGCAAAACGATCCGCATACCTCCTTAACATCAGATTGGCAAATCCATAATGATACATTGTGGTAATATGGCTTCCAATAACACTGATGAAAACACCTTGCTGTTGACTTACGTTGATTGGAAGCAACCGCTCCAGACCAGTTTGATAATCACCCAAAAGACAGTGAACTCTCAGCAACCCCACCATGCTGAAGTATCCCAACACCTTCAAGACATTACTCCCACCATTCTGATCATACCCATCCGTGGCAGTAAATTCTTCAAGCCCTTCCTTCTCTCTCTCAAGAATCTGAATGATCATGGACCTTTCAACAAGTGCTTGCAAGAAGTTGAGCACACCATACATGTTCCACGCCTGCAATTAACAATTTAAAATAATTTCAGCACCTAACTCCAATAGCACAGCAACCAAAACAAAGAGGCAAAATTTTAAAAACATTTGCATATGAAAGAACAAGTATGTCTTTTCGTAAGCGCATGGTGTCTACAGCTATTATCAGCCACTCCACGAAGCATATGCAAATATGCATAATAAATTGATTCACTTTCCTCACAAGCAACTTGTATGTTCGGCCTTGTTGGCATTGTTTATGTTTTTCAATTTGTCGAAAATTTATCTATAAATTATACGTTAAGAGATCAATAATTTATAATTTATAATTGCCAACTCCATAAACTGTTGCTTTCTTAAATTCTTTTTGTTTGG
The DNA here is from genome assembly GCA_008635985.1 of Ficus erecta. Lineage (NCBI taxonomy): Eukaryota > Viridiplantae > Streptophyta > Magnoliopsida > Rosales > Moraceae > Ficus > Ficus erecta. The sequence goes on along the minus strand of BKCH01000939.1, from coordinate 47,781 downwards.
TTTGTTTTCAACAACAAAAACCAATGAGTCTTTCACTTCCACTAGTTCTCGAAGAATATAAGATTCATAAAACTCTAGTAATTCTCAAAAATCTGATCAATATAAGAAAAAGGCGGATAAATTGGACCAATAAAAACCTGAATAAGCTCGAGCTCCTAATCTCTATGTACTAACCAATTTCATGATACAAGATGCGAAATTTCCACTAATTCTCAGAGAACAAAAAATTTGAGAATTCTACTAAAATTCTCCAAAATCTGACCAGTAAAAGAAATTTTGAATAAATTTTACTAAAAAATAATCAATCACATGATACAAGACTCAAAATTTGCACCAATTCTCAACCAAAAACATCGAGCATTACCTGATCGAACTGTCTGAGAAGCGCAATTTCATGATACAAGATTCAAATCCAGAAGTTTTCGCAACTCAATCATGTATGATGGAATCATCAAAGATTTGACCCTTTCGACTCTCCACTAATTCTCCAATTTTATAATTCTCGAAGAACAGAAAAACAATTCTACTAACTCTCCAAAATCCGAACAATAAAAAGAAAAATTGAATAAATTTTACCAAAAAATAATCAATTACATGCTACAGGACTCAAAATTTGCACCAGTTCTCAACTGAAAACAACGAGCATTACCTGATCGAACTGTCTGATAAGCGAAATCTCCTGGTCGGTCTTGTTCTTCATCTTCGCCCGATACTGGCAGAAGCTCTGGAACTGGTACACGAACTCGTCAACCATGTCCCAAAGCCAGAGGTTCGGGAGCTGCATATTGACGACGCCGTGTAGCACGACCTGAAAGAGGCTGATGTAGTTGTCCCAGGAGTCGATCCTCTGCTTGAGAGTGGGCGTGAGGCGGGCGTAGAGGTGGCGGAACCACATCTCCCGGTAGAGGAGGCAGAAGACGTGGTCGTTGTCGACGAAGGGCGCGACGGCGTCCACGGACGGCCAGGGAGTGTCCTTGAAGTAACGCTCCGACAGGGTCTGGAACGACGTATCATACATCTGGTGGATCTCGTACACGTTCTTCTCGCGGATGTGGCGGTAGAGGTGGACGACGAAGGACTTGACGGAGTCGGGGACGAAGTTCGGGTCGTAGCCGAGGTCCTGGCCGGTGGACGGTGGTTGCAAGCCGCCGCGGTGAGTCGCCGACGACTCGCCGTAGTCGTAGGCAGCCATGGTTGGAGCTTGAGGAATCAGAACATGGAGTGAGGTTGCAGAGACAGAGGGAGAGAGCGGGAAGGAGGGCATGTTAGGGTTTATTCATGATTACATGGATCTAGTGACGTCAAAATGGGCGGGTGGACGGACACGAGCATGTCACATTAAAATATGGGCCCGATATGTTTAATTAAATGGGTCAGATTTGACCCGATTTTTAAACACACTAAAGATACGGGGATGTTAAGAGCGCCGAGCATAGACATGATAAGGGGTAGGGCCGGCAATTTCGGGTACGACACGGTGACACGACACGAGAACGACACGTAATAAATGGGTTTAGACCGCACGTTTAATAATTGGGTCGAAATTGGGTCGACACGTTTAACACGAAAATAAACGGGCCGGAAACGGGTTAACACGATTAACACGTTTATGTTAGAATTTTCAAACTATTCTAAAGCTCTTTTATAACAAGTATACTCGTAGGGCCGGTAATTTCGGGCACGACACGGTGACACGACACGAGAACGACACGTAATAAATGGGTTTAGACCGCACGTTTAATAATTGGGTCGAAATTGGGTCGACACGTTTAACACGAAAATAAACGGGCCGGAAACGGGTTAACACGATTAACACGTTTATGTTAGAATTTTCAAACTATTCTAAAGCTCTTTTATAACAAGTATACTCGTAGGGCCGGTAATTTCGGGCACGACACGGTGACACGACACGAGAACGACACGTAATAAATGGGTTTAGACCGCACGTTTAATAATTGGGTCGAAATTGGGTCGACACGTTTAACACGAAAATAAACGGGCCGAAAATGGGCTGGCCCGAACACGGCCGCGAACACGAATTGCCAGGCCTAATAAGGGGCACGAAATGACATGACAACAACACTTTTTTTCTGTAATATTTTCAATAATTTTCATATAAAACTTATGATATTTTTTATTTTATTGAGAAGACTTTATCTCTTTTGAGTTTTTATTTGATAAGGTTTCTTTTTTCTTTTAGTGAGATAAAATTTTCAATATTGTAGTTTCTTTTTAATAAAATGCTTTGTTTTTGTTAAAAAACATTTTTATGATATTCAAAACTTATTTTTCTTATTTATTTAAAAAATTTTATTATTGGACACGATTAAGGTACGAGCACGACATGGCATGACACGTATATAAATGATCAATGGGCCAAGTTTGATGCTAAAAATTTTTTTATAAGCACGACACAACACAACACATTTATTAAATGAGTCAACACGAGCATGACACAAAACCTAATGGACTCAAAATAAATGGATGAAACCCAATCCGTTTGACATCTCTACAAGGATCTGAAGCATATAGAATTTGGAGTGGGGTTGAGCCTTGGGCTTGATTAATGGGCCCATCAAAATATCTGGCCCATTTAACACCAGCCTAAAACCCACTTCTTCCTTTTCTTTTCTTTTTTCGGATTACTCTCGTCTAAATTGTCGCTCTTATTTTATCCTTGAATTTTGAAAACTACAACTTTACCTCCTAATTTTGAATTTAACCCCACTTTACCCTATCTATCAAAATTTCGGTTCTAAAATAACCAAAAGAAAGTGAATTAAGTGCAATCATCTTTTAGTGTTTGTTTTTAACAAAATTTATAACATAATGGGCTTAGTAAGATAAATTTCCCTTTTTTTTTTTTTTTTTTAATTTAAACTCTGATAGAAAATTCGAATTTAGAAGATAAAATGGAAGTTTTTAAAGTTCAAGAGGTAAAGTAAAGTGACCCTAAAATTAAGGATGCATAGATAAAACTAATCTTCTTTCTTTTTAAGCAATAACTAGAAATCTTGTTATACTTCTTTTTTATTATTATTTCTGGTGCTCTTTCTTCTTAAACTGATATTTAATATGAGAACGGGAATGGAAAAATCTTATTATACATTGTCATACCTTACCTCACTTCACTATGTTAAAGTCAACTCTCCTCGTCATCTATACATATAGTAGTTGAGAGGTTAGACGTCCCCTTATCTCAAGCCGTTTAAAAAGCATTTTATATGACCGTTGACCACTCAATGCCTTCGGAGCAAAGACATCTCTTAAAATTCCAACCTCTAGACCCAACAAAGTCGCTGAAAGAAGCTTCTTCCAAGGTGGAATCCACGTAAATGAACAAAAGTCCCAAGTCACCAATGTGGCCTTCGCCACATGTGACAAAGCCCCCGTGGTGCCGCAAGCAGGGTCATAGGGCCACACAAGCAGGGTCACGCCCTGCCCACACTCGCTACATGCAAGGCCTCGTCCCTACTCGCATATTCATAGCTATGAGGCCTTGGCCAGACATCCCCATCCAAGCAATGGTTTGCACAAGGCATACCTCTAATGAGTAGGTCATGACCTCATGACAGTTCTAATGCATATCTTATCTTTTCCAAACACCTGAAGTTACGAGAGCCATCTCAATTATCACATCACCACACCACACCACGACTTCCGAGTTATTTTGAGTAATCGCCATAATGCACCATGATCTCAGGACAATGAGGGGATAGCAAGTTACACACCCAAAGATGGAGGGCATGGCTCTAACCACGTCAAGTGGCAACTGCAGTTGGAGCCTCCTACAAATAGGACAGGACCAAGTTTACTTTCTCTTGTTACCATTTTATGTTGAGACTTCGTAAAAGGGAGTTCAAGTGTGTAATAAAGCTCATCTATAGAAGTATATAGACGTAAGCTATTTTCCCTTTATTTTAGGGGCTCTCATTCCTCGTAGTCCAAGTCTAAAATTCATCACCACCCGAGGGTATTAGGTATGGTGGCAGAGGTACAACAAAAAAAAATTGTGGACAACTGTTAAAAGGAATCATCCCGCTAACATAATTTTTAATTTTTAAAAAAGAAAAAAAATTCTATAATGCTACACACACAAAGATGTATCTGCCCAACTTAAGCAGGAAAAATCTAAACAGACGACACAACAGGCATCCCCAATGCAGAAATGTACCAACATTAAGCATTTCAGTTACTCGTTGATCTTTTAGCTCAGAAACGACCCTACAAAATCTGTTTGCTTTTTACAAGAGAGAGAAATGCTATCAGTAATTATTCACAGGCTAAACGATCAGTAAAGAACGGCTTACAAGAATGGACATAAACCCAGTTTGTCTGATTAAACCTAGTATACCATTTGTTGAGTCAATGTAAAGCTTGCGTCTTAGTGAGTCAAAAATTTGTACCTTTTCCTCTTCCAAGGCTGAAGTGACACAAAAAATAAGGCCAGTAAGTTGTCAAGTTCCAACAGAGGTCTTCATTTCAATGTCAGATTGTCTCCTGTTAGAATTTGGAACGTGTTACGTGGGACACTTCTTGATAACTGTCCGGTTCATCTTCATCATCGGAGGATAAGAGGGATGACCCCATCCATGCCTTGAATCCTTCACTAACCCGCCTTTCAACCTCTGGGGTGACTTCTACTGGATTGGCTTCCAACATTTCAAGCCCAAGGTTTCGACCACCGGAATCACCCTCATCAAGAATTACAGCTGCTCTCCTTCTTAGGAAGAAGGCAGTTCCACCATATAGAATAACCAAACCCCAAGATGCAAACTCGTAGCACCAAAAAAGGGGCAAAGAGCAGCTGTTCCCTAGTGTCAAGAGGCTTGAACCAAGAAACAAAGCAAGAAGACCAAATACGACTGCAAAAACAGCATTCAGAATGGATAGACAACGAACCCCACCTGCAGATTACAAAATTAAAGTTTCACGCTATGAACTTTTGATCTACATGTACGATTAAAACATTTATATGATCTCAAACCAATATTGTACTTTCTTTCTAGCTATCATACATGATGGGAAAAGACATGGAACTATCTTTTGTAGCAAACTTTTGGCAATCCGGTAGTAGATCTGGTCTGGTATATATACAAGCCAAGAATACATATCTTTATTCTGTATCATCAAAAGAGAAATGAAGAGAATCATAAGATGGACTAGTAGGCTAAATGAAGCCTACGTTTGGTAAAAAGGAAAGAAAACAAGAGGGAAAGGAAAAATGGAAGTGAAAGAAAATAAGAGGGAGAGGAAAGATTTTGTTTTTCCTTTATGGTATTTGGTATCATGGAATAAGAAAATAAAAAGGTTGTGTAATTGCTATTTTGTTTATTTATATATATTATTTTACTTTAAAAACAGGGACAAAAAAGTAATTTTAGTAGTTATTGGATGGATTTAGTTTTCCTCCCACTTTTGGAGGGAATCAAAAAGTGGACCAAATTACAATATTTTTCCATCCCATTTTCCTTTCCCTTCTCTTTTCCTTCTTACCAAACAACCAACTCAATCCATTTCCATCCACTTTTCCCTCAACCCACTTCCTTCCTTCCTCTTTTCCACCCTACCAAACGTAGCATAAGTTATCCGTGCAAGTACAGACCCTTCATGCTTAATCCAGGAATGAGAGCACAATAGAATGCAGCCGAATGTTGAAAGAGGAATACAAGGATCATATTTCAACTCCTAATTTCGATATTTTGTTAAATGCTAACGGCGGATGGCTAAGCCTTTAAATGGAACCAAATTGCGGGGACCAACCTTAATGTGGTATGATTTAAGTAGGAAAACAGGAAAAGCATAACCTTTTTCATTTGGATTTAACTTAGGTAAACCACAATGGTAAAAGCTAGTAAATACCCAGCTTTGTCTTCTCAGTCGTTAGTAGCCATAATTACCAGGGATGAAATAGCCTAACCTCTCAATTGAAACAGCAAGATAGCTACATAATTCACTTACCAAAACTAAATTACATATTATAAAAAATAAAAAATTATTATTATTAAAAAAAAAAAAAGGCTTAGAGAGAAAGAATACCTCGTTTTGAGGCACAGTAGTTATTTTCAACCACCTTTAAGCAGCCATGTCTTGTTGGAGCAGAATAAGCAACAGTAATACCTGCAGAATGATAACGAGAAGTTAAAAACAAGCTAGACCAGCGTATCCATGGAGCACAAAGAAAAAGGGATGAAGATAAAAGTATTCTTTAAGAAAAAGAAAAATGGCCATGATGGTCACATAGAATCCCTGTTGGACCTTGAAACAAATTAATTGTAAAAACGTCACTTGAAAAACTGATTTTCATACAAGAAAAACCAACTAATTGTAACAGCTAAGATTTGACATATTGCAGTTTAATAAAATAGCAGCAAATATCAAAATATCACTTATAATTAATGCGCGTGCACACACATAAGAGAGCAAAAGAGATAACTTTCATTTCACTGCATTACAATATCAAAAGAATATGAGCATTGATGCAAAATAGGCATAAATTAGAACGAGCAACAAACGATATTGTGGTCTCATGCTACAGAGTACAGAAGATTAAATAGGACATCTGACTAAGGTTTTTTATGAAAGGAAAAATCAGACTAAGATTTAGCAGGTGATAATTTCCCACTTTAATTTAAAAATAAAAAATAAAAAATAAAAAAAGGAAAAAGGAAAGGGGATATGAACTCTAGACCTCAAAAATAACATTTGTATGAATTTACCGGTAGGCTAAACTTGCAACCACATAGTTTACTTTTTTTATTGAGGAAAAAAAAAAAAAAACTGCAGGAATCTTCTATGTCCAACTTCCATTTATGACTCTTAGTAGACTAGTAGTTTCATTTCCAAGTACTTATTCTTCCCATTATCATTAAACATATTGCTTCCTAAAAAGATTGAGCCAGTTCGTAATTAATACGCTTTTTATTTTGTGTATAATCACCAATTCACCATGTACCAATGTGATCCAGTTTTAGGAGGAAAGACCCTTGCTTAAAGACATTTAAGCATTACTAAATATCTAGCAGTCACCTACCCAGCTTTCCTTAAAAATTTTACATTCTAACGGACCTAACCAACAACCCATTTATCCTATGCTCACTTATCAACTCCTAATCTCGATATTTAAGAGTCAATACGTGTCTGTTTCCACTAAAAGAAGCAAATATGTATAGATGGCGGTTGCAAGGATACCCAGCTACACAGAGAGCTTAGCTGTCTTGTACTAAACTTTACTTCTTCCAACATAAATCACCGATACAACATTGTCCAACTGTGGTACCGAAACTAAACCTTTGTTTTGGTTTTTCTACACAACAAGTATACACCGACTCGTATAAAAGGCAAAAAAATTTCATCAAAATAAATTCATAGACTCAGATATCAAGGACTGTTTCGACGAACCATCTCAGGACTATTTACTTCTATTCCTGATAATCCCGTTTGTAAATCTCCACTCACATGCTCCATTGCTTCGATTCTTAGCAATTTTCCATCTTTCCCTGACTGAATCAATGAACTGATACTCTTAATCAAATACTGGATAAAACACTAAAAGTTTGGTCCTAACAAATATAAAATGTCAACAATCTTAGCAACTCCTACAACAAGTCTGGATTAAACAACAACAAAAAAAGGGGCCAAATTCAAACTCTATCTTCCATATTTTTTTAAGCAATCGATCAATCAACAACAAACAATTTTCAAATCTGATGAAAAAATTACAAAAAAAGTTAAAATTCCTCTTACCAGCGATGAGATACACCGCGGTTAGCAAGAAAATGATCATGGAAGGGACGAACAACACCATCCAGAAATAATCCACAGTCTCCTGGTCCGTCAGATAAAACGCTCCGAGAAGCAGATCGGAATCCCCTTCCCCTCCTCCTCCTTTGACGTTTAGCGGCAGCGGCTGAAGAGCCCGGTCGCCGCAGAACGGCCTCCTCGAGGCGTCGGACGGAAACACGATGTTCAGCGTGATAATCGTACTGACGACAACTACGAGACAAATTACGGCCATGAAAGCCATCAAGAGCGGCCTCTGAAGCTTCCCCCAGGCTCTGTCCTCCTCCCTGAGGCTCTCGTACTCGTGCTTCGGCATGAACGCCTGGCGAAGCGCGTCGCCGATTATCGCCATAACGCCGAGGTCCGATCAAACAAACCCTAGCTCGATCGAAATTTGAAAATTAATCCCCCAAAAAAAATTGGAGAAAAAGAAAACTAAACTGAAGCTCTGACGATCGAGAACAAGCGCCGAGGGGATGAATTTCCAAAACCCCAGTTGTGATGGCGGAGATCAAATCGAATGTGACGACCAAAGTTTCGGCTTTGGGAAGAAATTTAAGAGAGCGTATATACCAAATGAACGAGGAAATAGAGAGAGAGGGAAATCTTGTGATGTTTGGCTTTCAGCTGTATGAATCGGCGAAAATTTTCTCGCGCATTTTCTCGGGATTTTGGCGGGGTTTTCTTCTGGGCTGGCGCTTTACAGCTAGCTCTACAGGTTATGAGTGGGACCTAACTTCGTTTTGATTTTTTTTTTTTTTTTTTTTTTTGGCTAGAACGTACTTAAAGTTATGTATACTCTTCTCCGATTCATAAGCTTTGCTGGCAGGTGCAACCGTCGGGTGGGTTGCACTTTGTCGGTTGTCACTAACTTCAGGTGATTTGGGGGTTTAATGAGATTATCGTAAACTCTCCTTTACGGTAGTTGGATAAAGAACAAACATTGTTAAAAAAATATTACATTAAAATCTAATAACGTATTAAAAATTTTTAAAAAAAAACAGTTACAAGAGTTGTGAGTGTCATGGTATTTATAATATAGGATCCGTTTGACGCATTATTATTGGATGGTATTTTATCATTTGGATTTTAAAATCTCAACTTTAAATCAAATTTTTTCTCTTTTTTGTTTTCAAAAAACTCAAATTTTAAATGTTCATAACTTTCTCATTTCAAATCAAAATCAAAATACGATGATTTTTATGTCAATATATTCGTAGTGACGAAACGTATAAGACAAGAACTATTTGTATTTTTTTTTTAATATATTTCAAAATTTTGCATAATTTTCTATATCGCATGACCTTTTCAAAAGTTTTCCCCCTAAAAACGTATTTCCAACTTAACTTTCAAAATATTATCTCTAGATGTCCCCTAAATGGACCCTTAATATATAATTATAAGATGATCCTCTTTAGGACCCCATGTTATCCTATTTAGGATCTTAAACATGAGGTTTATTATGCCAATTCTATACTTGATTTTACAATCATATTCTATATATTTTGATTGTTAGTAAATTCGATGATATGATGAGAAATATGATACTTTTCGTCAAACGATTGTCAAGACTTTTATCGAATATTTCTATCAATCCGAGATAGCTTTTTTTGATAATGTTTTAAGAGAATACTAATATTGGTCTCTCCATCCCAAACTTTATTATTATTTTTTAAAAATATTAGGTGATTTTTTAAGGGTAAAATATCAAAGTATTTTGAATTATATTTTAGCCTCCGATTAGAATAATAATTCCATAAAGTTTTGACTACTCAACTACAACATTCTCAAATACCATCTCCTTTTCTTTCACTTCTATTTTAAAAAAAAATCAACTTTTAAAAATTTATAACTTTCTTATTTTAAGTCGAAATGAGATGATTTTTCATTCTTTTTTTTTTCTTTTCATATTATACAAATTACAAGACGAACGGAACAAAATCCATATTCCATATATTTTAATACCTTTTAAATTTTTATATTATTTTCTATATCACAATCCACTTTCATTTCACACTTCAATTAAACTTACATTTTCAAACCAATTGTTAAAACTCCATCTTCAACCTAAACGACCCTTTAGGATAAATATTGGTAATTGGTAGGATATTTTCAGAATTTAAGTTAAGACATATTTATGACTAATTAAATTGTCATTAAATTTTGTTTATTTTTTTAACTGATAAAATGTGATGCTTGAAAACTGAATTATCCTATCTTTGTTCTAATTACTTGCCTAATAAAGAACAGAGAAGTCAATCATTGACTCATCCCTTAGAACCCGAAATATTTTATGTAGTGAACCTTGTGATTGTAATTGTTATGCATTATTGTTTTCTTTCTTCTGTATGTATGGATTAATTGTTGCATATAAATCATTTAGAAAAAGAAAAAAGAAAAAAAAAAACAGAAGTTGATGACATATTAATTTACTAATAACGGTGCGAGGATCACAAATATTTTTGCTCATTTATGATTTATGATAATATATACTTTATGTGTACATATAAAGTTTTGCAATGATTTCACACTTAATTTTATCAAAAAATATATTGTTTAAAATTTTAAGTTAAATAACAAGAATAGTAATAATGTTATTGTAATACTTTGTATAAGATTGATACTAAGGATGTGTTTGGTTGGAGGGAGAGATGGAGGGAGGGAGAGGGATGGAGGGAGTCCTCTTTTATTGTTTGGTTGGAAGAAAATGAGGAGGGAGAGGAGAAGTGGAGGGAGAGTCTCTCCCTTAAGCCCATCATTCCATTAATGGAAAGATGTACATTCTACTGTTTATTTTCAATTAAAAATATAATTTTACCTTTTTAAAAAAAAAATTTAAAATAGATAATATAATAATTAACTAAAAAATTGTTATCCATCATTTTAACTTTCATTCTCTCTTACCAAACAACATAAAAGATTTATACAATCACCTGCATTCTTCACATTCTCCATCACTCCTACCAAACATAGCTTAAAAGAAAAGGTTATCATGAGAACGCAGAAAGAAAATTTTCTAATGCAATATGCAAAGCAATTATTCAACACTGAAGGATTGCTCAACCAAGAGTCGTTTCCCATTCGGCAACATTTTGAATATGGTTTTTTTATATGAAAATAAAAATGAAATTTTTTAAAAAAGGATGCTGAAATTATTACTAAAATTGTATTTAGTTGTGTTTTTAGAAAATGAGTTTGAGAAATAAAAAAAATGAAATTGTGTTTAGAAATTCTTCTAAATAAATGTTTTTAAGTTATAAGTCTTAAGAAATGCATATAGAAAAGGGAAAACAACTTTCAGACATTTTCATGTATTTAACAAAAATTATTCTTACAATTTTTGGTTTTTGTTAAGCATTGTTTAACGTAAAAAAACATTTTTATTTTCACACTTCAAAAGATATGTGATTTTATTTGCAAAATGTTTTAAAAACAATGCCAAACGTCCCTGTGTTCCGTATTATTTTTTTTTCTTTTTATTCTTTTAATTGAACATGAGATTAACTTCATTCTCTATTCCTGATAAGTAAATATGTCATCACTCTTACGTATTTGTGTTTCTCGATGATATATATTTGATATTGCTTGAAGAAGCGAAGACACAAATGTCTATGGTTAATGGCTTAATGCCAATTGAGGAATATGTATCGAGGGCCTACTTGGTTGGTTCACTCCAATAAAAAAAATATATGTTTTTTTTTTAAGTAAACATAAATATATTATTCACATCTTCAAATCTTTTTTAAAAACTTAAATTTTAAAATTTCATAAATTTCTTATTCCAAGTTGAAATGAGATTTCTTTTTAAAAAAATTATATAAAATGACGAGAGAAACGAAATAATATTTATTTTACTATTTTTTTTTTCTTGAAATGATTTAAGTTTTAATACTTTTTAACTTCAAATATTTAATTTTCAAGCAAACGTATATTTATAAAACTAAACTCAACTCCACTCCAAACCGATTTAGACCTAAACAAAAGCATTATCAACAATAGGAGTTGGTAAAACTAGCGGGTAACACCTTTTTCTTTTATAAGACACAAAAAAAATAAAAAAATAAAAAAATTTATTACACAATAGTAGAATTATACATTTATATGCACAACAATTATAACACAATAGTTGGATTATATATTTGTATGTATCCTTAATCTATGGGAGTTGACCAGACCACTTCCTAAACGTTTGATTTCCAGTACTTCTTTTCCATGACGTTGCTAGAAATATAAATCAAAAACAATTATTACACAAGAGTTGGACTGTATATTTGTATGTATCCTTCATCTATGGGAGTTGACCAGTTAGCACTTCCTAAAAGTTTGATTTTCTAGTACTTGTTTTCCCTGATGTTGTTAGAAATATAAAGCATAAAAGAAACGAACAAGTTCAATATTAGCAAGTGAAATATTACAAAGGAATGTAAAGAAAATATTATTACGACCGGAATTCAATTTTAACCTAAGTGGAGACTGTATGAAGATGAGATACGTGTAGCACATGCTTTTTTTAAAATAGATTCATCCCCTTCAGTAGGTGTTTAAGGATTCGACGGACGCTTGTCTTCAATGATACAATAACTAACAACAGCAAACTTAGCACAATCAATTACCGCTTCTAATGAACTTGAACCTGTGTCTTCCCTCTATTACGAAGAACACATAAAAACTCCAATGGAGAACCTTGGCCTAAGAACAGATAAAACAAAAGAGAATTTCTGATTTGTTGTGTTTGTGTCTAAACTTGATGTGAAAGCCTCCTTATATAGGCTGTTGAAAGGGCTGTTACAAAACCGGATTTATGAGACAATTTACATTTTTATATTAGTAGATTACATTTAGTATATAAGTTTACACATTATTTTGAAAATAGATACGTGATCCAAACGGAGCCTTAAATTGTCATTTGTAATTTTTAGGCAAAGATTCCAAGGCTTGAAACATTTAGCATAAAAACATTCTTGGATAGAAACATTAAGCACCATAGAAAAACATATAAATCGTCAAAGTATTGCCCTTTAATATTTAGAGTTTTGTCTAAAAGTTACAAATGTTAACATTTTGCAACATTTCTTATCATTTAAAATGTTGAAATGAAAATATTTGAAATGTTAGGAAATAGTTGAAACAAAGGGAAGGAAATGTCGAGGGGGGACAACATTTTAATCATTTTGATGTTTTTCTATGGTGCTAAATAATTTTTTTAAAATGTTTACATCCTATGTTTTCGTCAAAATATTTCTCTTAATTTAGGTCATGACTTTTAAAATTTAAATTTTATAAAAATTTAATAAAGATAAAATGAGATGTAAATTTAAAATTTTTAAAATTGAATAACAAAAATTTCGTTTCCAATCCAAACGACTCAAATCCTACACTTGATCACGAGACTCTTGTTTATGTAATATTGCTCGAATTAGAAGGGAAAAAAAGAATAGAAAAGGAAAAAAAAAAAAAAAAAAAAAACCCATATGTCCAAGCCAATGGAGATTATGGAGTAATGATTTTTTATTTTTGTTTTTTTGGTAGAAAAGCATTCAATGATTCTTATTTTTGGATGTAGAGACAAAGTACAAACCAACACACGTAGGAGCTTATTAGACTCGGTCGGTCGGTTCTCTCAGCACCCTTTTCCTTGTCTTTAACTAGTCTGACCCCCAAAAATACATACATACATATATATATATATATATATATTATTTACGCAATAGTCGGAAAAATATTTATTTGATTGTCTGCTTAATCCATGGGAGTTGACCAGTTACCACTTGCCAAAAGTTTGATCTTGAGTACTTGTTTTCTATGGCATATCTTTCTTCTCTCCCGAAACCCATTTCTCAAAACCCATTTGCACCCCAAACAACCACCGACCATTCCCATGGTTCGAAGGTTGTTCCTTGTAGAACTTTGGTTCTGGGTTCTGGGTTTTGGAATTCCCAACATGGGTCGTTTAGAGAGCTGAGGATTGTTAAAAGTTCGACACAAAATGAAGCTTTGGTCGGTGAGTTTTGGTTCTTTGTTGATCATTTGGTTCTTAATTGTGGTTGTTGATTGTGAGTTAAAAAAAATTTACTCTGTAAGACTTAAAAAAATGATAAAAATTAACTTTGTTGTGGCAGATTCCGGCGTTAAAGCGTTTGATGTCCCACTTCTGACTTGCTCCGAGGTACTTTTTTACCTTTTTATTCTGAAACTTCACTCATCTTTCAACTAGGCCCGTTTGGAACACAACCTGGAGTTAGTGTTCTGGATATGTTTAGAATGTCTTGATTGGAAATGAGTTGGTGTTATGGGAATATGCTTTTTGTTGAAAATGAATTGTGATCGTTAAAAGATGTAAAATTTTAAATGTGTTCGGAAAACAAAAAAAAATATGGATCTTGTTTCGATTCTCTTGTTATTGTATGTAAATTTTTTTTAAACCATCTTATTTTGATTTGAAATAAATAAGTTATGGATTTTTAAATTTGAGTTTTTTAAAATGAAAAAAAAAAGAATTAGAGATATAAATAGTAAAATTGATTTCTTACGGAGAAAATGACAAAAAAAACTTTCAGAAAAGTTCGTCTGGACGGCCCCTAAAGTGTTAGTTGTCAAATTCTGGTAGTCAGTCGGTTTTTTAAATTTTTCATTCCCTTGCAGTATGTATACATTTGCCTTTTTAGTACATTTGTTCTAAAGGCCGAGAGACTTTGGAAGCAGTAGTGTTACTTGTTCACGTACGAGAGAAAAGCCGTGTCTTTTTTTTTTTTTTTTTTGTTAGCCAATGGGAATCCGAGATGAGAGCCCGACTAATCCCACGGACTTGCGCCCCGTGAACTTGGAAGTTTCCTTAGACAGGTCAGGGGGTCTCTAGTGTTTTGGACTAGGGGCATGGCCACAAGGGAATGCACCCAAGAGGATTCGAACTTTCCATCCGGAAAGAAGCGAGCCTCCGGTTCCCCAGGTCTCCAACCACTTGAGCTACCCCTTGGGGTCGAGAAAAGTCCTTACAAATTGTACTAATATTTGTTGTTGTTGTCGTCGTCGTCTTTTTTAATTATTTTTTTAATTTCTTTTCGAATTCATTATGTTTAGGCAATTGGAAGGCTGAAAAGCCACAGGGAAAACCATGAAGGGAAGCAACAGTTCCTGGCAATGTACTCGAGCATTTTTGGAGGAATAACAACAGATCCTTCTGCTATGGTCATCCCGATCGACGACCACATGGTCCACAGAGGTCATGGTGTTTTTGATACCGCTGCCATCGTGGACGGGTTAGTCATTGTTGATTGTGGTCTCCCAAACACTTGATAAAATTCATTACAACTTTGAAAATTAGTCATAAAACACTTTTACTCTAGTGGGCACTCAACAAACACATTTCCTTTTCTTTGCTTTAAAAAACATTGCTCAAATTTAGTTTTAGGCAAAGAAATTCAACACTCAATAAATGTAACTTTTAGAGCATAATTATGTGGCATTTCTTTATAGTCAACAATTTTCGATCTTAAAAGTTCCATTAGTTATTGCAAAACTTTGCATACGGGTGCTTTGCTTTGGCCGATTTTAAGCATCATTTCGTAATATTGGTTTCCTTAGCTACAAATTTCGGTGATTTAATATGTATTTTTTTCGCCGTAGATATTTGTATGAGTTGGACGAACATCTCAACCGCATTATAAGGTCCGCAGCCATGGCCAAAATTAAATTACCCTTTGATGAGGAAAGCATAAGAAGCATACTCATACAGACAGTGAGTGCCTCAAAGTGTAGAAAAGGATCTCTAAGATATTGGCTCTCGGCGGGACCTGGTGATTTCCAGTTGTCACCATCTAGCGGCAATAAACCAGCTCTTTATGCTGTCGTGATACAAGATCAGTCACCTTTTGATTCGACGGGAATCAAAGCGATAACATCATCTGTTCCAATAAAGCCTCCGCAATTTGCAACGATGAAGAGTGTGAACTACCTTCCAAACGTCCTCTCAAAGATGGAAGCCGAAGAAAATGGTGCATATGTAGCCATTTGGCTCGATGAGGAAGGGTTCATTGCCGAAGGGCCTAACATGAATGTGGCTTTTGTCACAAAAGACAATGAGCTTCTGACACCTCATTTCGACAAAATCCTAAGGGGCTGCACGGCGAAGCGAGTTCTGGCCCTTGCAGAAAGGCTGGTGAGCGAGGGGAGGCTTCAGGGAGTGCGAGTTGCAAACGTGACAGTCGATGAAGGGAAGAAGGCTAGTGAAATGATGCTTCTTGGCAGTGGAGTTCTTGTCCGCCCGGTTTTACAGTGGGATGAGCAGGTCATTGGTGATGGTAAGAACATATGTTCAAGTTGAGAATTTGTTGCTTATTTATGAACTATCTGAGTTTTTTTCTTCTTTTTTCTCCACTAGGTAAAGAGGGTCCCGTGGCTCGGGCTCTTTTGAATCTTCTCATCGAGGACATGAAATCCGGCCCTCCGTCTGTTCGCGTGCCTATTCCTTACTAAGTTGACTTGACAACTAAACCTTCTCTTGGTGGCATTCCTAACTTGAAGAAATGGAAATGCATTTTTACACTACTCTGAATTTGTGATGGCTCCTCCGTTTTTTAATATTGAAAGCGACTCTGGTGAAAGGATTTTCATTTGCCGTCTATGGTTCTATTGTTTTTAGAATATCTTTTGGACCTCCAAATTTTGGTTACTTTTTTCACTTTGATTTCTAAATTTAAAAAAATTAGCTTTCTTTCGGCTTGAATTTTAAAAAGGCTATAATGGACGGAATTGTTGACGTGACACTTATTACAAAATTACAATTTAAGAGAAAATTACCCAAATAATTATTTTGTTTTTCATCTATTAACTAACATATCACAAACTTCTCCATCGTGATTAACATGACACAAATTTTAGTGTACTTTAGTTTAATTTTGTGTCATTTTGATCTAATATTACCTTTTATGTCATCAAAAATATGAAAAATAACAATAATAACAAAGCTTTCAAAACTCTAATTATTCATCAAAAATAACAATAATAATAATAAAGCTTTCAAAACTCTAATTATGAAAAAATTAAGAAAAATTACATTTATTTTGAGCTAAAGTAATAAATACCAATTTTTGAGGATGGTTTTCGGATTGGCCTCAAGGTCAAATGCGTAAGATGAAGTGGTTATGGAACTTTAAAAATAGAGGTCACAAAAAAGGACAAAACATAGTAAAAATCATAGAGATATCACTTTCAACATAGTAGTGGACTAAGGCATTAATTCTTTAGATATGCCTCGTATATATATTTTTTAAAAGATATAATATGCCTTGTAGTTGTTATCTAAGGTTGTTTGCTTTGCTAAAAATGATGCAAGTTTGTTCTCTTCTCATTCGTTTGCATCTTACATAAAAAAGATGCCCCGAGTCCACTTGTTAATATCACGGGCATGTCCAATGATTTTAAATTGTTGCTTATAACTTATTAATCTTTTTCCTTTTTTTTTTTTTTTTTTTTAAATCCCGTTGAGACTAGTTTAGTGACCGGAAAGAATGGGAATTTTTTTTTTCAAGTCAATTAAAGTGAATGTGCATAAGTCATCATGTCACAAGGAAAAAATCTTGTTCATTTTTGGAATTTTTACCTCGTGATCAATGATTTTTCTTTTTTAAATTTTTTATGCCTGCAATTACACTATTACATCAATTTTAAAATGAATTATTAATGTTTTAATTAATAAAAAGTAATAAGTAATATTGATATTTTTATCTAGAGATGGGATATTTAAATTCTAAACTTTAACACTAAACTATACCTAATAGAGTTAAAAAGAAAAAAAAAAAGAAAACAAAGAAAACAAAAGTGAAAGAAAGCAAATAATGTGCTTCAAACAATAAAAATAAATAAACTAAGACCGTTTTTGTAGAGGATATTGTTTTGTTCATTCGTGTATATATATTTGAAATTTGAAGGTGGGGATTCAATCATAATTCTTCTATTAAACGCATGACAATTATCATAAAAAAGCATGCCAATCATGATTGACAACAATCTTCACAAAATTTTTTTTGTCCCTTTATTATTGAATTATTTCATTTTATTCTAAATTTTACATTATGAGTGTTAAATAAGTCCTACTTAATGATAAAGTTATTTCATTTTATTCAGAATTTTAAAGTTTCTCACTTTACTTAATGAATTTTAGTTAATCATACTTAAGCTTTTTTTTTTGTTCCAATTTATGTCAATGTTAAAATTAGAGAGGGAAAAATACAATCATGTATTAATTTTGTTAATTCTATTAAAAACCAATGAAAAAAGATAATATGATCGCATTTAATTAGTTTTTTTTTTTTTTTCAGTTTTTAATAATAATAATTAAGTGAAACTAATTTAAAATTTAATGATAGAATGAAAAGTTTTTAAAATTTTGTCTATAAAATTAAGAGTATTTATGGAAACCGAAAATCTGCTCAATTCACATTAAACTATTGAGAGACCAACAGATTAAATTTAATCCATCTAATTTGATCGGTAAACCTCGCTGGATAAAATCGTAAAATGACAATAACTTTATGCCACGGGCACAAAATGATAGTAGTCCAAATAATAATATAATATAGTTATTATTCAACCGAAAAGAAATTACTATCATTTATTCTTTTATCATTAATATATTTAAAGCGTTTCATAATTGCCAAGTAGGTGGCCCACACAAAACAGAAAAATAAAAAATATACCCAGAACCGAACGGTCGGAACGGTCGGTTCAAAACGTCGGCGAAAAAAAGTGATCAAAATACAACACGTGGCATCATTTGATTAGTCCTTAGATTTAATTCTCACATCCTCAAAAAAAAAAAAAAAAAAAAAAAAAAAAAAAAAAAAAAAGAGAAAAAGAAAAAGAAAATCGTTCCTCAAAGAAACAGCGATCTGTGAGAGAGAGAGAGAAAGAGAGAGAAAAGGCGAGAAAATTTCTGGGTGGGGGTTAGAGAGAGAGAGGCCGGAATATTTCTCGGGCTCGTCGGAATTTTCTCCGATCTTTGCTTAAGCCAGCGCCTGTTCGTTGTAATCGGCTGCGATATTCGGATCGATTCGCTTTTTTTTTTTTTTTTTTTCGGCGGCGATGGTGAATTCCATGGTGGAACGCGCGACGAGCGACATGCTCATCGGCCCTGATTGGGCCATGAACATCGAAATCTGCGACATGCTCAACCATGATCCTGGGTACGCCTCGCCATCGATCCTCTCATCGTGTTTTTTGATCTTTTCTTTTCATTTCATATATATATACGTCTGTGTATTCGATTGAGCAATACAGAGTGCAATTTTTCACCGATATGATATTGATAAAGCCCTAGGGTTCAGTCTTCATTAGGATGAGTTGTCGAGAGGTGGTTGGAATTGATCGAACAGTTACCTTCTGTCTGAGGCTGTTTTAGTTTCGTGTGATAAGCGTGTTCTTCTTTGAAATGGGATTTGGTTTTTGATATAATATTTGGTGTCTATACTTTAAGCTCGCTTTTGATGCTTCAAAGATTGCATTTTGTTGATGTTTTGGGTGATTAGGAGATGAACCAGGAAATGGGCATTTGGCAATTTGCAAATTTGGTCTGATGCTGCATATGTAAATATTGCCTTTTGATTTCGTTAGCACGTAGCTGGGATTTAGGATTGAAGGAAAATGGGCTTTATGTGTAGGGTTGAATTTTGGAAAGAAAGAGTGGCGATTGGCGGATTGGTGGTGTAGCTATAGCTAAAGAGAAGATAGGAAATGAAATGGTAGTGTGAATTTAGGTTTTAAGTTTTCAATTCTGTTGTTGTCGGTTAACTGGATTCATGAGCGGTTTCTTCTTCTTCTTCTTCTTCTTCTATTTTTTTTTTTTTAACAATCTTTTTCTAGTTTCCTCAGTTTAGAAGTAAACTGTTTTTGATATATCAGGCAAGCAAAGGATGTTGTAAAAGGGATAAAGAAACGCATTGGAAGTAGGAATTCTAAAGTTCAACTTCTTGCTCTCACAGTAAGTTCGGCTGAATTCTTGCAATTTTTTTGCATGTGTGTGTGTTTATTTTTTTTATTTTTATTTTTAATTATTACTAAGGTTATTATTTTTAATTTTGTTCCTCTTGTCTCGTCAATCACTTATATAGTTTGTCTGTTCGACTGTGTGGTCCTCAACCTAGTTATTTTAATTTTTAAATGCATTGTTTCACAAGTTTTGAAAAATCTGAGATCTTGCGTTATACATTTGCATTTTGCATTTTCCATTTTGAAGACTAGGCTGGTAGATTCAATTTTCTAATCTTTATTACATTTCAAGCAGTTACGCCAACTATAATTTGAAACGAATAGGAATTGACTTCAGGAGGCGTGATTCTTTTACAACGAGACATTCTTATATACCTTTACCAGGTTTTGGTAGTGAAAAAAGAGAGAGAGAGAGAAAATAGCCCAAATACCATGGCTTGTGAATATATGTCTTTGTACTTAGTATTAGTTTATTTAATTGCTTTGCTTGAAGTACTCTTAAATTTGAAGATGTATTTTTTTCCCATCAGTTGTAGATGCCCAGTTCCGCCTCTTGTCATTTATTTGTGTTCATCTTTCAGAGGACTTAATTAGTTCTGTTTTATCTGGTGGCTATATTTTAGCTGTTGGAGACGATAATTAAGAATTGTGGGGACATTGTTCATATGCATGTGGCAGAGAAAGACGTTCTTCACGAGATGGTGAAAATAGTAAAGAAGAAGGTATTTATGTTCACTGTCAATTATTGGCATCTAATGATATGGTCACTCCCTTATGCTGTACTTATTTTTTGTTTTTGTTTTTTTTTTCCCTTCCAAAATTTATCTGTAGCCTGACTTATATGTCAAAGAGAAGATATTGATTCTCATTGATACCTGGCAAGAAGCTTTTGGAGGAGCAAGGGCAAGATATCCACAATACTTTGCTGCTTACCAAGAATTATTGGTATGTTTATCGACAATTTCTTCTCAAAGTCTGTAGTAAAATGAAGAAGCAAAAACAGTTGATACAAGTAGGAGTATTGTTTGGTAAATAAAGTACTGAAAATCTATCTGTATTTTCTTAGTGTCGTTTCCTTTTTCCTTTTTTATTTTTTCCAGCGTGCTGGAGCAGTGTTTCCTCAGAGATCTGAGAGTGCTGCACCGGTTTTTACACCTCCACAATCCCAACCATTGTCATCATATCCCCCAAATCTGCGCAATGCTAATCCTCGTCAAGACGCAGCTGAACCATCAACTGAGTCTGAGTTCCCTACTTTGAGGTGCGTATATAGATCCTTGTACTGTTTTATGAATTGAGGCCAACTTAAACAAGTTAGGTAATAATGCGTTACCTAGTCTAGCACTTCACAACACTTTTTTCTTAGTTGCTGTAACTGACAGCTGGTTGAACTGTTTTCACAGAAAGAGGATGATGTGAAATATTTGTTAATACATCTAAATGCATGACGTAGCATTGTACAATAGTAATAGAACGAGTACATAACTACATAAATGCCTATGGGCTCTGTTAGCATGCCCGGATGGAACTCAAAATAATTGGAAGTGGAATAAGTAAAATGTAATAACTATGTTCGGTTTTGTTGCATAATTGGTGTAAAGTCAGCAAGAGACTTTTTTTGAACTACAAGATTTGATATTTTATCTGCTAACTTCAATCTTTGGATGAGGGTGTACTGTCAGAGTTGTTATTGTCTGTGAGATACTTCCTTGGCTATGGCTTAAGAATTTATTCGAAGAAAGTGAAAGTCGGAAGTGTTGTCAATTATGCCCAATAATATTAGAATTAGCAAGAACTAATTGATTGCTTCTTTTATAATGCTGAATGCTGATGATTGCATGCATTTACAATTAATGTGATGCCTCAAATTGTTTTGATAGAAATTCTTTTGTTAGCTTGTCAGAAATTCAGAATGCAAGGGGAATAATGGATGTTCTTGCGGAAATGCTTAATGCATTAGATCCAGAGAACAAAGAGGTACTCCTTTGTGTTCAAACTTCATGGGTTGATTGGATGGTCATCAAGAGATTTGCTATGTGATCTTGTTTCTTTTTATTTTTCCTTCCCTTTTTTTGGCAAAGATTTCTTTCAGTATATACGTGTAGTGTTTGCCCCAGTTTTGTCCTCTACAACTTCAGTTAACCAACAAGAGAAGGGCCTTTTACGCGTGGAGGATTATATGATTATTATTAGATAAGTAATAATGCTTAATGTCTGGAAGTCAGGAAATAAGTTTTCGGTGAACGTATATTGACCATTGAAAATATATAATTGTTTCTGATACTTTTGTTAATCTTTATTTTATTTGATTTACAGGGGCTTAGGCAGGAGGTTATTGTTGATTTGGTGGAACAATGCCGAACATATAAGCAGAGAGTAGTACACCTTGTTAACTCGACCGCGTAAGGCCACAAACTTCTTTACCGCGTTACTCATATTTTTACTTTAGGAGCTCTTTATTTTATGAAAAACAGCAAGAGGTGTCAACTCCTGTAGATGACTGTTTTGGAACGGCAGTTGTTTAAATATCCATTGAATTGCCTTTGCGATCATTATGGCCATATTTGTGTATATTGCTGATTCGTGTTAATGAAAGAGAGAGAAGAAAAAAATTAAGTTCTGAAGAAAAAAATTAAGTTCTGAAAATTCTTACTTATAAAGTGAAAATAGAAAAGTGACTTGACACGGTTTTCTCTACTGCAAAGGAGATGTGCTTAAGCTAAGCTAGGTGGCTGCACTTACTGCAATAGTTAATTAACTTCAATGGGAAAGTTTTAAAGAGTTTTTCAGTTAGTTGTATGCTTGTATTTATCGTTACGAAGATTTTGTCAATTATGGTTACATTCCACTCACTTGTTGTTATTAAGATTTTTTCCTATTTCTGTCAGCGACGAATCACTTTTATGTCAAGGACTGGCTTTGAATGATGATTTACAACGTGTACTAGCCAAGCATGAAGCCATTTCTTCAGGAGCGCCCGCTGAAACAGCAAAGCCTAAGCCTGAATCTTCTGGTTCTAGAGCACTTGTAGATGTTGATGCCCCTCTATTAGACACAGGAGAGCCTAATGGAAGGTAACCAGTCGATTAAAATATCTACTTTAACTATATGGGCCTTGCAGTCATTGGCTTCTCGCATGTATTGTTACCAAAACTGACTAAACTGCAATAGTGAATGTGTCACACTTTTGTATCCTAGGTTTTTTTTCTTGCAGTTAAATTTTTAGTTTTGACTTTCCAGTAGGATCTATGCCAATCATGTCGTGTCCTTTTTCTGTCCTTGTGGTTTGTAGCGGAGTGTTGCTCCAAGCTGCAAAATGAATAATTTCTCTGCTTATTATTAGTTATTGTCTATTCTTTTTCTTCTTCATTTGTCTTCCTTGTTCTGCGAACGTAAAGTCTGGAGAGGTCTTGGGCCTTAGTATTAAGAGTGACAATATTACGTCTATAGAATGGATGAGTATCTCCAGTACCACAATATAGATTATTAAGTTTGTGATTATATCCACGAATTTGTTGAGGTACGTGACATTATATGTCTCATATGAGATGTTGAAACCAATGGGTTAAGTGTTGGTAATCTTTTGCAGATCTACCTCAAGTGCTGGTGCAGGGGCTAATCCTCTGAATCAGCTAGCGCTTCCTGCTCCTCCTGCAACTAACGGTCCCGCTCCAGCAACAAAGGTTGATCCCAAAATGGACCTGCTGAGCGGAGATGATTTTAGCTCACCAAAGACAGGCACTTCTCTGGCTCTTGTTCCTGTGGGAGGACAACAACCTAGCACTACTGCATCTGATCAGACTGCTCTTGTTCTTTTCGACATGTTCTCCGACAGTAACAATGCCTCAAATTCTGTAGAGACTCAGTCCGCTAATCTCCCTGGACAAACCCCTCATGCCCCAAACCAGCAGAACTTTCAATCTCCACAGGGTATGTTTTACCCCAATGGAAGCGTCCAAAGCATGGTAACACCTCAGTATGAGCAGCCATCCTATGCACAGGGCACTGGGCCCACCTGGAATGGTCAGATTGCACAGGCACAGGCACAGCCGCAGCCGCAGCCGCCTTCACCAGCCTATGGTGAGTTCATTAATTAATCATGTGCATCTCATTAGCATTTCATCTGAGAACATAATGATATCGGTCACAATATAAGCTAATACAATTACAGCATGACCCATCACTTTTTTGTTTGTTTTGCATTTTACGTCAACTAGTTGGAAAAAGAAGGAACTCCGCGGACTGATGAAAATATTGAATATGGAGAGTTGCCATGCATGTAAATTTTCCTCTTTGAATACTGCCAGAGTTTCT
Source organism: Ficus erecta (assembly GCA_008635985.1). Lineage (NCBI taxonomy): Eukaryota > Viridiplantae > Streptophyta > Magnoliopsida > Rosales > Moraceae > Ficus > Ficus erecta. The sequence continues at coordinate 23,703 of BKCH01000939.1, read as the reverse complement.
ACGACAGTCTAATATTTTGCATGGTCGGACAGGTTCTCAAGCCGGTGGATCATTACCACCACCACCCTGGGAAGCTCAGTCTGCTGATGACAGCGGCCCAGTTGCAAGCGCTCAATACCCTCAACCACTGCAAGTAACTCAGGTGGTTGTCACGCATTCGCAGGCCGGGCCACTTCCCGTGGGACCTCAACCAATGGGGAATGACCAGCTAGTAGGTATGTATGTCCAGCCTAATACGGGCAATCATTTCTCGGCGATCAATAGCCAGGTTGGTCCAAGCCATCAGTTGGGATATCATCCTCAGCAAATGCACGGAGGGCCATATATGGGCATGCTTCCGCAGCCGATGCAAGCAGGCCACATGGGCTCGATGTATCCTCAACAAATGTATGGTCAGCAGATGGCTGGTTACGGCTATGGTCATCATCAACAAGGGCCTCAGTACCTCGAGCAGGGAATGTATGGTCTATCCGTCACCGATGATAGCAGGATGAGAAATTCCTACCAGGTTTCCGCTTCCTCTTATGTTCCGCCTAGCAAGCCTTCGAAGCCGGAGGATAAACTATTTGGTGACCTTGTTGACATGGCCAAGTTAAAGCCTACTGCTAAACCCACGCCTGGCAGAGCCGGTAGCACGTGAAATCATGATTTGTTCTGCACCTTTTTCTTTTTTCTTTTTTATTTTTATTTTTTTTTGGCCATTTATTTAATTTCTTTTGGTTCTACTTTGCATCATTTGCTTATGTTCCAATACGTTTGCTTTTTTCTCCTCTCTCTCTCTCTCTCTTTTTTTTTTTGGCTTAATATTTTGTGTTTGCTTGCATTGTACATTCCTTGTAGAGAAAACATGGGACAAAGATTAAAGGGTGCCCTGTGGATTAGATTGAATTTAAACAATTTGGATATTAATTAATATATATATTTTTTCGAATTAGTTTGACAACCAATTTCTTTTTTTATTTCCTGTGTATTTTTTTTTTTGCTAGAAGATTTACAGTGTATTTTATACTCTAATGGTGGTCCGGTGTGTACACTGCTTGTTTTCACAGGAGAAATGGGATATGGAAATGGAGCACGTGTTTCATAAGCAAGAATGGTTCAATTAATATTCATAGCTTTTTATAGGTTTATTTTTGTGTTTGTTTTTATATTTTAATCTCAACGTAGCCACCTTGTTCATTGATTCTGAGATTTCATTCATTTTTTTTTTTGTTTTTTTAATGCTGTTTTATTTGACATTTAAGTTTAATTTCAATTAAATTGTACTTTTTATCTTAATTTTTATCTTTTTCTTAAAAATCAACAAAATTTATGACTAACTTTTAAAAAGTTAACTAATTCTAACTTAAAATTTTTATATTCAATCGGTAAACTAAACGCACATATAGGTTTATGGCTTTCAATTATTAGAGAAAAATGAAAGCATTTGTAGATTTTAAAAATAAAAGTTTTTATTCAAATCCCTTTCAATTTTCTTCTTACCTGCTAAGTTATGGGGTAATTCCTTCTTAAAATAGAATTAATAATAACAATAACATTGATTAAAAAACAGAAATTACAGCAAATAAAAATTTTACGTGACTTAAAAAACTAATAATAAGATTTTAAAATGGTTGAAATAAATTAAAGAGCAAAATATCATTTTTGAACAGAGTAATAATAAATTTTAACGTTAAATTTTAAACATACTAAAAAATAGTATAATCAAATTTATGATCATATAATACCAAAAAAATCCATCCTCCTTCCTCTTTTATCTCTCTAATATAAAACTATGTACATAAATTTATTATTAAAAATTAACCCTAAATTTAATATTTTTTAAAAATAGAAGGAAATCTAAGAATTTATCAGAAATATATGCTAAAATTGTCATCTTTTAAAAAATATACTATAAATAAAATATGTTATTTATTACATTTCCATAGATTAAAAATTTAGAGCATAAATAATATAATTGTAAGAAATATATAATCTATTTTCTGAGCAAAAAAAAAAAAAAAAATATATATATATATATATATATAAAATCTATTTACTTAATAGATTTAATATTTATTGTTATTGATTTTAGAAGTTTCAAAACACACATTATCTTTTTTTTTTTTTTTTTTTAAGCTTAAACACATGTTCCTGATTTAATTATATATTGTCTCGTCTCGTCGAAAAGAGGATGGTTAAATATGAAATTAAAACAAAATTTTTTATATATCTAACAGTTATAATAACAATCAAGAGATTTATTTTTATATTTTTTACTTTCCAATTAAACAGCTATTAAGAAGATTGAGAACAAAAATGTTTCTTTATTTTTGTCTCTAGTTAATTGTTTTAAATTCGGATGTTAATTTAATTAGAGCATATGTTTGGTTCACAAGTTCAAACTCAAGTTTTCAAGCTCAAGTTTTGTCTTTTTCCAAAAATTTTTTGTCTTTTCTAAAAAGTCAACAAAATTTACTATTTTAACTTCAAAAACTCAACTCAAACTAACGAACCAAACGAACCCAGAGTTAACACTTTTGTTTAGAGTGATTACATATGTAGTATACTAATAACTTTATATGTAACTTTATCCTAAGGTATTGAGTTTTTCAAACACCCAAATTAAAAACAAAAGATTAAAAAAAAAAAAAAAAAAAAGACTTTTGTTTAGCAAAAGGAATTCATTTCAAGAAATTTGAGCAATTTTTCATAATTTGATAAATATTTTATGAAATTATATTTCGACCCAATTTTTAAAATTACGTTTTTGCCCTCATATTATACGAAATTTCTAACACACTCTCCACCCTTTTCGTCCTCTCTCTCTCTCCCAAGCTTTCTGTCTTTCCTTTGGCTTCAGGCACCGAGCTTTTGACCGAGTGGAAGGCCAATTTCTGCTGCGAAACTTCTTGGAGCGACGAGAAATTTCAGAGATCTTACAATTTTGAGGTTAGGGTTATCTGTTTTGAATTACCTTAACCCGAAATTTCCCAATTGAATCGGTATTTCCTAATTGATTTTCAATTCTAAGTTTGATGAAATCTCTCTTTTCATTCTGATTTTACATTAAAAAAAAAACCCCTAAAAATCCCGAAATTCTCAGCACTTGGATACGAGCCTATCGAGTTTTTGCTTGCTGATTTTGTTAGTTCTAAGAACTGTTGTGCAAAGATTAAGGAACCAAGCTGAGGCATAATTTCTAGGATTTAGAAAAAAAAAAAAAAAAACCTATTTTTTATAATTAATTTCAAGATTTTGAAACCTATTATTTGATTAAAAACTGTGTCTTTCATCCATATATGAGATAGCCAAAACTTGTCTGTGAATTTTGCAGTTATTTGGTAGCGTTCGGGTCTAGAGCTTGAAGGTTTGTGAAGTTACAAAGCCCCAATTAAAATGCAGGTTAGCTATTATTAATCAGATTGATTTTCTTTTCTTTGTTTATTGTTTATTGTATTTAAATTTCTTCTTTTAAATATTATGTTTAATGAAGCAAGGATAATGAAGACAATACGAAATTTATTCACCTTCTTGTCACCAAAGAAGAGGTTAAAGATTTAGAAGCTCCGACTGTTGAGCAACTTTCTTGTCCAAACTCTTGGAGAATTATGTGGAAGGGCATAAGTACCGCCCTACTAGGAAGACACAGTTATAAACCGTCAAATTGGACTAAGAAAAGTACTACGGTTTAACATAACTTGATAAATATTTGATTTTTTTTTTTCCTTATCCTATCGAAAATTCGCCAAACTCTACATAGGAAAGTGATCTTTAGCTTAAGGGGTGATATGACCATTAGCGAGTCTATGATGATGAGATGAACACTCTTTTGTGCAGGCATCGAGGGCTAGGCTATTCAAAGAATACAAGGAGGTTCAGCGAGAGAAAGTGGCTGACCCAGATATTCAGCTTACTTGTGATGACAATAACATATTTAAGTGGACTGCTCTTATCAAGGTAAGCTTAGACATCACAGAAAGGTTGAGGTTTTTTTTTCATGCTTTTTCTATAACTGTTCTTTTTTTCTTTTTGGATTTTGTTGTGAATTTAGGGACCGTCAGAGACTCCATTTGAAGGTGGTGTATTCCAGCTTGCTTTTGCGGTCCCCGAACAGTATCCTCTACAACCTCCCCAAGTGAGGTTCTTAACCAAAATTTTCCATCCAAATGTGCACTTCAAGGTAAGGAGGTTTATATTGATTACCTGGCAGTTTTAATTTGGTTATGTTTCACTTTAACAAAATTAGTACTTTTTAGAGAGAGAAGTATAAGGTCGAGAAATGATGTTTATAATCATTCCAACTACGAACCCTTTATGTGGTATTACTTTGACACATTGACAATCTTCTTCTTCTTTTTTTTTTTTTTTTTAAAAAAAAAAAAAAAAAAACTTGGCGAGTAATCCTACTCATGTTACGTCTTTGGTGTGGCTTAGTTATATAATACGGTGTGATATAAATTTGGAACTTTCGACTGGCATCAGCTGATGTTCTTAGAAAACAAATGACTTGGAATTGAAGCCAAGTTATCGTAGATGTCGAAGTACTGAAAAACATGCAATATTTGTTGCGGTATCAGAAGTTTCAATAAGTGATTGAAATAGTAACTGTACTATTTGATAGGTTGATTTGAAATTGATGACCACTTTTATTTTTTCCGTCAAAATCTGACATATTTATATATATATATATATATATATATGTACATGTATATTAAAAGAAAAAAAAAACCCATTGGAAGTTTAGTGCGGAGGTGAGGAGAAGGGGCCGAGCTCCTTGCTGCAACATAAGAGTTTGTGAAAGCCTAGAAGGACGATGATTAATTAAAAGTCTGTAATATAAAACTGCATTGAACAATTGGCCGATCCGATAAAATCTCTTATTTGGTGTATCAAGAGTTTTTGACGTAGGCATCTTCAAACAGGCTAATTGGGATTTTTTGTTTTTACCTACCATAGACAGGTGAGATTTGCCTTGATATCTTGAAGAACGCATGGAGCCCCGCTTGGACACTCCAATCTGTTTGTAGGGCCATTATTGCTTTGATGGCCCATCCGGAGCCGGATAGTCCCCTCAACTGTGATTCTGGTAAGTTGGTACACACTTGCTCTTCTTTCTCTTATTTTTTCTTTTTTTTTTTTTGGTTTAAATAATAACAATAATAATAAATCAAAACACATGTACTTTACAATAAAGAAGTGAAAAAAGCCAAAAGAGAAACAGGGATGTTATGCAAAGCAGTCCTCCAGAGTTAAATAGTAATATCTGAATAGGTTAAGCTTATAATTAGGGAGTTGAAGGCTGTCAAAAGTGGAGCTAATTAATTTTGTTCAGCCAAAGAGTCCGCTTGAAGCAGCATAAAAAATAAAGTTCTAAATCCCTCAACTTTTATGCCTATTTGAACCCCCTTTCCAGCTGTTGATTAACAATGGTTTTTTTTAATATGCAAACAATTCTTGCCTGCTTTTTGTGCTCCAGAGTCCAGAATCGTTTCTAGAAATCCATTGTCACGCAATGACTTGATGCCACTTTTTCTTTCTTTTGGATATGTACATATATATATATATATATGTATATTAAGAAGCTTTTGGAGATATATACATGCATATATATATATATATATATATGTATATTTCTCTGTTAAAGTCTTGCTTTTGGAAGTGGAACCTCCCTTTCCCTACTTCCAAAGAAAGCAAAAATAGTTTTGCCCCTGCTCATTGGTTTTTTTGTCCCCCCCCCCCCCTCCTCTCTCAATAAGTAGTTTAACACACATGTTTATTTTATGTCTCACATATGCAAAGAAGATGATTTAATTGAAAAGCGAGCTACACTAATTACTTTCGAGCACCACCCAAAAAAAAAAAAACTTTAATTTTACAAAACCTGGTTACTCAAAGCATTAATTTTTATATTTAATATATATTTGCAGGAAATCTCCTGCGATCTGGTGATATAAGAGGATACCAATCAATGGCAAGGATGTACACTAGGCTTGCTGCCATGCCTAAAAAAGGCTAGAAGTGTGATATGTGCTGGATTTTTGCTTTCTTTTCTCTTTTTCATCTTCTTTGGGTCGCTTTATGTGCTTCGGTACTAGAAAATATTGACAATTATTCATGCGTCTCATTATATAAATATATATATAAAAGGAAAATAAATTATTTATGCGTCTCTTGATATTGTTGTAATCATGAGTACAAAGAACCATTCCAAAAAATACTCTAGTTTTTTTTTTTTTTTTTAAATTTTTTTTTAATTTTAAATTTTCACAACTTTAAACCTTCAAAGTTGGCAATTATCAAAATTTCCTGTTTATGCTTATACAACTCCAACGTTTAAAATTCGCAAGTTCTGTGAGTGATCGTATTCTAGGCACCATTTGAGAAACCCAAACTGGAGAGTAACACTCTAAGAGCATCATTGCATGAGGTACTTATCGAACCAGTCGCTGGCTTGTTTTACCATATCCGGCGTCATCTGGTGCCAAATTCTGGGTTGCACAATCAACTGGATGTTTGCAAGAAAATTTAGAGTGGTAAATAGCTATTTCAAAGATCAGGACAACTTGAGAACATTTTTTGCGTTTGTGTTCGGAAAATAGACTACAGGTTTAAGTGATTTTGCTGAATGAATAAATAATGATCTCGGTTAGCACTATACATGAACTTCCCTAATGTTTGAGCAAAATAATTTAGCCCTGTGGAGGTCGGGGGCATCACGGGTGAGTTGAAAGATGTTTGCAATGTTTCAATCTTAAAGTAGATTGTTTAAGTTCCATACCTTAAAGTTATCTACAGATTGCGCATCTTCATAAGCCTTGCAGACTCTCGAATTAGGAACCTCCAAACCGGCAATGGGGCATCGCTGATCTTTGGCAGCTGCGGTATATGAATTCCATTTCATGCTTCAAACATTGCAAGAAGATAAAAAATGAACAGGAAGGCCATCATGCATAGCGATGTGGTTGAAGAAAAAGAAGAAAAAAAATAAAAATTGCAGGTTTGTAGTATCCTCAGTTTGACCTATAGAATCCTGCAAGCATTGTAGCTCTCGGTATTAACAGAAAACTGCCAATGGACGACATCTAGAGGAAACGGGGAAAGAGGAGGTCCAGGATACCAGCCACAGAAGCACTTTTACTGATGATATCTCGTAGGTATCATTGTATTGTTGTTGCTTGAAGTTTAATAAAGGATTCTTACCATTTAAAATCAGCAGCGGACGTGGTGCAATAGCTGGGATTGAGTAAGGAGCATCAAACTCGGATGCTAGACCAGGAGCAATTCTGTCCCATACCTGCTCAGATAAGTGAAAACTGTAGTACATTTGTCAATTGCATTTGAAGAAGCTAGTCTTAAGAGTCGTAGAATGGTAAAGTAAAATCAGAACGCTATTTTTAGAGGAAGAAGACGCGGTGTTAAGGAAAAGAACTTATTTAGCAGGGTAATAAAAATTATGTGAAGAACAGAACACTCCGGGTATACATTCATATTTTACATGGAATTAGTAACTTGCCTTCTTCACCACTTCTCTATCAATTTCACTCTTCCCTAAATTATCTCGTGCTTCTGCAAACAAAAAATCATAGCATCAGAGAATTAAAAAGGAAGGATAAGCATTGTAGCTGCAACAAGATAAACCGGGATATGAAGTTTATTGCTTTAATAACAGAAAGCGTAACACAACAAATTGAATTTCACTTTCGCCATTACCCTTCACAGTATATATATATATATATATATATATATATATAATCCACTAGGCTCTATAACCAAGCGTAGAATCAATTGTAGCAGTAGGAAAAACATAAAAGAGCTACAATTGAAATGAATCAGTCTTAACAAAAATCAAGTACTTTGTTCGAATGTGAATTCTCTTCTAGTCTTGTCTTACCCTCAAAAACAGGCTTAATGCTGTTCACTCGAGCCTGCCACTTGTCATTCTCTACGGCCCATCCAAAACCCTAGTCATATTTTGTAAAGATTTAGCCGTGTTTGCCACATTAGAAACGTTTTGGTTCGATAAATTAGCTGGAGACATTACCTGAACCCCGACTATGGGGGCAACCACAGAATAGCGGGTGTCAGCAAAAGCTGCAAACCATGCATGCATACCTGTGTTGCAATAAATTTATTTTTCCCCAGAAAAGAAAAGTCCAGAAGACTTGCACAAATAACAGAATACGTGACTTGTGATTTGCAAACAATTTTAATTGCAACAAACCTCCAAGCGATTCACCAGTGATTCCTATCCTAGTGGGGTCGATATCCTTCCTCTCAGTCAAATAATCTGCTAGTTTCATCAAGTCCCATACCTAGAATAATTGACCATTATGCATTATAGGAGCCAAATTCACTAGAAGAAAGAAGAAAACTAAAGTGATTCCACTAAACAAAGTAAATGGTGTTACCGTGTCATATATGAATGGCATGGTATTACCTTTTTTCCATGCTGATACCAGAGCCTGCAATCAAAGATAATCTCGAGATTAGTAATGATGTTAGCAATGCACAATGAAAAGAGCAGAGTCTTCTCTTTTACTGCTCGATGAAAAGTAGGAATAATAACAATCAATCCAAGAATATAGATAGATCTTCCAATGACAAAATTTGTGAATTCAGGATAAACAAGACTCTCTCATTCAAGCGAGGAAGTCAGCCCATAAGCCAAAAGTTGCACACCAAGAAAGATACATGTATACAACAATTCATACATCTTGGTAGGTGGTAATACAGCTAGCACGCTCACCATGGTAGCGAGAATCAATGGCAATGGCTATGTAACCCCTTGAAGCATAGGCCTAAAACAAGCAAAAGAATACTAAAAGTATCATTCAATTGTGAGAATTTTATTTTTCTCTCTCTTTTAAAAGAGAAGCTTGATTTTTGAAAAGTTACCCACCTCAAGCAAGGGTCTTAACCACTCTTTACAATTGGTAGTACCATGCAGAAAAACAACAGCAGGCCTTTTTCGGTCACTCTCTTCCTTCATGCTAATAATTAATACTGGCAACCTTCCTTGCTCTCCTGCCTATCAGTGATCGTTTTTAGAATAATGTTTTTCATTCTTATTTTCTCTTGCTCAAGAATCAAGTAAAAAGCTCTAATGATCTATAGACAATAACATCAGGTGGATATGTACTCATAAAGACTTCCCCTAATTGTTTGTTTTCCTTCGAATAATGATATAAGCACCAAATTGTTTGTCAAATTTTGAATACACTTGGCAATTGACTTGTTTAATCAGTTAGATTTTGTCAACTACATTGACACACCATCCACTTTCAGTCGTCAATAAATTTGCGAATTTCTGATCCTGGACTTCGAAGTAGGAGCTCAAAATAAACTACGAATCCACCCGTATGAATGTCAAATTATTACCTCGGTGATCAAGTAAAGATTTTCCTCTTGCAGTAATTCATTCAAATTCTCAATGTTTGCCTTTGGACACGACGCCATTGCCTAGTTGAAGACACAAGATTACCAAATGAAAAAGTGGTATTTTCAAGGGAAAAAAAAGAGAAACAAATAATAGACATAATATTTTTGAATATGATCTGAACCTCACTGAAGGTAGGTGGTGAAACCTCCTGATACAAAGGGTTCGTAACCGGTTTTGCCGGCTCCAAGGCCAATGGAACTGAAAAGGCATTAAAAGACAAAATAAATCAAAGCTTCATTTTGAACTATTCGTAGTAAAGACGAAAAACATTCACAATTTGGCTGAAAAAACACTTCGCTGACTAAAATCTTCGCTCGTAAAAACACTTTCCCGTATTACAGAATCTCTCAAATCTCTTCAATTTTCCCGAACTTTTCCGATCAACCAAACACTCAGCTCTACTCAGCGGCTTAAAAATCGCACTAAAACCCAATCTGAGCATATTTTGTCGATCAAAATTCGCATCGCTGAATTCGAGCTCGGTTAGATCGTCTTAACAATCCTAGTTTCGTACATTTTCTCAGCAATCAAACGATAAGCCAGAAATCACGGGAATTACCTCCGCCGGATCGTCTGCTGCGTAGAACTTTGAGGAACTCGGAGCGAAGCTTATCGGCGTCGACGGATTCCTCCATTTCGCTCTCGGAGACCACCTGTTCGACCGGATTTGGACTGCCATTTTAAAGGTGTAAAGAAACCGGTTTTGGCGGTTAGCTAAGGGGGAAAGGCACACGTGCGAGAAACACGTGTAAGGAGTAAGTCACCGCAACCTGTCTAGGTATCGACAGCACGATTTTTTTTATATTTATTTTTAACTTGAAGATGTAGGGATTCGAACCTACATTTTATAATACAATTAGGCGTGAAATAATAATTTAAAATTATCCTTAAATTATATCTATAACTACTATCATGATAATATGATTTTAAACTGACATAAAGCGATGTGTTTTGATTTATTTATAAATGGATCTAATAAAGATGGCGATGATATGATTAACACACTTAAAAATATCAATTTTAAGTTTGCAGGTATTGTGTTAATACTGTTTTTAGTATTTTAAATTAACTCTATTCATAAATATAAAACTTGTTTAGAAATTGATACACAAACTTTTAAAAGAATTATTTATGTATTACCTATATAAGTGACTGATATCAATCTGTTTATCAGTCAATTAGTTATTGGTCATTGATCTGATGAGTCAGTCAACATTTTAATGGTCACCGATCATTTTATTAAAAAAAAAAAAAAGGTGCTATTTTATTATTACAAATTACAATGTAGAGTACAACGTTCCATTGAGGCATAAAAAAAAAAAAGCTTTATTAGACTAGATGAGACATCTTTCACAGCAACAAGTAAATTACATCTTAAAATGAACCACCAGAACCAGAAATTATTGGATTCGAGCACAAAGCATAAACAAAAAAGGGAAACTAAAGTTCAGCAACAATCACACACAAACTGAAGAACTAAAACCTCGTAGCATCATTTCATGAGAAACTTATCAAACCAGTCGCTAGCTTCTTTCACCATCTCCGGGGTCATTTGGTGGCCAATTCCCAGTTGCGCCTTAAACTGGATGTTACGAGAAAATGAAGAGCATTAGACAGGTTTCCAAGGTTATGATAAATTAACAATTAGCTTCTTGCATTTTTGTTTGTCTAATTTCCCACATTTCCTAAAGCCGGTACATTATTTGAGTAGATCGAGGGTGTCATTTGCAATTTGAAACGTTTGCAATGTTTTGATCATAAGCAGAGAGTTTCAAATTCCATACCTTAAAGTATTCTAAACATTGAGCATTTTCCCAAGCCTTACGCGCACTAGAATTAGGAACCTCCAAGCCAGCAACCAGGCATCGGGGATCTTCGGCACCTATAAAGATTTGAAGTCCACTTTATACTTTGACATAGCATGAAACATTAAAAGTAACAAATGAACAACATGCACGACAAAGTGATCGAAGGAAAACGAAGAAAAAGAGATGCGGGTTTAACTGTCATTACTTCGACTTCAAAGTACCCTGAAACCTTTAGCCCGATACTAGTATTGGCAGATTAACTGTCAAAAAATATTAAAAATTCTTTTATGGCTGGTTGAAGGGTAAAAAGAGACTATTTACCGTTCAATATAAGCAGAGGACGTGGTGCAATAGCCGGAACTGTGTAAGGAGAATCAAATTCGGACGCTAGACCAGGAGCAATTCTATCCCATACCTGCTCATATAAGTGAAAAATGTAGTGTTATGAAGTGCATTTAAAGAGGATAATTCAGACGTCACAAAAGTAAAGTCGAATCAGAATGCAAAACTTATAGATGCAGAAAATGTTGTAAAATGTGTGGAAGAAAAATATCTCGTCTACAAAGTACTAAAAAGCATTTAAAGCACAGAGCACACCAGATATAGTCATATTTACAAAGTGGGATATGTAACTTGCCTTCTTCACCACTTCTTTATCAATTACACTCTTCCCTAGATCAATTCGTGCTTCTGTAAACGATAAATAAGAGCATCAGAAAATTGAAAATAGCATATAATACCAGCTGGCTTACTCCAACAAAATGAAGTAGCATACGACACTTATTGTTTTAATATCAGAAAGTGCAAAACAATTTTGCATAAATGGAAAATATTATAATGAATTATATACAAATACTCCACTTTTGAAAGAATCCTATAGTCCATATGGTTCTATAACTAGATCTAAAATTGATGTTATCAAGTAGGAAAAAGATAAAACACTATAGTTGGAGTGGATCATTCTTAACCAAAATAAAGAACTTCTCTAACGTGCAAATTTTCTTCTAGATTTAACTTACCCTCAAAAACAGGCTTTATGCTGTCAACTCGAGCCTGCCACTTGTCATTCTCTACGGCCCATCCAAAACTCTAGCCATATTGAGTAAATATTCTGTTACATGTGTCTATCATACTAGATAAGTTGTAACAAATTAAATAGAAACGCTACCTGAACCCCAATTATGGGGGCAACCACGGAATAGCGGGTGTCAGCGAAGGCAGCAAACCATGCATGCATACCTGCGTTGCAATTTTGTGTTTTTGCTTTTAAAAAAAAAAAAAAAAAAAAAAGAAAGGAAGGAAAATGAAAGCCCAGATGACTTCCATATACAAGAGAACAGTAGATCTACAATTTGTATAAAAACAACAAACCTCCGAGTGATTCACCAGTGATTCCTATTCGAGTAGGGTCTATGTCTTTCCTTCCAGTCAAATAATCTGCAAGTTTTATCAAGTCCCAGACCTGCATCAATAGAAGTGTATGCCTTTTAGGAACCAGAATCATTTATTGAAAAGAAAAAAAAAAAAGAAAAAAACTATAGTGATTTTGCAAGCTGAATAACTCTCCGAAAATTCTATAAGAAGGTCAATATCAGGTAAAACTATCTGCTTCACAACAAAGGAATTTGGAGTTACCGTATCGAATATGAATGGCATGGTATCACCTTTTTTCCACGCTGATATAAGAGCCTATAGTTGAAGATAATTCAAAGATCAGCAACGATGTAAGTATAAGGAAAAGAGAAGCTGTGCTTTACTACTCAGTGAAAAGTACATCTTTGTAGGTGGTAATGTGACTGGCACGTTCACCATGGTAACGGGAATCAATGGCAATGGCTATGTAACCCCTTGAAGCATACGCCTAAAATAAGCAAAAAAGAATACCATATAATAAGCATACGCCTAAAATTCATTTTCTCAAACTAAAGCTGTATTCTATTTTCCTTTTGACAAAAAAAAAAAAGGAGAAATCTGATGTAAGGAATAAGAAAATACCCTACCAGTAGAAAACAATATTTAACATTAGATCATATCAGAATCGTGTGATATCAAGAAAAGTATAGTAATCAAACGGATCATATCTGTATTTTACCCGAAGGGTATTTTTTCCTACCAAGATAAGTTTGAAAAGGAACCCAGTACCGACCTCAAGCAAGGGTCTTAACCACTCTTTGCACTTGTTTGTACTATGCAGAAAAACAACGGCTGGCCTTTTTCGATCACTCTCTTCCTTCAAGCTTACAATCAATACCGGTAACCTTCCTTGCTCTCCTGCCTATCATTTTAACCATTTGAGAATAAGTTTTAGTTTTTCTTTTTTCTTTTCCCTTGCTCAATAAGCAACAAACAAAATAAGGCCTATAGACTATTAGATCATGTGCGCAAGTAATTTCAGAGATTTCAATCAAGTTAGAGCTAAAAGTAAAGATTACCTCGGTAATCAAATGAAGATTTTCCTCTTGTAGTAAGTCCTTCAATTTCTCAACGTCTGCTTTCGGACACGATGCCATCGCCTAGTTGAAGACCCAAGAACACAAACAAACAATTTTGGGGGGTTTTTTTTTTTCTTTTTTTTCTTTTTAATACCAAATTTTTCTTAAAAAAAAAATGATATCAAAAATACTATGGAAGATAGAAATGAACCTCACTGAAGAGAGGTGTTGAAGCCTCCTGATACAAAGGCTTCGTCACAAGTTCTGCAGTCTCCACAGATAATGGAACTGAAAAGAAAAACAAACAAACAAACAAACAAACCAAAGCTTCATTTCATACCATTCATCGTATTGAAAAGAAAAATTCAATTTTCCCAAACTTTCTCATCAACCAAACACTCAGATCAATTCGGTTGCTCAAGAACGGTAACTTTTTCATAAATTGAAACTCACACAGCTGAATTCAAGCTCGGCTAGATCTACATCCACTGAATCCTACTTTCCTATATTTTCTCAGTAACCAAACAGTATAAATAAACAAAACCAGAAACCACAGAAATTACCTTCGCCGGACCGTCTGCTGCGCAGAACTTTGAGGAACTCGTTGCGAAGCTTCCCGGTGTCAACGGATTCCGCCATTTCTCTCTCGCTGTCGACGGTCGATTCGGTTGTGGTTGCGGTGGTTGGGGATTCAGACCGGCATTTATAACGAACCCGTTTTGGCGGGTAAGCTGTAAAGGAACTGCGCACGTGCGGGAAACACGTGGTCGCACGTGCGAGAGCGGAGCGAGTAGCGTCGTGCGGATTGGTGAGTGACGGACAGAGAAGAGAGAGACTCTTCAAACTCATGATTCTTTCAATTCTCTGCAAACACAGTTTTTTTTATTTTTTTATTTTTAATATTTTTGGGGTGTTTGGTATGTAAGTTTGAGTTAAGATTTGTAAGTTTAAATAGTAAATTTTTTTGAATTTTTTTGAATTTTCAGAAAAGACAAACAAATTTTTAGGGAAAAAGATAAAAAACATGATGAAAAAAGTACAGTTTAATTTAAACAGAGCTTTTTATCAAACAATGCCTTTATTTATTATAATTTTGGTGACGTCAGCCGTTCGTTTTCTTGCGTTTGACTGCCACTAACAATTTACAATTAATCTGGTCCTACCAATTGGGTAAATGTTTTGTAATATTACGTGTAATAATTATGTTAATATTATGTATTATTAATCAAAATATTATATTATCGAACTTGTACATTGTGAGACAGAAGACGTTATTTAATAATTTATGTCTTTGTTTATTTTTAATATATATATATTTTTCGTTTTGTTTTTCTTGGACTCAAACTTAAAACAAATTGAAGTGAGATTCGATAGCAGTTGAAAAAAACATGTGGTTATTATAATATTTAAAAATTTGACATCTGCTGAATTCTTCCAGCCTAGGCAAAGTTGGCGGACATAATGTCTTTAATTAATAATTTTATTCAAAAATTCTCTCCCCTATTTAATACTAATAATTCGAAAAAACAAAAAAGAGAAATTACTTAATTAATCATATTTTTTTTATCTATTAACCAATATGATATAAATTCTCTACTCTTGACCAACATGACATAAATTTTTGCTAATTTTAGTTTAATTTTGTGTCATACTGATTTAGCATTAACTTTTTGTGCCATGTTGGTGTAATGGTTTTTAAATTTATGTCATTTAAATGTTTTCCCAAAAGAAGAAAGAGCTTTTTTTTTGACAAATAAAAGAAAAACAAGATTTCAGCTCCCGTTTAGATTATAGATTTAAGTTCATAATTCAAATTTTTTTGAAAATGCTCTCTATTCCTAAAATTTGAATTTTATGTTTAAATTATGATTTAAACTAGAAGAGAGAGAGTTTTTGTGTTTTGGCCATTTTGTTTTGTCAAGTCATACTCATGCTTTTGTGAGAAGGTTCAAGGAGTTTGGGTGTGTTGTACTTGTGAGAGGAAGCAAGTTGAGTTTTGTTGGAAATAAAAGTGACAAGAATTCAGAAATGTAAATCCATAAAGAAACAATCCTTAGGAAATTTCAGGACCACCTTAGAATGGACAAAAGGAATAAGGTTGGGAATTAGGAAGGTGCAAGGAAACTCCACTTTATAAAACGAGTTTTTACTCTATTGCAATGTCTTGTCTTGTGACAGTTTGTCAATTTTTACTCTAGTTCAAATTTAAAGGACCTGTCCTGAAACTAATTTGCACCATTAAAAATAATGAGATGGTGTATTCTATTAATTTAATCATATTGAATGACCAATATTAATTAAGGGTAATTCAGAGCATCTAAAGAGCCAGGTCACAGATTAAGAAGGCGGGTCATGAACCGGTCCATTTGACCCTACCTATGTTTACAATACCGTCAAGAAATAATTAGGTATGGATGTATCACTAAACTATATGTCTACAACCTCTTGTGATTAGAAAGTAGGATTGAGAATTGTGGGATTATTTATCCCAAGCTCTAATTTCTAATCATGGGTGGATCCACTTGTGAACTAATTTCTCTTTAGTTCAATATTAGAATTAAATAAAATGTCTTTAAAGTTATAAACTTCAATATATTCAAATTTAACTTATCATTTGTTTTAGATGTATACTTATAAGAACATAATTACAATTTACAACCAGATCCACACAACACCAAACGACGTCATAATTTAGTATATCCAATTCAATTCTAAGACGCAGCCTGTGACTACAAACCAACTATATTTACTGGCTAAGAAAAGTAACGATCTGGTTAATGCAAGTGAAATTTCAAAGAAACTTTTGGTTCGGAGAATTCTACGATAGAGCATATAAAAAAAATATGAAGACTCTATTGTGAACTGTTAACTCTGCATCTGAAACTGTCTATTTTGCGTACTTTTTAATGTGATTTTGGGTCTACTTTGTTCCCGTTTACATCACTTATCGCTTGCTTTGCTTTGTTTGAGGCCTCTATTTCAATAACAAGACTAAATTAGGCAACTATGTGATGCATGCTAAGAAGCAAATTCTTTAATGTGAGGGTCAACTACAATAGATGGGTTTCTATTCTACATCAGAATCGTTCACTGACAAAAAACTTCTCCTGCTAAAGAAGAAAAAGGACTAAGGTTACATTCCGGTTTCTCAATCAACTAACAAAATTTCTATTTCTAAGACCTAAAGTCAACATCTAACTGCATGAGCAATAAATAGCTGATAATCACAGATCTAGTTGTGGATGATTAGTGTACTTTCCTTTGAAGTTACAACTCTCAGCATTTGGTCTTGTCACTCGGTGCCCCATTTTCAGTTCGAAGTCCAACCTTTAAAGATAAACCACCATTACAAAGAGAAGCTGTAGGAACCGGCTGTAACTTTTGAGCAGGCGCTGAAACAGGAGATGATTTTACAACACCATTGCTATAATCCTTCTTTTGACTCGCCGCTCTGGTGTCAGCTTTAGGAGTGGAAACCCCTACCGGTTCCTTTGGACTTCCTGTATCACATTTGGCCAATGGAGAACACATTGTTTCTGTCGAACGGAAGAAGGGAACATGTTTCATCATCAACTCTCATGATATAAAAGAAATGCAATTCGAAAAGTTTATTTACCGCCTTGTAATTTTAAAAGAGCAACAAATCTCCTAAATGCAGCTTCCATATAAAAGATTTAGTGAAAAATAAGAAAGACAGAGAAAATAAGTTTCAAAAAACATCTGCTCTTCGGGAAGCCAAATGATCCACCTATAGAGTTTTGTTGTATTTTAAATCTTTACGAGATTAGTTTTTGGATTAACAAATGTGGGAATCGGAAAGTACGGATTAAATGATAGAGAGGCATTTACCCTTCACGCTCCCACGAGTAATGAGCCGGTTAAGAAAATTACAGAACCCTGTCAGGATAAGGTTTTCTTGCTCTGCATAAAGTTCCGTGCAGCTATTCCCACTAGATGAGTTTTATTTATGTGTTCACTTTGTGTCGTCCCTCCGTTAGGCAATCCAGCTGCCATAAACATTGTGTCTTTTTCATCGCACATCAATGCAAGCGTTCCTGGAGACATCGGCTCATCACTTTGCTCTTCGCCTACATCTAATCTAGAATCGCTCACTCCATCTTTATCTGCCTGCTTCTCTTCCAGTGGATTGCAATGAGCAGAATCTAGAACATCATTCTCTTCTGGACTTTCTCCTCTCCCTTGTGTGGATGAAGCGACAGAAATTTTATTTCTGCTTTCTATAGATGTTAAAGTACACCACTTAGAATCAAATGACTTGAGAAATAAATTTTAAAAATAAAACTAGTGTATCATATCAAACTTCTTCCGGCAACTGAAAATGAAACTAGAAATGTACTAGGGTAAATTGCTCGTTAGTCCCTAAACTTTTAAGTTTGTGCAACTTTGGTCCCTGTTCTTTTTTTTCGTAGCTTGAATGACCCTAAACTATTAAAATGTTGCTATAATGTTAATTTTTGGATGAAATCTGTCAATAATTTGGTCAAAAAGTGATGCTTACTAACGGATTCCGTCCAAAAATTGATGGAAAAGACTATCATAACAACGTTTTTATTAGTTTAGGGATCAAGTTAAGAAAAAAAAGAACAGGGATCAAAGTTGCACAGACTTAAAAGTTTAGGGACCTAGCAATTTACCCAACATACTAAGAAGCCTGGAGGGTTCAAAGAGAAAACAAAGTAAAAATGGCACAGTAAAAGAGAGAGACTCTTCAATTTTGGATTACGACCCAAAAGAACCATTAGAAAAATCGACAGCTTTTCCTCCACCAACAAAAATTGACTTTGACATAGGAACTTAAGGAAAATTTGTTTTCTAGAATGCGTTAATTCCATCAAAGGCAGAGATGCAGTTTTTCAGCTACTGTCATGGCAGAGAATTTTGTACTGTAGTTTAACACAGAAACTCAAGTTTGAAACACAGAAATTCAGTCAAATAATAACAAAAGAGTTGAAAAGAAAATTGAAGAATGAAAAGAAGAACTAGGTGTGTATATATATATATATATTTTTTTTTTCTATGACCAAACCTTCAAAAGTCTTTGCTGCTTCTCCTGAAACCACAACCAAAAGTGAGCAGAGATCCTTCACATCCTGTGCTTGAAGGACATCCGCCAATGCAGATCTGCAATCATGTATTGTATTGCGTTGCTGGTTAGTTCATGAAAGAAAACTAATAAGTTCTATTAACTAAGAAAAGAAAATTACAAGCACCTGTAGGTGAGTTTTGGAGATCCCAAAGCCGTTGTGTTCCGACGAACCGAGCCAGATAACATAGAAGAAGTGGCCATGGAAGAAATGGGCTGATCTCCCTGGTTTAAGTCAAAGAAAAGAAAAAACCTCATTCCTTTCATTTTCTATAAAGATGAAGGCTATGAAAAATGGAAAGAAGGAAGCAAAGAAAATCTTACAACTATTAACTAATATGAAATTCATGAGATAGTTTAGACATTCTTTGGTTGAACGTTCATTATAAGCATAGCAGAGAATACCCACTCTGTTGGAAGTTTCAAGTAATACAACTTTGTAATCAAATAATTCGAATTAAGGTTATTTAAGGAATAAATACCTGTTGACCTCTGGCAGTCATGTGAACTGATGGATCTTTGGCTCCGAGACCGAAAAACAATTCAGGGCCTTTTCTTTTTCTGGATAACAGAGGGGTCCCAAAGCCAGAAGACCCAACGGCCCCGTTAATTGCTGCATTAGCTGCCTGTTGCATGTAGACTGCAGTGTGCTCTTCATGAAACAAAGCCTTTCTTTCATCACTTCCATCAAAGTTCTTACAGTCAACACACTTACAGTTTTCAGAGCACAGAATATTCGCTTGGAAGCACTCACAATACTTCTTTAGACACCCAGATTTCTTGCAGTTACATCCTTTGTTGTGCTTTCCTGCAGCCTGGATGTCTCCTATATCTTCCTGAATTTGTCATAGACATATGCGAAGTTCAACAAGAGAGAAATTAAGATTACCCATATGGGAATACTGACAAAATATGACAATATAAACCTGAATACCGATCCCTGTTCCTTTTTACATATTGACACATTGATGCACTTGACCAATTAAAACAAAATAACTTTGATTGATGAGCTGAATTAGTTACAACACATAAATACAAGTTACAACACATAAATACGGAAGCTCCCAAAATGGCAAAAGAAGACTAATTAAGGAATAAAGGTTGAAATAGTTTCTTTGTATTCTATATATAAAAGTCTCATACTTTTGGCAACAAATGAATGCAACTTCCAAAAAATCCAAAAAAACAAAAAAAAACAAAAAGATTACGTACTCTGCCCTCCCGAGATTCACGTGGACTGCTAGTAACCTTCGGTCTGAATGCATTTGGATTACGCTCTAAGATTGCTCCAATTGCACTCTGTCTAGCAACCTCATTGTCCACATTATTATGGCAATTTAAACAGTTGCAGCCATCACAATAAATTCCAGCCGCAAAGCACTCGCAGTACCTAATAGATACACAATTAAGCTTGGTAGTAGTAGAAAAAACATACCAGAAGATATCAACCGAACAACCAATTAGTATCAAGCAAAAATGTAAACAGAAAAGCAAAGTTTTTTGTCCTTGTTTAATAATAGACCATAGAAATACACATCTTTGGCATTAACTTGACTAATTAATCAGTACTCTATTCTAAGCAATGCGTATATGGAGGATGAACTGCATCCAAGTCTGCAGTGTTTTAGAGAATTGAAATGAGATCCTAAGATGCTTCATGAGTAGAACAAATAACATTGTGATGCTCTAGTTTTTCATTTGATAATATAAATAAGTTAAAGGAGATTTGTCACGTATCTTTTCTCACCCTTCTTTCTTCTACTCCCCTTGACCATAAAAAGTTGTATCATTAAGAAGTGAAGAATATAAGCTTTGATGAAATGAAGAAAAAACAGAGAGAGCGAGAGAGAGAGAGAGAGAGAGAGAGAGAGAGAGAGGGAAGCAACAAAGGGAACCGGGAAAGGGTAGTGGTGGAGATTGAGGAGAGAAAGAGCATTGCCATCTGCAAGCAAGGAAAACTTGCCCCACCACACAACAGTTCATCATATATGGGATTACATAAATTCTTTAAAAGATCTAACATACAAAAGACTCTAAAATTAAAAGGCTAAGTTCGGGATAAACTTGTTAACATCTCAAGCCCTCTTTGGTAGGAGGAGCTAAGCTAAGGCATCCTCCTTGTACAGAAAGAAGGTAGGGCGACCAGTTTCGTTTTCAACAGGAATTAGGAATGGTGGTAAGAGTCCTAAATTCCCAAAATCTGAAATCAAACTTTGGCAGACAAAGAGCCAACAAATAAAGCAAGTCTTTCACCAAATCGAGTCAATCTACTTACAACTTCAGGCATCGAGAGTTTCGACATTTGCATTGCTTTTGTTTCTTCGGAGTTCCATCTTTTGGCTCAACCCCAGGGCGTGATTTGGGAGACTCGTGTCTGCCAAGCGAAAATATATATACATGCAGAGCATTAATATGAATACACAAGACCAAGACAAAAATACTCACCGTATAGAACACTAACCAAGAAAAGCAAGCTATAAGAAAATAATTAGCAAGACCCAAATCCATTGCCACTACTTGCTCAATGAAAGAAAAACTATTAAAACAGCAAAGATAATCCTAATAGTTGGTCTAATACTAATTCTATGTCAAACGAAAAATGTTTTCTTTTCACAATGCCATAATCTTTGGTCGCTAACGACTAGCTATGTTCAAATTGGTCAGAATTCCGATGAGAATCACCAATGGCAATGAGAATATATGAGGAAAACTTACACCGACAGTGACGTCTGTGCCGGAATCTTGTGCACCGGGTGAGGAATCCTCTGAATCATCCAAGGTTGTTGCACCGGCTTCGGCGATTGGACCTGCTTCTGCGGCGGCGGCACCGCTGGTGACTTAATCTGCATTTGCGCCGGCGAGACTGGCTTTTGAGGCTGCGACTGCGAAGGGAGGGCTTGTGATTGTGATTGTGATTGTGACTGTGCCTGTGCCTGTGCCTGTGCCGGTGACTGCTTAGGCCCTGACTGTGACTCTACCGCCACATGCGACTTCGCCGGCTCCGGAAACACCGCGTTCGCCTTCGTAGCCGCCGCCGTCGTGAAATCCAATTGCCTCGCCAATTTCTTCGGCGTGAAATCGGGAATCGCCTCGCTCTTCTCCATGGGAAAAAAAAAAAGGAAAAAAAATCACCAATCGAAATCGCAGACCGGAGAAGAAAATTCCACGCGCATAATCAAACAATCGCGAATCGCGTTTCTGTAAACTTCCGAGCTCTTCGCCGGAACTTGACGCGCCCGAAGACGAACCAGAGCGGTCGAATGGCTCTCCGACGGCGGAGATTCCAAGCCGAGAAGAAATCGGAGCTGATTTTCGTCGCCGGAAGCTGAACGGAGATTGCAGAGAAGCTAAAGAAGACGGAAATCGCACGAAAAGCTTTCGGGCTTTTCTCTCTGTCTCTGGTTGGAGTCTTTGGCTATGGAGGTTTATTTCAAATTGAAAATTTTGTGATATTTGGACGGCTGGATGGGCGTTTTGGGCGATCGGACGGATGGTATAAAAAGATTAGGTTCGGCGGTTGGGATTGGGTGGAGAGGAATCCGGTGACTTTCTACCGTTGGATCGTGAAGAGCTTAGGGATTTTTTGGGAAAGTAAAGGGGAGTGGAATTTGGCGCTAAATGGAATCCGAATGGTGTCGGGCGTTAATGTGAAGGGGACACGTGTACGGATGATATAAACTCTGACTTGACTAAACTGAGAATGGACGGCTTGAATTTGAAACTTTGAAAACCTTCCTGAAAAGGACGATTAACGTGATTCGAAGAAAATTACGAATTCGTCTCTGCCAAGGCGACTAAAGACAAAACCACGTCGTTTTCTGTGCCTTTGTTTTTTGGCAGGAGGTTTTTCTTTTCTTTTTTTTTTTTTTTGGGCCAGGAGTTTATGCTTGATTATTGTTTTTTAAACTGAAAAATAGGATCCTTCTACTCGTAATTTATGTTTATGAAATTTAAAAAATATATATTTATGAATGTTAGATTGTTATTTCGATGTATAAAAATTAAAAAATTAAATGTAAAATTGATAATTTTTAATATAAATAACGGTTCAACAATAGAACCTTGAGATTTTTTTTTCCCATTCCCACCATGGAAATTGCATTGATAGTTCTTTTTTCTTTTTTGTTGGATAAGAAATCTCAATAAAACAAAGTGAATTTCTATAGTATATAAACATTTTTTTTTAACATGGCACGGAATATAATTTTAGTTGTTAGATTAATTTTTTAGTGAATTTGATTTATAAGTATCCAGTTTAAAATTTATAACATACGATTCAAAACTACTTCAATTATATCAAAATGATAAACTCATAAAATAAAAATTATCGAAATGACCTTCTTTTGTTGTTATACTAAGCAATGCTTTTGATTACACAATGTAAAAGTGGGTTCCGAATTTATTTTACTTATTATAATTTTAGAAAGTGATTTGCTAATATAAATTTCTACTAAGGTTATCCGGTTTAAAAGTTTTAAATGACTAAAACTTAAATTCCAATTATCAAAGTAAAAATCTCCTTAAAAAAATATAATTAACAACTTTCTTTAAAAAAAAAAACAAATAATATATTCCAATTTTTACAGTTTCCTTACAGTAAAAAATTGCCTATTTTTCTTTAAAGACTTATTTTATTTATTTATTTATTATTATTATTATTATTATTATTTGTATTTTTAAGTTGGATGGGGGAATTCAAACTTTATATTTTGGTAGTGTCAGGTATAAAATTATCAATAGAGTATGCAATCATATCTTTAAAGACATTCAAGCCCCTTAGAATTAATTATATTATTTTTCTCTTTCCTTATTTGTGTGTGTGTGTGTGTGTGTTTTTTTTTTTTTTAAAGTTAAAATAACTTCTAAAAACTATGAGAGACGTCCATCCACTCGTTTATTCGAATTCCAAATTTTTTCAGAGGTCCTTAAATTTTTCTT